>CM067360.1:100260473-100298490 GCA_034401795.1 Chaetoderma sp. LZ-2023a | reverse complement strand
GCATGACACGTGTGTTAATGACTCGATTTAGTCCGTCTTAAACGCGTAATAGTCCGACACGTTGTACGAATTGTATGTCTACTATTTAATAAACATGTTGGTGAACATTTTGAAACTAATTTGACTAGGTGCTGCTGCTGCCATATTCAACAGCTTAGCTGTATAGTTTTCTGGAAATTGATAGTCAGGGCATTTGGTTAGGAATATAAAAAAGGTGTACATTTTCTAAAATAGTCTTCTCAAGACCAATACAGAGGCTAGTTTTGGCCGGCTTCCTTGTGAAAGCGTTAAACATCATTACCGTTTTGCGGAAAACACAGCAATACCGTCAACTCTTTGTTTTGATGTTGACCGTGTAATAAATTCCCTGTGCGAATCTTCAGACTTGGTAAGCTTTGGTGCTTACATGATAGTGAAGAGTTCAGAAGTTCAGAACTGTAGGCATATGTATTGGTCGGCGATAAATATCTTTTCGAAATAGTATGATAACTACAAATGACATCAGTTGCATGTGTTCTATTGTTTGATGACGCGCATTGCAAGGACATGCATACTGACGATTGTTAATGAGTAAAAATCGGATTTATGGATTTTTTCGGATCATGCCTAAGGTTGTGGCATCCTAGAGTAGGGTCGTATGTTTTAATTGGTGCCGAATCGGACCGTTAGTTTCCGAAATATCCATAGATCCTGAATTTGGTCCGATCCGAATCAAAATATTTTCCTTCAGATCGGGCCGAAAGGCTGAAAACCCTTCTTCACGGCAAGATCCTATGTTGTATTAAAATTTAAGCCGAAACGGGGCATGAGTTTTACACACAGATGGGCACGCACGCACGCCAGACAGGTAGACGCGAATGTAATCTTGAGCTTGTGTCGCCATAAATATAAATAAATAACGCCTGCCCCGTGATTCACTTTTCCCCGCCTCCCCTATTAATCTAGGCCTATAAATACAGGTTTTGACTTTATTTCGATTCATATAGCTTATCACTCGGATGTCAATATTCGATCTTTTACTGTGTCAATAGCAAAGAAACAGGTGTACACTTTTCAACAATGTTGGTGAACGACAGCAACATCTTCCACCAAAATTGCTGAAAAATGAACACCTGTTCATCTTTTAATTTAATTTGAAATTAGGGTTAAATAAAATTGTAACTTTTCCCCGGATTTCCCGGGATTATCGGATCATGATGCCGTTGTGGAATCGCAATGTACGATCACACACATTCCTGCGTTACAATAAGCCAAATCGGACAGGCAGTTTTTGAGATACAGTTTCGGTCAATCATACAAATTGGTAGACGCAGCTAGGGCCTGAATACAATGCCCTCGGGGCGAAGCTAGCTCAGATCTGGTAGGTCAAAATTAAATGAATAGGCTTACGAATAAATCAACTCCCTGTATATTAACTAACGGTAACGTAAAATAAAGACTATAAAACTTTATACGCATCAGTAGAACTGCCTATAGAAATGTGTCATGCAGTCATAAAATTATCAGAGCGTTGCAAAATCTTAGGCGTCTTGGGACGTGTGAATTGTAAATGATTATTTCATATGGGCTCGCAAGGACAATGTTAGTATGCCAAATCGCCTCTAGCTTGACCGCGCTACTATTTCCTTAATCACAGCCGTTATGGTCAAATCTCTTAATTTAACCCCTCTTATCAACAGCGCCTCAAAGTGCTCAACATACTACTTGATATATCAATTATACATTTTGATGGTCAATAGATTTCAAAATATTTTAACTTTAGAAGACTATTTTTTTCTAAATTTACAACTGAATTCTTTTTGCGTCGGCTGGTGGAGGGGGAGGGGAGAGGGGGTAGGAGAGTGGGAGGGGGAGAGGGGGAGAGATGGTGAGGGAGAGATAGATGGTGAGGGGCGGGGTGGTGGGCGTGGCAGAGATATAGTCGAGTGGGAGAGGGGCGGAGAGGTAGGTATCCATTGTCACTTTTGCATTCATGCACATAGGTAACCTATACTATATTTGACCTATGAGCAAATGACTTTCGTAAGTTTCTAAATGCGTGTTATCTGTCATGATACACTGTCCAGCAAATGTGATTTAGGTTTTTTGTAATAGTTCCAACGTCTTTAGATATAAAATCAATTGATTTCACATTTTTAGTCAAATTAGGTACGTTTTATTTTGTTTTGGAAACATTTAAAATTATTTCTGCACTGTACTCTAGCTGTAAACACCAATCAACCACATCCGTATGTGATTTCCACCAATAGAATCCTCGTATGCCATCATAGTCACACCAACTGAAGAAACAGACGGAATGCATGGAGGAAGTAGATGCGTAAACACATTTTCGAGCGGGAGGACAATTCCGAACTAGGACCTATGTTTATATTCTTGATTTGTGAGATGCAGCTTTTCTATTCAATTGTTCTGACTTTTATGTGTTGGAAGACAGTTGACTATGGTAGCTATCCCTGGAAAGTAAATCTCACAATAACGCTGGATGCACTTCCTCTAAAGCTTATTCCGTTATCGTAAACTATCTAATTCTGTGCGTGCGTACGTGCGTGTGCGCGTGCTCACCATTATTGCATGAGCGTGTGCACGAGATGAAACATGGGCAATCTCCTTCGCTCCTTGCCTCGCTCCACTCATGAGTATAAATGGGTACCAGTGTAAAAATTAGGGAAGTTACCAATAACAGATTGAAATTAAAAAAATCAGCCTAGATATGCCGTGAATTGTGACCTGGAATCATGCAGGGACTCGATAGCCACCAAACAAACCAAACAAGGCATATCAGTAAACTGATGTATGCACCACGAAGGGGTGTATTGGTCAGTGAACCACGGAAAGTAGGTCAAAAGCATTTCAGTAAACCGTGAAAAGTAGGTCACAACTTTTCATACGCGACACGTCTTCATCGTATAATACATCCATACACCAGGTTTAGTTCACGTATACCAAAAACTCTTGAAAATATAGCCCGGACTAACATGTTCTGTAATGTTCAATGAAACGTGAAAGGTAGGTCAAAAGTAGGTCATACTGACCTACTTTTCATACACTGCACACCTCCTCCTTAAGATGCATCCACATATCAAGTTTAGTTCCTGTATACAAAAGACCTTTGAAACTACAGCCTTGACAAAGAGTTCCGGTAATATTTAATGAACCGTGAAAAGTAGGTCAGAAGTGTGTTACACTGACATACTTTTCATACACTGTACATCTTTTCCACAAGATGTATCTGCATACCAAGTTTCATGATCGTACATATAAAAGTCTTGAAACTAGGGCCCAGACAATCTCGTAGACTGTAATGTTCAGTGAACCGTGAAAGGTAGGTCAAAAGTAGGTCATGATGACCTATTTTTAACACACTGCGCATCGTCTCTATAAGATGCATCCACAGACCCAGTTTCATTATCGTATGTATAAAAGTCTTGAAACTATCGGCCACACAAGCTTGGAGAGTGTGAACGGATGGACGAACGGGTGGATGGGCAAAGCGGCGACTATATGCTCCCCCAAATTTTTCTGAGAGCATAAAAACTTCTATAGTGATCAAGGAGGAGGCGGCTTGGTGTAGCGACTAGCGTTCAGGATTACTTAACCCGGAGAACACGGTTCGCGCTTGAACTGTGCACTATCTCGGCGCTGTTGGAAACAAGGGCAATGTCCTTCGCTCCTTGCCTCTACACCCAGGAGTATAAATGGGTACCATTGTAAAGCTGGGAAAGCTACCAATAATATACTAATGCAGTGAGGAGGGGGTAACTCAGGCGGTGGTGAGCAGAACTGCTGGTTGCGACACTGGCAACACCGGGATCGCGTATCTGGTCGGCCGGCTGGCGATTGGGGGAGACATAGGCAATCTCCTTCACTTCTCGTTGCCCCTCTCCGCCCAGGAATATAAATGGGTAACAGTGTAAACATGGGTACGTTAATAATATGGCGTGAATGGGACATGGAATCAGGGACTCGATAGCCGCACATCAAACCAATAACTTCTTCTTTCTAGTGATAATGAAATAAAACGAGGACTCATTATTAATAAAACCTTGCTTGTTTTATATTCGGTCTTGGAGACGATACTTACATAACATATATAATTGTACACCATTTATACTCAAATATCGCAATAAATCTACAGACAGATAAAACTGTGCGTATGCTTGAAAACAGACATACAATTGAGGGATCCGATCTGTCACTCAAGTATCTGACGTCATAATCAATTACGTCATTAGTTAGCTGACGTCATTGACGTAATGACTATTGCTTTGCAACAGGCAGCAACAGCGCCCGGTGCAATTAGTTTCCAAATATTCAGCGGCATGTTTATTAAATAGTAAAGACATACAATTCCTACAACAACGCTTAGTCCGTCATCAATTAAGCGTTCGCTATCTTAGCTACCCCATTCATGGCGTAATTGATTATGACGTTATCATGCAGGTCACGTAGTTGATTATGGCCTCATATGATTGATGAATAAACTGGAACCCTCCATTGTGTACCTCCATGTAATGAAACTAAAAAAATCTTAACAAATGGTGATTTCATGATCTAAGATAATTGCTTAGTTGTGAAGTTGACTCAGGCATATGGGTCTTTAACGCTTCTTTTGATTGAACCTTTCTGAGACATATCATAATATTCTTCAGCAGGCTTGTTGTGCGTTGACATACGGCACGTCATGTTCAAGTGTAGATGCACTGATGTATTGTGATTCATTCTGATTTGTAGGTGTTTGATAACTGCCATCATCTGCAACAGATAAATTATATCAAAGCATTAAGCAAGTTCATTGAATACAGTTTTAGCCAGGGTTGGAAAAAAATCGATTTTTTTCAAAAAAATCAAATCAATCGATTTTTTTTATTTAAATCGATTTCAATGATTTAAATCGATTTTTATTCGCGACATCCCAGGAAATTACGTAAAACTTATACAGTGAAACCTGTATTAAGACACTGGCTGTGGGAGTCGCAGAAGGTGGTCTCTTAAGACAGGTGGTCTCTTAATACAGGTCCAGATGCATTGCTAAACTGTATTTTGGAACTGAATAAAGTGGTATTTTTATGACTTATTTTTAACTGAATTTTAAGCTTGCTGGTTTCTTAATACAAAAAAACTTTGTTCGCTTAAGCAGTTTTAACAGTATTATTATTGCATCATTTTTTATTGCATCATTTTTTTATTGCATCATTTTTCTATTGCATAATTTTTTTATTGCATCATTTTTTTTAAATGATGCAATAGAAAAGCATTTTTTCATTCTTGAAAAATACAGTCAAAACTGCTTAAGTGACAAAGGCTATGAAATATTTTCAATTCCATAATTAGCAAAATGTCTAACTCCGGCCGAAAACAAGATCCAATATGGATTCATTATGAGAAAGTGAAGACCCCAGATAAGGCCGGTGTCCGGGCTGTCTGCAAGGTCTGCCGACACGAACTCCAAGGTATCCCAGAGCGGTTAAAAAAACATGCAGCCAATTGCACAGGTCCACCAACACCAGCACTTCAAGGTCTAGCTGTAGCCGCAACAGAAACGGGGACTTCATCTCAATCTGAGCAGCAGCAGCGCGTTGAAACTGTTGTTGATCAAAACGATGTGGTGGTGATGGAAGTTGAACCTCTGTCAACTTCAAGTTCTGCTTCAGCGGCAGTGAAGCGCCCAGTGCACGGTCAATTAGCTGCTGGTACATTGGCCGCTAAGATACCCAAGCTGAATTATGGTCTACAGAATTATGTCATCAGAACTTCAGCAGAAAAACGTGGTGAATTAGATCGTGATGTAGCTAGGATGGTGTATGCTACGAACTCCCCATTTCGCTTAGTAGAAAATAGACATTTTATAAACCTTGTAAAAGATTTACGACCAGGCTATCAACCACCATCCAGAAAGGACATAGGGGGGAAATATTTGGATGTTATCTACACAGAAGAGCGGGAGAAGGCGAGAAAAAATTTGGAAGGTGAACTTGTCTGTCTAGCATTAGACGGTTGGAGCAATATTCATAACGAGCCTATCGTATGTGCTACAGTGACGACCTGCTTAGGTGATATTTACTTAGTGGATACTACGGACACCTCTGGACATCCTCACACAGCGGAATATCTTTATGACATTGCGAAGCAGACAATTGAAAACACGCACAATGATTTTGGGTGCATTATATGTAGTATCGTCACAGACAATGCTGCTAATGTAGCAAAGATGCGAGAGTTCTTGAAAGAACGACTGGGTTTCAACATGATTGCATATGGATGCACGCCTCATCTTCTAAATCTGACTTCAAAGGACTTAGAAATGGGTAATGTTAAGGAGCATGTCACACAAGTTGTGAAGTATTTCCGAAATAACCACTTTGCTAGTGCCCAAATACGCCAATCATCGTGCAGAAAGTTAGTGATGCCAGCAGATACAAGGTGGAACACAATGTACGATTGTTTAAACTCGTATTGTGAGGCATGGCCGACACTTGTGACAATCTGTGATGGACATACTGACCGCATAGATGTTGCCATTGCCAATAAAGTTCGTAATGTAGTAATCAAACGTTCTGCAGATGAATACCGACTTTGTTTGAAACCAGTAGCTTGCGCTCTCGATAAAGCTCAATCGGACAATTGCACAATAGCAGAAGCAGTTGAATTATGGAAAGATGTAAAAACGGCCCTGCATAATGACACTAATAATTCAACAAAGCGTGCGGCCGATAAGCGTTATCAACAAGCTGTGACACCTCACCACATGCTGGCCAATCTACTCCACCCTAAATACCGTGGTCGAAACTTGACTCAGCAAGAACGTGAAACTGCACTCACCGTAGCATCCGAAATCCCTGGTTTGATGACTTTGGTAATCAAATTCGAGGCCATGGCACCACCATTTCACATTCTTAAATTTAACGACGAAGTTGTTAATGGAGTAACCTCTCTTCATTGGTGGAAGTCGCACAGACGTGACTTCGAGGATGATCTGCTGGAAGCATTTGAATTCACTCAGCGTCTGATGTCAGCTGTGGCGGCGTCAGCTGGTGTCGAGCGCGTGTTCTCCAGCTATGGGCTCGTGCAGAGTAAGTTGAGAAACAAACTTGGAACTTTAAAAGCGGCTAAACTAGTATTTTTTTTTCGGTCCCTAAACTGTGACAAAGAAAATGACTTCCGGTTTCAGTTGAATGATGATTGTTGACTAGACTAGTGAAGTACAATTGCAGCATTATTGAAAACTGAAAGTGAAAAGTGATGACAGACACATCTATCTGTGACTCAGTTAGGTTTGCGCGATATTGCTTGAGAGAATATCGATATCGTTATTATAAAAAAATTGCGGTATCTCAATAGTCAATATATCGAGTGTTCTGGTTAATCACTTAATTGTGAATAATTAAAGAATATGCATCCCATCATTCATAACATATTGAATATTTTGAAAGCAATTTCACTGGAAGCCGTTGCTGCCTAAGTCAGCAACGGTTTTCAGTGAAATTGCTTTCAAAATATTCAATATGTTTATTATGTTACGAATGATGGGATGTCTATTCTTTAATTATCACTGTTTGAACTAATAATATATAGAGTTCAAAATTTATATATTACGTCATATTAGCAACGATTTTTCAATTTTGTTCACAATTGCATCACAGATACAGTGAGTAGCAATAGGACAGAAATGATGCAATGCATAAATCTAACGAATTAGCCCTAATTAGATGCACAAAATCTATGAAGGTATGCAAAAGTCATCATTGTCTAAGTCTATCAACCTTGTTAACTTCTGTCTTTAAAAATATGCTCAAATTAAAATTGATAAACTGGTGTACATTTTTCAACAATTTTGGTGGACGATGTTGCTGTCTGCGACAGCTCTATCATCCACCAAATTTGTTGAAAAATGTACACCAGTTTATCTTTAACCCTTAGCACACTGATGTCGAAATTTTTAAATTTCAAATTAAATTTAAAGATAAACTGGTGTACGCTTTTCAACAAATTTTGTGGAAGATGGTGCTGTCACAGACAGCAGCATCGTCCACAAAAATTGTTGCAAATTGTACACCAGTTTATCTTTAAATTTAATTTGAAAATTTAAATTATCATGCTCCAGAGTGCTAGGGGTTATGTTTATTTTGAAAAATTAAAACTCCTACATCAGTGTGCTAAGGGTTAATGTAATGTAATGATGTGTTTACGTGTTACAATGTATATAGTTTCTTGCCAGTTTCAGCAATTACTGATTTTGATTTTTGAAGTTGTAGTAAACTACTTAATTTAATAACATTTCAATCTTTATTGTTTTAGTGTTAAATAAAATGGAGCCCAAAAGTCCAACTTGATAAGCACTAGCCAATAGTAATCGAGACACTCAATGACACTCCAGAGTGACTCCAGACGCATGTCATAGCTGAAAAAAGAGACAGTGTCTTGCTTTAAAAGAGTGTGCATTTGGAATTAGACTAATAGTAATAGCCATACTGGCCCATACATGACTTTTCATGTACACTATTGCTTTAATGGTCATGTAGTGACATGTACGCACATGGAATTCTCCTCTTCTTTACAGCTTACACATACTTAATGATCATACTTTGTACACATGTGTGATGTACTGTGTACATGAACCTCAAGTATGTAGATTGTAGATGTGGACTCGTGCACTGGGTCTAGTCTTGCTGATGACAAATATGAGCAATTAAGTGTATAATTCTATTTTGTGTTGATGTTCAAGTGCCATGGAAGCAGTAAAATAATTATGTTACTTTAATTTAACAAAATTACTGTTAATTGTATTAATTACTTGAAAATTCCTCTATTTTTGCAAAACTGATTTAAATCACGATTTTTTTGATAAAAATCGAGTGATTTAAATCATGATTTAAATCATGATTTAAATCATGATATAAATCAATTGATTTAAATCAAGCCAACCCTGGTTTTAGCTATGCCCCGCCCATCTCAATCGTACTAACATACGGCCACTCACATCGCTTCGCTTTTCTAGCTATGCCCCGCCCATCTCTAGCTAAGCTCCACCCGCACACCGTCCGTGTTGGGATTGATCGATTGCTGAAATTCCTGACTATCAATTTTCATATAACTATACAGGTAAGCTGTTGAATATTTTAAAACTAATTTGACTGGGTGCTGTTGCTGCCAATGGCAACAGCAGCGCCCAGTCAAAACAGTTTCAAAATATTCAACAGCATATTTATTAAATAGTAAAGCTGACATAAAATTCGTACAACAACGCTTTAGCCCGTCACTAATTATGCGGGTCATGAAGCGCTTAATTACGCCATTCATGTCGTCATTAATTATGACGTCACCGTCAACGTCATGTAGGCCTAGTTGATTATGATGTCATATGATGGATGGATAAACTGGAAATGTCCATTGATCATAAGACTCACGCACGCACACACGAAGCCACGCACACGATGCATTAGAATTTAAACATTTTGTGTTGTTAATTTGTTCACGTGGACACTAATTGTATCTGCGCTATTACGCAATGTTGTTCGCTGAATATGTATATAGAGCCAACTCAATAATGGCCACCCCCAACCCCTGCGTAAACTATATGTCAGTCATGGCCTACTGGCAAGTACAGGTGATATTGGTACTGAAAATTCTGCTGTATGAGGTCTTGAATATAATCTTACGGCATAACTCAATTTAACAACTTAAAATGTGATATGTTATATATGTTAAGATCTATTTCGTTTCTTTACTTCTAGGCAAATAATTTAAGCCTCTACAAGTATATAATTTTATTTTCAAGCATTTTGGTGTGAAAATGCACACGTTTCCAAAACTAAATAAAAAGTACTGTTGAATAACTTTGAACATAATGACGTCATAATCAGCTCAGCGCGTGTATGATGACGTCACAATCATTACGTCACAAAGGGTTCCATATAGACAGTCACCAAATCCCGATACGGTGTATGAATTGTCTTTGAAATTCTTTGCTATTTAATAAACATGATGTTGAATATTTTGAAACTAATTTGACTGGGCGCTGTTGCTGTCTTAGGCAGCACCAGCACCCAGTCAAATTAGTTTCAAAATAATCAACAGCTTACCTGTGTAACGTTTTCGAAATTGATAGTCAGGGTGTTTTGAGAAACGATCGATCCCAACACGAGTGAGATGTGGGTGGAGCTTAGCTAGAGATGGGCGGGGCATAGCTAAAACCGGAAAGGTCCATTGGGTTGGAAGACATTGCTGCCTTATGTTGCCTTAATGTCTTCCAATCCAGTTATGTTCAACATATTCAACAGCATATTTCTTACTAACTAACAGGTTTCTGGTTTGCTTTTGGAGATATTATAACATATGGGTGCTGCGTTGTACCCACCCCACCGTCCTATCACACGGTCTCGCCCTCCCACTAACTCTCCCGGGTGCAGGTATTCATCAGTTCTGATATCGTTGTGGGCATTAGCTTCATCTAGTTCACCAAGCTCCTCGTACACCTCAGATACAGGCCGCATGCTAGGTGCTGTGCGTGAAAAATAATAATAATAATAATAATAATAATAATAATAATAATAATAATTTCTATTTATTTTCTTCGCTTTCTTAGGCCTTAGGCATATATCATTGTGGAGAATCAAATCTGCTTTTAAACTGACACATTGCAGACCTGCGAATGTATGGATTCGTGAAAATCTTACCTGTTTGCTCACATTTATGCTTTTACGCGCTCATTTCAGGCACATGTTGCTCATGGATATGCAGATCTGATTCTTCCAGGTGTGTATATGCTATTTGGTTAGTTTATTAACAAAATTGTGACCAGTAAAGTGAGATAGATTGCTGATAGAAATGGTATTTCATGATCTTATACCACCTATGGATGAATCGATTTTACCTATGCTCCACCCATCTCCAGCTAAGTTCCGCCCATGGCTTACGCGTGTTGAGATAGATTTATAAAGGACCTACTTTGAATCCTTAATACCAGAATCCCAATTCCATGGTAACTATACAGCTAACTTGTTGAATATTTCCAAACTAATTTTACTGGGGACTGTTGCAGCAACAGCGCCCAGTTAAATTAGTTTCAACATATTCAACAGAATGTTTGTTAAATAGTAAAGACTTACACTTCGTACAACTGACGGACTATTCTAGGTTTATGACGCAGTATTTCTGTCAATTATGATTGTGACGTCAGCCTACATGTGACGTTATTGACTATGACGTCATATACTTGACTGACGGATCAGATTCATCCATTGTTTCATTGCCGTTAACATTTATTACTGGCATCAATGTGATAAAGGTTAACGCACCATCGTAATTATCAGAGGGCGCCGCTTGCTCTCTTGTACTTCTTACAGGCTGTTCATTTCCGGCTGAAAATTTAACGTCCCCGGTGTCAGGAGAATACTGACTGATGAATGAACCTGTAAACAATATATAGGGCCTCTGTCAGTTATTTATAAACACTTGTGTCGACGTAACAATATAATGGTCAACCAGGCAAACAAGAGATCGATCAATTTCTAGCTATGCCCCGCCCATTTTTAGCTAAGCCCCGCCCACGTATTGCGCGCACTAGGATCGATCTATATCGCCCAAATTGAACCCTGTCTTCACATAATCCCATTTTCAAGCTAATTATACAAGTAAGCTGTTGAATATTTTGAAACTAATTTAACTGGGTGCTGTTGTTGCTGCCTATGACAGCAACAGCGCACAGTCAAATTAGTCTCAAAATTTTCAATATATAATGTGTATGAAATGAGTAAATTCATCAGACATGATTCGTATACTTGAGGACTATTCCAGCTTCATGGTGGAATCTTTGTGCCAATTATGATTGTGACATCAACCTACGTGTGACATAATTGATTATGACGTCATATACGTGATCAACATATCGGATTCATCCATTTCATTTGCAGTGGTCTTGAGCAATGTCCATTTGCAGGCCATTAGAAGGCTATTTGGATAATTTCTTTTTCTAATGACTGTTTCCCGTTATTAGTAGTACATTTTCAAAAATTGGCTTGCAAACGGACACCGGCTCAGGAAAATTTGGCCTCAGATGGTCAATCCCGCCAAAACGGCATCTGCAGTGGTTTTGAGGAATGCCAATTTGCAGTATAAACTAGCCAGTCATTCCAGAGATACATTTTCAAAAGATAGTATTGATGTGAAAATTAACATTCAGCAAGTCTACTGCAGAATCCGGTGTGGCCAGTTTGACCATTAAATGGTTAAGTTCGCACAATCATGGATAAATGACAATATGTCAATACTTTGCAGTGTATTGACGGTGGCAAGGATGGTGATACAGGAATAGACTGTGGAAAGAAAATACTATTTTTGAAAACGTACCACTGGAATGACTGGCTTTGTTACCGAGCTGGTCAATCCAGCGGTACAATTTCAAAAATAGTTTTCTATTGGCCTGCAAATCGACATTGCCTAAGCAAAAACACGCAATGTCTTGTTGGTCAAGCCGGCTAAAATGGTCTTGAGGAATGTCCCATTTCCGAACAACAGAAAGCCTTTTTTGTAAATTTCAGTTGTAAATTTGCAAAAAATTAGTCTTCTCTTGATCTGCAAAATTATACTCTTCTTGAAAAATCCTGACCACTAAAGCACTGATATACGTTGAATTTCGAGCGCTTTGAGGCGGCGTTGTACGCGAGGCCTTAACACGCATACACTTAGCAATGACGATTATAGTATACTCTACTCCAACACACCCCTGTCTGAACAGTACTGACTAGAGGTTGTTGACCTGTTTTTTCTGTCCGAACAGTACTGACCAGAGCTTGTTGACCTGTTTTCTCTGTCTGAAAAAGTACTGACTAGAGGTTGTTAACCTGTTTACTCTGTCTGAACAGTACTGACTAGAGGTTATTAACCTGTTTTCTCTGCCTGAACGGTACTGATCACTGGTTATTAACCCATTTTCTCTGTCTGAACGGTACTGACCACTAGTTATTAACCTGTTTTCTCTGTCTGAACAGTACTGGCTAGAAGTTATTAACCTGTTTTCTCTGTCTGAACGGTACTGACCAGAGGTTATTGACCGGTTTTCTCTGTCTGAACGGTACTGCCCACTGGTTATTAACCTGTTTTCTCTGTCGGAACAGTACTAACTAGAGGTTAATAACCTGTTCTGTCTGAACAGTACTGACTCGAGGTTATTAACCTGTTTTCTCTGTTTGAACAGTACTAACTAGAGGTTAATAACCTGTTCTGTCTGAACAGTACTGACTAGAGGTTAATAACCTGTTTTCTCTGTCTGAACAGTACTGACTAGAGGTTATTAACCCGTTTTCTCTGTCTGAACAGTACTGACTAGAGGTTATTAACCTGTTTTCTCTGTCTGAACGGTACTGACCACTGGTTATTAACCTGTTTTCTCTGTCTGAACGGTACTGACCACTGGTTATTAACCCGTTTTCTCTGTCTGAACGGTACTGACTAGAAGTTATTAACCTGTTTTCTCTGTCTGAACAGTATTGTCTAGAGGTTAATGACCTGTTTACTCTGTCTGAACAGTACTAACTAGAGGTTAATAACCTGTTCTGTCTGAACAGTACTAACTAGAGGTTAATAACCTGTTCTGTCTGAACAGTGCTGACTAGAGGTTATTAACATGTTTTCTCTGTCTGAACAGTACTGACTAGAGGTTATTAACTTGTTTTCTCTGTCTGAACAGTACTGACTAGGGGTTAATAACTTGTTTTCCCTGTCTGAACAGTACTGACTAGAGGCTATTAACCTGTTTTCTCTGTCTGAACAGTACTGACTAGAGGTCAATAACATGTTCTGTCTGAACAGTACTGACTAGAGGTTAATAACCTGTTTTCTCTGTCTGAACAGTACTGACTAGTAAACCTGCTCTCCCTCCCTCCCTCCCTCCCTCCTTCCCTCCCTCCCCCCCCCCTCTCTCTCTCTCCCTCTCTCTCTCTCTCTCTCGCTCTCTCTGTGTGAACAGTACTGACTAGAAGTTATTAACCTGTTTTCTTTGTCTGAACAGTACTGACTAGAGGTTAATAACCTGTTTTCTCTGTCTGAACAGTACTAACTAGTAAACCTGCTCTCCCTCCCTCCCTCCCTCCCTCCCCCCCCCCTCTCTCTCTCTCTCTCTCTCTCTCGCTCTCTCTCTCTCTCTCGCTCTCTCTGTGTGAACAGTACTGACTAGAAGTTATTAACCTGTTTTCTTTGTCTGAACAGTACTGACTAGAGGTTATTAACCTGTTTTCTGTAAGTTCATTGTGCTCAATGTCTTCTGTCTGACTTACGTCTTTGTAATTGCTTGATCGTACGGGAATTCCTCCGAGATATACAGCAAACAACCAAAACCAGGATGACGATGATGAGAACGAACAGTGGAACAGCCACACCAACTACTATCTCAACTGGAAATTCAGCCGGAGACACTACTTCCTCTAAGGATTCTCTTTCTTTGAAAAAAACCAACCATGGCAACATGTTAATTACGATCAATATTATCAACAGCACCACCACCACCAACCATTACCACCACCATCACCGCCATCATTACTATCATCACCACCACCACCACAATCACCATCATGACCACCAACCCACTCCAATACCCGACCGCCGCCGTCACGGCCATCAGATGCTGCAGCAGAAATAGCAGTAGCAGCAGCAGCAGCAGAAGCAGCAACAGCAACAGCAACAGCAGCAGCAGCAGCAGCAGCAGCAGCAGCAGCAGCAGCAGTTTGTTGAGAATGTGTCTCCCACAGTCTTAGTGCAGGCAGAGTTTTAACCAACCGTGTTGGCGATAGTTTAATGGATCTTTCCAGTTTAAGCTATGCCCCGCTCATCTGTAGCTAAGCTAGATCACTGATCGATCCTTGACTATCAATTTCCAGAAAAATATACATGTAAGCTGTTGAATATTGTGAAACTAATTTGACTGGGCGCTGTTGTTGGCTAGGGAAGCAACAGCATCCAGTCAAATTAGTTTTAAAATATTCAACATCATGTTTACTTAATATAGTAAAGACATACAATTCGTATAACAATGCATAGTCCGTCACCAATTAAGTGTCCGTGACAACTCATCTACGCCATTTATGACGTCGTTGATTATGATGTCATCCTACACGACACGTAGTTGATTATGACGTCATATGATGGATGGATAACCTGGAAAGGTGCATTATATTGCATACCTGAACGTTTGAGGAAGACTGAGAATCTGCTGCTTCTCTCGTGAAGGCCGTTATTAAGAAAGATAAAATACTCCTTGAAGTCTTCCTTCTTTATTTGATTCACTGTCAGCTGCGCAGTGTAGCTTTCAACACGAACATTGCTTCCATATACTGACCATCGTGCTGTGCTTTTCTTAATAGCCTGTGAGTACTTTCTACTATATGTATCGAGTTGGAATGCTGTCCCATTATCTTCGAGTCGAGACCAGGAAGCGCCAGCTAGCGTGACGTCTGGGTGTGAGATGAAGTCAACAGATAGGGTGGAAGACTCTTCAATTACACCAGAAGCGGGTTCAGATGGGAGTGCTAAAAACGGCTCAACTAAAAATAGATAATATTAATGAATAGATATCCAAATGATAGACTGTAGAAAGCCAGACATATAGATAAAGAACGAAAGCTAGCTAGCTATAAACTGACTGAAGAGTTTTTAGAGCTAACCAAACAACAAGTGTGGATATAAAGAAGACAACGTCCGCTGTAATGTTGCAATTGCTTGTGGTCATTATGGTACCTTTCGTGAGCGTTTCCACCTCTAGATTATAGTTGGGGGAAGTAGCAAAATTAAGAGGATGGAGATCCATTTATCTCCCGCAGCTGAATACGCCACATACACACCCAGATGCGCAGTCTTTGAGAACACTGGAGGCAGAATCGCCTGTGTGTAGTCATGGATCGACGAGCTTGATGGAGGAGGTGTGGGGTGGGGGTGTTATTCTGACTGCATGTGTTCCAGTGTGTGTGGCATTCTATCTGCATCACTCGATGTACTTGATATATGGCTACAGTGGCTTTGCCGTTGTCCTGCTTCCAGGATACAGGATAATTAATGTGAGCTGGACTTTTACTTAGGAACATGGCTCAGAAGAAAGTTAGCGTGTCTTCATTCAATGTTCCTCGTCTGGTGGATAAGGATCTCTCCCCCCAAGTATTCACTGATTTATTGCGGCTTCCACACGCTATCACGGGAGTCACTTGACGTTTGATTAGGCGACTGTTAGATACACACTGCGAACCTTGCATGATCAGAATTGCAATTTAAAACCTTTAACCCTTGAAGTCATTCTAGAAAATTTCAATTCTCTCATAGGAAATGTCCATTTGCATACCAAGAGACGACTAATTTTGAAAATTTATCACTGGAATGACTGGCTCGGTTGTCGTGTCAGTCATTTCAGTAGTAAATTGTCAAAAATAGGTCTTCTCTTTGTCAGCAAGTGGACATATTAAGACCCGTGCATAATCAGTTTTTGGCTGATATGAGTGTTAAAGAGTTACGGTAACTATATTGAAAAGATGTTTAATATTTTGAAACTAAACGAGGCAGCAGCAGATCAGTCAAACTAGTTTCAACATAGTCAACATATGATTGATTAAAATGTCAGCGTTTTCGAATTCAGCCTTTGGGTTCTGGCACTGACACACAGACAACTAAATTGGTGCCTACGCCTAGTTAGCTACGCTCCGATTTATAAGTCGAACTTCGCTTGTGCCGTGCCAGGTAAATCTGCCTGAAAATTACAGAGTCCACTATATAAATTAACCATTCGTCGTCGTTATCGCGACAGAAAGTTCGAAAACGGTCCTACGGCCTAAGGCCCGTTATATAAGTCGAACTTTCTGTCGCGCCGCGCTAATGACGACTGGTTGATTTATATAGTGGACTCGTTAATTTTCAGGCAGATTTAGCTGTCACGGCACATGAGAAGTTCGACTTATAAATCGGGCCTAAATTTCACAGAACTCAAATAACCCATTATGAATTTGATCAATATAAGAGCGCTTTAACCAGGCTGGTGTCAACCTAACCCTTTAATTATCAAGTCAGTAAAAATGGCCTTTTAGTGGATTGGCTGGTTTGATAACCCATCCAGTCATTCCAGTGGTAATCTTTCAAAACTTGAGTGTTCTTGGCCAATACCGCTTTAAATGTCGAGCTGCCTGAAGAACGGGTCTCTGCATGTAGTGGTCTTGCGTAATGTCCAATTTGGTAAATTTACAAAAATATTCAGTTTGCCTGTTAAAATAATACGTTTCTTGAAAATCTTGACCATTAAAGGGTCACTTGCTATGGTAGCATTTTGAGAGGTTTGATGCGCGGTGATTCAAGAAGGGTTAACAGACTATACACGATTATATATGCTACAATACAATATATATGCTACAATACTCACCATTAACTGTTAATTCTCTTCTTCCAGTTCCATTACCGACAGTGTTTGTGCAAACACATTCGTACATTCCACCATCCTCGTAAGTCAAGTTTGATAATCGAAGTATGCGCATTCGTTGTGAACCGGGAACCTCTCTGATAAAGACGCTGCTGTTGACGCTGATAGGGTTGTTGACGTAATGTCGCCAGACGGTGAATGTGAATTCTGGCGGGAGTGACTCGGCGGAGCATGCTAAAGACGTCGCGCCACCCATCCTCACAGTACTTTCCGTGATTGCGACGACGACCACAGGTGAATCTGGTGGATACACAACAATAGCAAACTGATTTTCTCCTTTAGTTGAAGGGAGTGATCCGATGTCTCACTCAAGTATCTGAGGTCATAAAAAATTCGTCACTATGTTGTTGACGTCACAATCAAAATGGTGTATTATAACTTCGTCATGAACACCGAATCCGTTAAGCTTTCCTAATTGTATGTCCTTGATGGATTTAAAATTCAGTAAACATTCTGGCAAATATTTTGATAGCCTACTAATTTGACTGGAAGCAGTTGCTGCCATAGGAAGCAACAATTCCCAGTCAAATTAGTTACAACATATTAAACAATTTACCTATATAGTTACCTTGAAATTTAGATTCTGTGGTATCCTGGTGGCCATATCTTTTGCACATTATAAAAGATAATCATCTACTTGCATGCGTGCGTGCGTGCGTGCGTGCGTGTGGGCGTGTGCAAGAATTGCGCATGTGTGCGTGGGTGGGTGGGTGCGTACGTGCGTGAGCGCGTGCGTGCGCGCGTGCGTGCGTGCGTGCGTGCGTGTGAGCGCGTCCATCCCTGTGCATGAGGACATGTGGGTATGTGTATTTTGTTATGTATGTATTGTATGTAAGTAGGTAGGAATCATGGGAATGTTGATAAGGCCCGTTTTACTTTTTAAGTCGAATTTTCTGTCGGTGCTCTAAGGACGACTGACTCGACTGTAGCACGGCGTTGGCACGGCTAATGATAATTTTGATTTAGATGTAAAATTCTGTTGCGCCGCGCTAATCTATTGTTAGAAAAACACAGTAGCGTGATTGCGAGCGCAA
Source organism: Chaetoderma sp. LZ-2023a (assembly GCA_034401795.1). Taxonomy (NCBI): domain Eukaryota; kingdom Metazoa; phylum Mollusca; class Caudofoveata; order Chaetodermatida; family Chaetodermatidae; genus Chaetoderma; species Chaetoderma sp. LZ-2023a. The sequence goes on along the minus strand of CM067360.1, from coordinate 100,280,013 downwards.
GGGCGATAGTTACTGAATGATGATCGCATGGATGCAGTTACTAACGGGACTATGACTAATGACATTGATATGAATGTAAAACTGTCTGATCTTCCCGCAGTAAGCTCCTCTAGTAAACATGATGCCAATTCAGTATGTATGGTATTTAGTGATGGGTCCAAACATTGTATTGAGTATCATAATTATTCTAATCTGTTGATCAGTAATAGATATCAACTACTCAGTAACAATACGAGTAATAGTGGTATCTTGCCAAAATGCGGCACACGCGCTAATAATATACTATATGATGAAGACAACGTCGATGCTGACGATCATGACAACTATGACGATGATGACGATCATGACAATGATGACGATCATGACAATGGTGACAATCATGGCAATGATAACGATCATGACAGTGATGATGATGATGATGATGATGATGATGATGATCATGACAATGATGACGATCATGGCAATGATAATGATCATGCGAATGGTGATGATGATGATGGCGTAATTGGCGGTGCTGCTGCTGCTGCTGCTGCTGATGATGATGATGATGATGATGTTAGTGGTGGTGGTGATGATGGTGTTGGTGTTGGTGGTGGTAGTAGCGGTCGTGGTGGCGGCGGAGGTGGTTGTTATGGTGGTGTTGGTGGTGGTGGTGGCGGGGGCGGTGGTCGTACTATTAATAATAATAATAATATTAATAATAATAATAATAATAATAATAATAATAATAATAATAATAAATCCATTGATTTAGATAGGTCTTTCAATATTAATTCTAAAGGAATTAGGATTGGTCATTTAAATGTACAGCACCTGGTGTCTAAGATTGACCAGTTAAAACTGATTATGGAGAAGTGTGAAAAAGAACTTGAAGTTTTCTGTACCACTGAAACATTTCTCTCATCAACAATCCCAAATAACTCCATTGAAATTGAAGGCTATGTTAATGAAAGAAAGGACAGAAAAGAACGGGACGGTGGTGGAATTGTACTATATATAGCTGATAACTATTCATATGTGAGGAAACTAAATTTTGAAACCGATGATCTGGAAACTCTATGGATTGAAATTAGACCCTTTAAGATAAGCCTTTCCTATTGGGCTGTGTCTATAGACCCCCTGATTCACCCGCTATCTGGATTGATGAATTTGAAGCTGTGTTAGAAAAGGTATATTCCGAAAACTCAGATATTATACTTGTAGGAGATTTTAATTTCGACCTTATTAAAGCAGATAATCATAAATGGCAGTCTTTAATTGAACTTTTTCATTTAGAGCAACTTATACGTAATCCTTCAAAACTCAAAATTCGCACCAACTTATTAAATACAGGAGCATCAAAAGCTTTAATGAAGCTAAGTTTCTTAGTGACCTGTCTGTATGTGATTGGCGTTCTATAGGTTATTTAGGTAGTCCTGATCAAGCGCTTGATCAATGGTATGCAAAATTCATCAACATTATAAATAAACACGCTCCTGTCATTGAACGCAGAGTTAAACGTGTATGTCAACCGGGATGGATGAACAGAGAAATTTTAAAAACAATGAAAGAAAGGGATTATCATAAAAACGTAGGAAACATGTTGAATTTTAAAATGTTAAAGCAAAGAGTTGCGTATTTGATTAAAGCATCTAAACGAGATTATTTTGCAAATAAATTAGAAGCAGGCAAAAATAATCCGGCTAATATATGGAAAATTCTAAAAGACAAATCCTAAGGCAAACAAATTACCATCAATAATCTGTGATGATAATGGAAGTGAAATTCAAAACCCACAAATGCAATCTGAACATTTTAATATATATTTCAGTACAATCGCGTCAAAACTGACACACTCCATGATAAAGCAAAGGTCAATGGCATTTGATAAGCTATCAGATCATGTTTTTAATAAAGTTCGAGAAAATATAGAATTTCGAATTCCATATATAACCGTTGAATATGTGTCCAGAGAACTTAGCAACTTAAAAACAAATAAGTCATCTGGTTATGATGAATTGAACGCACACTTCCTCAAAGCAGCCGCATCAATAATTTCACCCTCAATTACACTTATTATAAACAAAAGCATAGCTATGGGAGAATTCCCCAAAATGCGGAAATGTGCAAAAGTAAAGCCTCTACATAAATCTGATTCAAAAACCAATGTTGGCAATTATAGGCCTATCTCTATATTACCAATTATCTCTAAGGTTATTGAACGACACATACATGATCATATTTATAAATTTATAACCAAGTATAATTTATTAGTGAAGTCGCAATCAGGCTTCAGACCTAACCATTCATGTGAAACTGCTATGTTAAATGTAGTAGAAAGATGGCGCTTTTCGATAGATAATGGCAACCTTATTGATTCTATTATGATTGACTTTAAAATGGCCTTTGATCTTGTCAATCATGACATCCTATTACAAAAATTAAGTTTTTACAAATTCAGCTATAATACATTAAAGTGGTTTTCTTCATATTTAAATGGCAGACAACAATACGTTTTAATTTCTGGAAAGAATTCTAAACCACTTCCCATCGATATAGGAGTACCACAAGGCTCAGTTTTAGGGCCACTTCTGTTAATTTTATATGTTAATGATTTACCCATGTGTGTCAACAATCTTATGGATATGTATGCTGATGATACAACTATGCATGCTGCTAGCTCAAATGTCGCTGAAATTCAAGACAATCTAATTAACTGTATGAAGTCGGTTGAAGAATGGTGTGTAAATAATAAAATGTTGTTAAATACGGACAAAACTAAGTCTATGATGTTAGGAACTAAGCATAAATTGAAACAAGTAAATAATAATGTTATAATGCCTACACATCGTGGAAGCTTAAATGTTGTGGAATCTGACAAACTTTTAGGAGTATACATAGACAATACGCTTGCATGGAAAGAACATATAGGCAACCTTTGTAAAAAGATTTCGTCCTTGATTTATATTCTACGGAAAAATAAACATTATCTTAGCATTGAGCAACGAAATCTTTTCTATAAGTCGTATATCCTTTCACACATTGATTATTGTAGTCTTGTATTTTGCCCGGCTTCACCTACATTATTGGATAGGTTAGAAAAACTACAAAAACGGGCTGCTAGGGTGATATTAGACATGCCTTACAGGACACCATCTGCACAACTATATGAAACATTAAACTGAACAAATTTAACTAAAAGAATGCAAATTAAAATGGGTATTATGACATATAAATCTAGAAATGGTCTGGCCCCTGGTTACATGAAAGACATGTTCACTTCCGTTGGGGTGGCGCACACTAGAAATTTACGTTCCAAAACACGCAACCACCTACAACTTCCGAGAATTAAAACGGAATATGGCAGAAAAAGCTTCAAATACACTGCAGCGCAACTGTGGAATTCTCTGCCTGAAACGATTACTCAGTCTTCTACTCTGCTGACATTCAAATCAAATATACATGAATATAGTACTAAATTTTCACCTTTTTACTTGTGTTCTAATATTGCATATTTTGTTTGGTTTAAACGTGATTTATTTTGTTCAGATGGAAGCACGATAAGACGTAGAGTCTTATGCACGTGTCTCCCATACACATACAGATTATTCAAAACTTTTTTACAACAAAATGGCGGCAAATCATAATAGTTTAATTAATTGTAGTCTATTAGTGTGCATAAGTGTGTGGATCTTGAGTGTGAGGTGGGGGGGGGGGGGAGAGTAGGAAGAAAGACCGAGATAGAGAGAGAGAGGGGGAAAGGGGGGAGAGAGGGTGAGAGATAGAGAGAGCGAGGAATAAGATCAAATGGAAGAATAGCAGAGGTGAGCTCTAGGTGCTGCCTTCGCCCCGACCTGTGCGTGTTTGGCTGCTGTCCATTTACCACTTAAACTATAAGTTCGCGAACGGGAAGCTACTGAAAGCGGTTGGTGTTAATTATGTATTGACATACCGTATTACAGATCAGTTTGTTCATTTCCACGTTGGCAGTGTAAGTCCCGTATAGAAGCTGGTTGACCGTAAGATTAGCAAGAGAAATATCGTTCAAGGCAAGCTGATTTTGGAAAACGACTCTTTGCTCGTTAAAAAGGGCACAATGTAAGAGGTAGTGGTTTGTAGATTCATCATTGTGCCCACAAGAACAACTGGCAGATTCCGACAGAAAGTTGTCAAATAGATGTCGGTTTAAAGAACTACAACCATTTAGGGGCCTGCATAGCATTATGTTGGCAAACCTCGGGCCTACGTAATACCACTCAGGGGGTTGTCGTATGGGTGACATAGCCTTGAGTTTGCTTTTAAATTCTAGAAGAGTGACAGAATCTCTCACCGGCACCGGAAGCATATTCCAGACGCGGATCGTTGCTGGGAAAAAGGATCCATAGAAGAGCTCAGTACGGCAGCGGAATGGAGTGAAGAAATTTGGATGACGGATATTGTAAGGATTTCGTGCTTGGGATAGTGTGGCATATTTTGTTTATTTCTAAATAGCTATATATGTGTGTATGGTTGAATGAATGTGTACGACCTTGCGCGTATGTATGCGTGAACGGTGATTCGAACATCGACATTCGACGAGGTAATTGTTCTATAATACTGTTTTAGTAATATCTATCGAAAATGAACAAATATATTAATTATTTAATTTAACAGTCATTTTACTTGTGTTATAATATTGTATATTTTGTATATTTGTAAATAGTGATATATATATATATATATATATATATATATATATATATATATATATATATATATATATATATGCGTGCGTGCGTGCGTGCGTGCGTGCGTGCGTGCGTGCGTGCGTGCGTGCGTGCGAGTGTGTGTGCGCGTGTGTGTGTGCGTGCGTGCGTGCGTGCGTGTGTGTGTGCGCGTGTGTGTGTGTGCGTGTGTGAGGGCCTCGGGAAGATCAGTTTACTGACGATGTATACCCTCCTTAAATAAAGATTATTATTATGATGGCTCAGAGTTGGCATGCAGTAAATATATGCATCTGTTTGGACTTTATTTAATTTTAAGATTTATTTCGCTTGAACATGACATCGAGGTACACAAATGAATGCTCTAAAAGCATACAATTTAAACACTCTTGTTTTCACGCGCGTTCTGGCGTCATACTTATGCATCTTTAATGGCGTTAATTAATGGCGTAAACTTTTCGCCGATGGAAATGACAACTAACAACAGGAAAGCAGTTACATATTTAATAGAATACTCCATCAGGGATAATCTCTCATCTTGTTCTGTAAAATTACAAATTACACTTCTCGGAACTGTACGGTCTCGTAAATACCCATGATATAATTTGTCTAAATGAAACTAAAGTAAACACATCAGATTATATCTCTATCGCAGGGTATAAATTACTAACGAAGAAACGAAGAGGGAAAGCCGGGGGTATAGGACTACTAATAAAGGAAAATTTGGTAAGACACGTGGAAGTAATAGATCAAGAGATAGACAATGATTTTGTCCTCTGGGTTAAAATCCGTACCAGTTTAACTCTGTATGACGAGGATCTTTTGCTAGGGGTAGTATATGTACCGCCAGAGTCGTCAAGGTATTATGAGAATGATGCGTATGATAGGATAGAACAAAGCGTTTTAACTCTAAATAGCACGAATAAAGCAATATGTTTAATCGGTGACTTCAACGCAAAAACCGGAGAATACCGTGACTATGAAGAGTTTGATGACTTCACCCTTCAGAATTTTGCACTAGACGATGGTCCAAATAATGACCTATTGCAACTTACAACTAGTGGAATTCCAAAAAATAGGAAAAGTCAATGCAAAGGGCGAAAAAACACGAGTGGAAGAAAATTACTGCAAGTATGTAAAAATTTTAATATGTTTATAATAAATGGAAGAATGGGGAAGGACAGGCTTGTCGGAAAAGCAACATGTACAAACAACAGCTTATTAGATTACGCGATTGGAAATAAAAGGCTTATAGAATACATTACAGAATTTGAAGTATATGATTTTGATGCCGTGCTCTCAGATATACATTGTACTCTTCATCTCGCTTTACTCAATAATAATAATAATAATAATAATAATAATAATAATAATAATAATAATAATAATAATAATAATAATAATAATAATAATAGTCGATTGCCAAGAGAAGTAGATGCCAATAACAAGCAGTCAAGATGGGTAGCACAAAAGAAAGACATCTTTATAAGAAACCTAAACCCCGAAAAAGTTCAGGAAATAAAAGAAATTATTTTAGAAATACAAAATGGCAATATTGAGGAAAATATAAATGTAGCAACCAGCATGATTGGCAAACTCTTTAGAGAAAGTGATGAAAAGACATTTGGCTACATAAAGAAATATCTAGGGAAACATAAGAATAACAATAAGCCATGGTTTGGCAAAGAATGTAGCCACGTCCGGAAAGAATAGCACAAAGCAAAAAAGAGTTACAACATAAACAAAACAGACATAAGTAGAGGGAGATTACAGAAGGCCAGTCGACGGTATAAGATAACAATTAAAAAATATGCACAAGATACACGTCAACAGTTACATAGAAATTTACGTAAGCTACATAAGAGAGATAGTAAAGCATTTTGGAAACTCTTTAACACTCTTTCAGCATTTAGAAAAAGTTAATGAAGGGTGGCAAGATACAATCGTTGATGTAATAGAAATGATGGATGTACCCAACTGTGCCGAACTTGACGGACCAATCACAAGAAAGGAAATCTGGGATGGTATAAGCAAATTATCAAATGGAAAAGCTGCAGGGGTAGATAATATATACAATGAGTATATTAAATTTTCAGCAGAAATTATGATCCCAGTCTATGAGAGCTTGTTTAATAATATCTTTGATAATGGGGTAGTGCCAAATGAATGGCTAGTTCAAAAAATCATCCCTATATACAAAAATAAAGGTGATCCATCAGACCCAGGAAATTATCGCCCAATTACTCTTTTAAGCTGTCTTGGAAAATTATTTACATCAATTCTAAACGAAAGGCTAAAGAGTTATGCAGAATCATATGAAATTATAACAGAAGCCCAAACCGGATTTAGGAAACAAAGATCGACACAAGACAACATATTTTCCTTGTATTTAATTAAAGAATTACTTTTTGCCCAAAAGAAAAGGCTTTACTGTTGCTACGTAGATTTTAAGCAGGCATTTGATACGGTGTGGAGAACTGGTCTGTGGTACAAGCTAATTAAATGCAATATAACAGGAACATGCTTCAAAATTGTATATAACATGTATAAATCTATTAAATCCTTTGTTAGCCTCAACCATTAAGATTCAGACTGTATGATTAGCAATGTTGGGGTACGGCAAGGCGAGAATCTCTCACCTTTCCTATTTTCTTAAACGACTTGGAGGAATATCTACACGACAATGAATGTTTTGGTCTTACATCTATTAATGACATGGCAGAGGAGAATCTAAATCTCTGTATACGCCTCGCCATACTGTTATATGCCGACGACACGGTCATAATGGCAGAAACACCAGAAGCATTGCAACACGCACTAAATATTTTTCATAATTATTGTATCCATTGGAAGCTACAAATAAATACTACAAAGACAAAAGTAATGATATTGTCGAAGAGAAAAATCAACAACCCACCTAAGTTCTTAATGGGAGGGCAGGAGCTTGAAATAGTCGATGAATACATCTATCTCGGAATTCAAATGAAGTCAAATGGCACGTTTTCAAGTTGCAAAATTCGAAACTGTAAACAGGGAACAAAAGCCATGTATGCATTAATCACGAAGATCAAAGAACACGATATCCCAATAGATCTACAAATTGTACTTTTTGAAACAATGGTAGTGCCTATTCTTTCATATGCATCAGCAATATGGGGCTTCGAAAACACGAACTTAATAGAATCATGTCAATTGAAATTCTTTAAATGTATACTGAATCTAAAGAAAAGCACCCCTAATGTCATGGTGTATGGCGAACTAGGAAGAATGACACTTGACATCCAAATACAATGTAACATGATACGATTTTGGGCCGGGTTAGTAAATGGAGGTTATGGGAAATTATCGTCAATGCTTTTCTTCACGTGTCTGGATTCTATGACAAGAACCCAAATCCAAGTTAAATGGATGAACAAAGTGAAAGACATTTTAGAAATAACAGGACAATCGGACATATTTTTGGCAGAAACTGTAAACACAAAACATGTAGTGCAGCGAACAAGACATGCTTTAGAGCATCAGTATGTAGGAAAATGGACACAACTCATAAATGATTCAACACGGCTAACGTTCTATAAAGAAATAAAAACAAAATTTGAATTCGAAAACTATTTAAAAATATTACCTTATAGAGAAGCTATAACCTTTTGTCATTTTAGAACATTGAACCATCAACTTGCAATAGAATCTAAAAGGTGGGTGGGTATCGACAGGGAGGAACGACTTTGTAATACATGTAACGTAGTAGAAACAGAAATACATTTTCTTTTCTGCTGCGAAAGATACACAAAAGAAAGAACACAATTTATACCTGATTACCATGTAAAGCAGAACACAACAGAGAAAACTCAAGGCCTGTTTGCGATCTGTAACAAACCAATACTAAATAGGTTATGTAAATATCTGCGGCTCTCAAAGAAAAAAGACAGATCCGCTTCACAGCAACAACAACAACAGCAACACCAACAACAACAACCACGACGACGACAACAACAACAGCAGCTACAACAACAACAACAACAACAACAAAGACAACAACAACTGCATCAACGACAACAGCAACAGCAACAGCAACAACAATGACAACGACAACTACGATAACGACAACTACGATAACGACAACTACGATAACGACATTAGGAGCACCTCGGACACACACCTCTCTACTACGACCAACGCAACAACCACGGCTCCAGCACCAATATGCTACAATCATCACCACCACAACCACCACCACCACAACATCAACAACAACAACAACAACAACAACAACAACAATGCAACCGACAAGAACAAAGATGTTGACAACGACAAAGAAATAGATGTCAAAACAAAATATTTCAAATACGCAACGGCAGCAGCTAATCATAAAATAATAATAATAATAATAATAATAATAATAATAATAATAATAATAATAATAATAATAATAATAATAATAACTACCGCCATAGTATAAATATCTATAATAATAATAATAATAATAATGTGTACTATGCTGTGTAAATGGCCTGGGTGAATAAAGAAAACTGAAACTGAAACTGTAACTTTGTGCTAAGGAACAGTAACGTACATGGGGGGGGGGGGGGCGCAGATTTCTTCAGCTGAGACATTTTTTGGGAAATAGTTTGTGGAAACACTTATTTCCACAAATTATTTCCTAAAAAAGAATTATCACTCTGACTGCAAGAAATCACACCTCAGAACGTCTGATTTTCAAATTCTTTCTAAAGATACTTATTCCCCTAAAATTAATTTTAAATTGAAAACGAATAGAGTGTGCGCATTCAGGTGTGCGTGCGTGCGTGCGTGCGTGTGTATGTGTGCGCGCGCATATGTGTGTGTGTGTGTGCGCGCGTGTATGTGCGTGTGTGTGCGTGCGCATACACGTGTGTGCCTCCAAGAATGAATGACTGAAAGAATGAATGAATGAATGAATGAATGAATGAATGAACGAACGAATCTTATTTTCGGACCATTGCCCAGTCAGATGTCAAGACTTGACCACAGATAAGCTGTTCTGTGCTGGCACGGCATATGAAATGTGCGACATATAAATCAAAGTCGTGCTTCAGTCGAACTAGCGCAAGCTCGACTCGAAAGCTCAAAAGCACGACTGTGAGTCGCGCCTGCCAGAAAATTTGATTTATACACCTGTGCAAAAGTTAAGCACCAGCAAAAACAATAGAACGTAGAAACATGATGATACAACTAGGCTGCCATACTTTTTGTCCCCGCGTTAGCTGACATAATTCCAAGTACGAAATGCACATGCATGCATGACTTCACGCCGCTTGATGTCCGTGCGTGGCGGGAAACAGCACACGTGTTCAGTTATGTAAAAGTCCAGTTTGAGGTGTAGAACATTACATACAGATTTAGGCGACAAGATTAGGAATTTTGTGTTCATGACCGTGGTTTATTTGTACAGAGAGAATTAGCTCTTGATTGTGAACCGCTATGGCAAGACGAAGGTTAAGTGATCGTGTGAAATGGCAAATCATAGGCATGCATACCACTGGTATGTCATGCAGAGAGATTGGCAGACAGCTGAACATTAACCATACTGTAATCAGTCGTTTGATTGCAAAACATGGGCAAACTAACGAGGTGAAGGACAGGCCTAGATCTGGAAGACCGAAGAAGACTACTGCCCGTGATGATCGAGCCCTAGTACGCCTTGTTAGGAGATCTCCATTCACCAACAGCAGAGTGCTCAGCCAGCAATGGGAAACGCGCAATAGCGTCTCAATGTCTACCGTCAAAAGGAGACTGTATGCTGCTGGCATGAAAGCTAGGAGACCTGTCAGACGTCCTCTCCTCACTGCACACCACAAAGAGGAGCGTCTGAGGTGGTGCAACGAAAGAAGACACTGGAACATGAGATCCTGGAGACGGGTACACTGGTCCGATGAAAGTCGGTTCCTGCTTCATGCCACAGATGGTCGAACTCGTGTATGGAGGTCCAGACGCACGGCGTACGACCAACGTAACATTATGGAAGAAGTTCCATTTGGTGGAGGTTCCGTTATGATATGGGGGTGCATCTCATTTGATTGTAAGCTGGATCTGTTGACTGTACCTGGAACACTAAATGGACAAAGATATCAAGATTCCATACTGGATAGAGTTGTGGTCCCTCATTTTGTAAATCATGCACCTGGAACCCACCCTATATTCATGGATGACAACGCCCGACCACATCGTGCTAGAGCTGTGCATGAATACCTCCGCCAGAATGCCATCGAAACCCTACCATGGCCAGCAAGGAGCCCTGACATGAACCCTATTGAGCATATCTGGGACATTCTGGGAAACATGGTGAGAAGGAGGGATCCTCCTGTGCAGAACCTACAGGAATTAACAGACGCACTCCATCTTGAATGGCAACGAATACCACAATGGCGTATCAGTCGGTTGGTGACCAGCATGAGACGTCGTGTCCAGGCCGTCATCCAGGCACAAGGTGGATATACCCGGTATTAATAATGACAGTCTCAAACTCGTGCACAGATGTTAAACTTCGTTTTCAGACACCATTAATGACAATCTAGCCACGTGTGTCAACTGTAGGGCAATAGTTGTCAGTTGTGTCAACGTAACCATATTCAGGCCTCGTTTTCAAGTTCAAACAAAAACATACAGTGTTTCCCCACCATCATAATCAGCATTCCTCTAGTTGCATTATTACCTCTTGCACTAAGATGGATGGGTACATAAATGTGACATGAGCACATGAATATACCCTCGCATGTGCGTAAAAATAGGGTGGTGCTTAACTTTTGCACAGGTGTATATATGTCGAGCTTTTGTCGCGCTAGTTAGGATTTTTCTGGCATGGCACATGAAAAGTTCGACTTATAAATCGGGCCTAAGTGTACGTACACCTGAGACACGGACGTAAGTGCATGGGGCGGATCCATGCTGTCATTTGCCGTGTGGGGGGGGGGGGGCGGCACCCAAAATTTCAAGGGAGTGAGCTCTTGAAAATGGGCTCACTCCGCCACCAGCAGGTAGCTAAAAAAATTGACAGCCCTGCCGAGGTGGGGGTGGGGTGTGGGGGGGGAGGGGGGGGGGGGGAGGGGGGGGGGGGTGTGTGTGCATGCGTGTGTACGTGCGTGTCTTATTATGCAAACCCGCTAATTAATACGTACACAATACGGTGACGCTATACTGCGCTATGTTGACGTCATCGCCGTTAAGGTAATTTGCTGCCGAACATGTATATACGCCAACGTGATCCCTGAGGACGGGTCTGAAACTCAACACAGACGTCCACCTAGAGAAGGAAGATTGAATAACAGATTTAACGGTTCAGAGACCAAATTTGGTCAAGAATATCTAAATATTTACTTATTGAATGCCCATTTGCAGACTAAGAGAAAGCCTTTTTTGACAATTTACCACTAGATTGACTGGCTCGCTTATCGAGCCAGTCATTCCAGTGGTAAATTTTCAAAATAGTTTTCTTTTGCCCTGCACATGGGCATTTCTCAAGTTTCTGAGTCGCCGGATTAGCCAAGAAACGGTTAAACCATATGTACTGCTTTTATCACTGCAAACGGCCTAGCACGTAACCACTGTCTTTCAGGAAATTTAAACAATGGATAAATCGTGGGTAAACCCACACTTTTCCCGTATTGGGATCGATCGATCGATCACTGCACTTCCTGAATCTCAATTTGCAGAAAATTATGCACGTAAGATGCTGAACATTTTGAAACTAATCCGGCACGGCGATGTTGCTGGCTATGGCAGCAACCGCGCTCAGTAAAATTGGTTTCAAGATATTCAACAGTATGTTTATTAAATAGTAAAGACATACAATTCGTACAACTTGACGGACTAGTAAGTGTTTATGACAAACTAAATCCCGTCATCCATGACGTAATTGTTTATGATGTCAGCCTACAAGTGACGTAGTTGATTATGACGTTATACGATTGATAGATAAACTGGATTCCTCTAGTAACACACTGTTTATCAAAGCAGCTCTCCATTACATAAGCCTTGACAAATACTTTATTGGGACATTTTTTTATCAAAGGAAAAGCTCAGATCTGTAATGAACAAGCTATTATCCACCCACCCCTAATATCATGTATGCATACAAGCACAACAGAATGCACGAATGTGATAATATTTCCTTTATACGATGTAATGGGGGGGGGGGGGGGGTTCGATCTGTCACTTAAGTTTATGCCCTGCCCATCTCTAGCTAAGCTCCACCCACACCATGCTCTTGTTGGGATCGATCGAACTCCCTGCCTATCAATGTCCAGAAAACTATACAGGTAAGTTATTGAATATTTGGGAACTAATTTGACTGGGCGCTGTTGCTGCCTATCGGACTATTAAGAGTTAAAGACGGGCCAAATAGAATCATTTATGATCCAGCGATCCCATTCAGATGTTTGATCGATAAATCGCGATTTTGTTCTCGTACCAATATTGATATTGTTTTATATAAACGTTGTGCTACATTCACAGGTGGTTAATTTTCCAACGTCTGTAATTTTACCTGTAATTAGGGTCGGCAATCGATGAGATGATAGACTGAGATACGATTTGCCCATTTTTTCTCCAGGTGAATGTTGGTTCTGGTTTTGCCCATGACGTGCATGCGATTGTGCTGTCCACTCCAGCGGTCAACCTTAGATGGACGTTTCCGGAGATTCTCTGCGCATCTGGGATGATTGCGACTGCTGGATCTACAACATTAAGCCATACAATACTGAAATTCCAATATAAACTAAAGACAACTATTATGAAAAGATGTTTACTAATTTTGAAACTAATTTGACTGGCAGCTGTTTCCACTATGACTAGTTCCAAAATATTCAATAAAATCGGTTCCTTTCTAGCATGGTCATATTTAGCAGGCCTATGCAGTCACTGTGCTACTATCTAGTGTTGAAAAACTTAAACGTGTTCATGGAAAAAAATGGACGAACGAATCCAGTTTTAGCTTTACCCTGCCCATCTCTAGACAAGCGCCACCCATGCCTGGCCCGTGTTGGGATCAATCGATCCGTGCACTCCCAGAATCTCAATTTCCAGAAAACTATAGAGGTAAGCTGCTGAAAATTTTGAAAATAATTTGACCGGGTGCTATGGCAGTAACAGCGCTCAGTCAAATTAATTTTTAAATATTTAACAGAATGTTTATTAAATAGTAAAGCCATACAATTCGTATAACTTAACGGACTATTAAGCGTTTATGACGGACTAAATCGCGTCATTCATGACTCAATTTAACATGACTCCAGCCTATACGTGACGTAGATGAGTATGACGTCATAAGACTGATTGATAATGTGGATTCATCAATCGTGAAGCATATTCGTCCATTGTCGGGATCAATGGTTAGATGTAAAGTTCATAAGCATTGACACATTGAAACCGAAAAGAAAAATATCATTTACAGCAAAAGTATTGCGTTGAATATTTTGACACTAAGGAAGCTGTTGCCGCCTAAGGCACTAACAAATTTCTGCCAAATTTATTTTAAAAAATCAATAGCATACGTGTATAGTTTTTTAGTTCAAAAGTAAAAATTGAATTGAGGATTCCACATTTTACTCACAGTACGGCATCAAATATCAAAATAATGAAATTCAGTTTAACCCTTTTATGACTAAATCAAAATAGTTGTTTCTTGAATGTCCATTAGCAGGCCAAATGAAGGTTATTTTTGAAAATTTACCACTGGAATGACTGGCTCGGTTACCGAGCCAGTTATTCCAGTGGTTAATTTTCAAAAATAACCTTCATTTGGCTCGCAAATGGACATTCCTCAAGACGACTGCAGAGGCCGGTTTGGGCCGGCTTCGTCATGAAAGGGTGAACAATTAATCGCGCTGATCATCGTGAAACGGGATTCGTTACATTGCAACAAAAGTGATTAAATAAGTAAAGTTTAAAACATTCGTTTATGTACTTTGAAAACATGAGCTTAGACTAAGCAAATGTGAAACGTAATGTATTTTTTTCTATTATGCTAGAATTTTAGCTTCAAATATGTTGTAATGGCGTGATCATGATTTGATTTCGACAATTTTTTTTACTTTCGCTTCAAATATCTTTCTACCAAAAGGTTATTTTCAAGATATGTCATCAAACACATATAGTTCGATCTATTCACTACACATAGAGGATATATACCACACCTATGGCTTCTCTATAAAATATCGAAAATCGCATTTTTTTAAAACACACAATTCTGGCAAAAAATACATGTGTTCTTTTTAGTAAAATTCATGTGAAGAATTATTCTTACATTGCATGTCTACTAGTCGCATGAAAATTCTGTCAATTAAGTTTGGGATAGCATCTGGGAAACACCAGTCAATAATGGAATCATGGACTCTGGTGACTTAATTGCATACTTACCATAAATGACAGGAATTGAGGTGGGTAGAGTTAACGTTAATCTCTATTCACACCAAGCGCGACCGCGACTGCGACCACAAACACTGTTTTCAGTGCGAACTTTCGCACGAACGTCGGGTTCACACCAAACATAGTAAAGTGAGCGAATGTGCGACCCCTGACATAATTTGTAGCTTCTTTTAGGTACAATACCAACGTGAACAACATGCACGTGCCCATTTAATGGTACGCCTATACATACGCACGCACGCACGCACGCACGCACGCACGCACGCACGCACGCACGCACGCACGCACGCACGCACGCACGCACGCACGCACGCACGCACGCACGCACGCACGCACGCACGCACGCACGCACGCACGCACGCACGCACGCACGCACGCACGCACGCACGCACGCACGCACGCACGCACGCACGCACGCATGACCGCTTATTTAATTTGCCAACTTTTTTAATGTATGCTGGAAATATGTGCTGGAAATAGGAGACATACATATACAAATTGCACGTCCATGTGTACATTTTGCCCGTTGCCGAAGCTGGCTATGTAAAATGTCATCCAGAGTGTCGCGCTCAGATGAATTGGATGATATTTAGTCCACTTACCTATTCTTAAGACGTTGCCATAGCAATAACCTAAAATTCGCTCAGCGAGCAAATGCACGGGAATTTCCACGAGAAACAATTTTGAAACGCGTTCGCATTCGCGCTTGATATGAACTGGTTCATTGAAAGTTCATTGAGTCAAACCAGCGTGAACTGTTTGCCGGTCGCGGTTGGTGTGGATAGAGATTAACTGTTTGCCTTATTATGGCAATAGAAAGCTCAGGGTTAGCCATAGAGGCACGCTAGCTGCGCGACTGTCTATATGTGCTACTAAATGTCTATTCGCACCGACAGCGACTGCGACCATGAACACAGTATTCACGCGGGTTTCACTTAATGCACGTTCAATGAACCCGTTCATACCAAGCACGAACGCGACTGCGTTTCAAAATTGGTTTGCGCGGAAATTCGTTGAGCAAAGCTAGAAAGGGAACCCCGCTACAGCTTATTGCTTTTATACATAATACATAAATAATACCATCAATAGGACCTAAACCTCTATTCACACCAAGCGTGACCGCGACTGCGACCATGATTGGTTTTTTCGTGCGAATTTTCGCACAAACGTAACGTTTACTTAACAACACATCCCGTTTTACTCATTACTGAAGCGAGTTTTACTTTCTACAAATATTTACCGAATCCCGTTTTGCTCAATTTCTCATGCATAGCCGTCACATTCTTATGCGATTTTCGATATTTAATGAAGAAGCGAGGGGTATGGTATATACCATTTTTGTGTAGTAAATAGATCGAGCTATATGTGCTTGATGACAATATCTTGAAAACGACCTTTATGTAGAATGATATTTGAAGCGAAAGTAAAGAAATGAGTGAAATCTTCACCGCGGCCGAAATCAAATCATGATCGCGTCATTATTACAACAAATTTGAAGCTAAAATTCAAACATCATAGAAAACAAACATACTGTTTCACATTTGCTTAGTCTAAGCTCAAGTTTTATAGCTGAATCAACGAAAATATTTTAACTTTACTTACATAATCACTGTTGTTGCATTGCACCGAATCCCGTTTTACGAACCGAATATGTTTTAATGAGATGATCAGCGTGTTAATTAGGATTTATAATTATTATTGTTATGTTGTTGAAATAGTCGATAGGAAAATTTTAATAAGTACCGTAACATTGCTTCCAAACAAGCTTACTCTATAGCAGGCAGCCATGTCTAAGTGCGTTGGACTTAAATAGCAAAAGCGCATCTACTAATTAAAAATAGCTAATGACACATGACCTAGATACTGGAGCTTTCCAAGTTTATCTATCCATAATATGACGTCGTAATCAACTACGTGACTTGTAGGACGACGTCATAATCATGACGTCATGAATGATTGGCAATAGTCCGTCTTTAGCGCTTAATAGTCCGACACGTTGTACGAACTGTATGTCTTTACCATTTAATAAACATTCTGTTGAATATTTTGAAACAAAACGAATAAAACGAATTTTCGCACAAATGTAACGTTTACACCAGACGCGGCAAAGTGACCTACATATGGCAGCAACACTGTCCAGTCAAATTAGTTTTAAAATATTTAACAGTTTATCTGTATAGTTTTCTGGACATTGATAGTCAGGATGTTCAGGGATCGATCGATCCCAAGACGAGGGAAGTGTGGGTGGAACTTAGCTAGTGATGGGCGGGGCATAGCTAACACTGGAAAGATCCATTGAATCGACCGATTTGAAGCATCAGCTTTGAGAGACGCAAGGCCTAACATCCTGACGTCATGATCGGTCAAATCGCTGTTATTTTACTACTGTAGAACTGCTAATTAAAGATACTCACGCGAGACATTCAGTGTAATTGCTGCATATGCCGTCATATTAGTACTTCGATTGATTCCTTCACATGCAATGACCACTCCATCACTTTCCCGAGTTACAGAGATGCTGTAGTTCTGTTCAGCTATCCATCCGTATTGACCCCGTGAGTATTCCACCAATGTGTTTACGGGCAGCGGAGTGCGAACACCATTCGATAATATTTTGTACCATTTTATGTCAGGCTTAGGGTAGCTGTCATCACTTCGGCAGTGTATATTTGAATTTCCCTTTGGAGAGGCAAGTGGAAGGCGAATAGGAACGTCTTTGTTTCCTGTCAGTGTCATCATCTTAGGACCAACTGCAAGATCAATCAATCAATCAATCAATCAATCAATCAATCAATCAATCAACCAACCTACCTCCCTCTCCCCACGACGATATTATTATCAAATTGTGAGTTTTTTATATATATATATATATATATATATATATATATATATATATATATATATATATATATATATATATATATATAATATAATATATATATATATATATATATATATATATATATATATATATATATATATATATATATATATATATATATATATATATATATATATATATATATATATATATATATATATATATATATATATATATATATATATATATATATATATATATATATATATATATATATATATATATATACATATATACAACAACAGCAATTATATATAAATTGCTGTTGTTGTATTGATTGTATGTTTAACTAGTAAAATGCGACTAATCTTTCATAATATTCTTCCATTTCAGCTATAGTTAAATTGTTTAGGCTTGTAAATTTCATAGGCTTGTAGTCTTGTAGGCTTGTAGTTTTATGTTGGCTTGTAGATTTAATTGCTCATCGCTCAAGATTCAGGTTTAAAATTTTTTATCAGCCCTTTAATTTAATCTAGATAATTATTGGTGAGAGTTTGAGAATCTCCCTTGCTTAAATTTGTTGACTGGTCCAGTTGTTGCTAAATTGGTTTGTTTGTTGATCATTTAGTAGAGCAAGGGCAAGAGACGGAATGGCAAGCATGAGGACAGCATTCCGTCTCCTCACCAGGCTCGACTAGTCAAGTGCTATTATTGCTTTGGTTGGGAAAATTCCATCATTCAAGCTATGATGGACCATTACAATTTCAGTTTAGGTACCGTCATGTCCGAAATTATCATAGCTCAGGAAAAATTGACGGCAAAAGCTAACTATGGCAAGAAACTTCACGTCCAACTCAATAGAGACATTCTATCAGTTCATTAGGCCTTTTGACCCACACTTTCAGCAGAAAGAGTAAAACCGCTAAGTTACCTCCCCTACTGCAAGGTCATCCGAGACTGTACCAGTCATTCCACCCCTTCAGAACTTAGAAAACGGATCAGGCCACCAACTGATAGCCCCCACACCGCTCCTACCAACAGTAAAGAGAACAGATGCCGGGTCATCACCAATATTCCTATTACACTCTCCTGTGGACACACTTTAGATTCCTCTACCGGACTCACCACCACCTGTGTATCAAGATGAATTTCCTCCCCTTCCACGGAGAATCGATGTTGACCAGAAATCTGGTCCAAGGACCAAATCAACTCCTGTGAATTCAGGTCAGATATCTCTACCAGCTACCCACATCAACTGTCTCCAGGTGAATTCCCCCCCCCCCCCTTACACAGAGAGCAAAGGCTGACAGAAAATCTTGTCTAAGGACCAGCTCAACTCGTCTGACTCAAAAGAGTCTCAGAACCCCAATGCCAGAGACCAAACTACCTCAACCAAAGTTCACTCCTACACCCATCCTCAAAATAAGCCAAACAAAACTACACCCTTCGAAGAAAATTTCTGGAAATTTCGGTATGAGTTAGATCACAAAAATGAATGGCGACTTCCTCTCTTGGCGAAAAAAAATCCTAATCCTTGGCTCCTACAATCTAAGCCGTATAAATGTAGAACCACATTCAGACACCCAGATAGCCTGTTATCCAGGAGCAAATTGTACCATAACATCGTCGTGTCGTG
>CM067360.1:100255182-100259973 GCA_034401795.1 Chaetoderma sp. LZ-2023a | reverse complement strand
ACGACACGACGATGTTATGATGTTCTTTATGACGCTGGCAATGATATAAGCCTGCTATCAATAAAATTAATTATTATGAATGGGGAGTATTATTGATATGTCTTTATATAAATTGCGCTAATATTGGATTAGCGCTGTCACGATGAACAAAGGTTACCTTATCTTTCATGCATGGCTGAAGATAGTCACCCGGATTGAGTGGCTGAATCCGGATCAAGAACTGAGAATTAGAATAACACAGACACTGTTGTAGAGCGAAGCGTGCCGCATGACGTGACGTCACCGAGTGAAGATAGACGACCGGATTGAGTGGCTGAATCCGGATCACGAACCGAGATTTAAAAATAACACGGACCCAGTTGAAGAACGTAGTGTGACGTGTGTTGTGACGTCAACCGAGTGAAGATAGACGACTGGATTGAGTGGCTGAATCCGGATCACGAACCGAGATTTAAAAAAAATACGGACACATTTGAAGAACGAAGTGTGACGTGTGTTGATCAGGTTAGACAAAGAAGATTCGGTATAGAAGATACTGAATTATCAAGATGTTCAATGACTGCAATGATGCTTCGTTTTCAGGATACGATCCCTGAAAGGTGCTGCGATACGCTACAGTCAGTAAGATTCTGGGACTGAAATGGAAGCATGTAACGATGAATGCTGGTGAAGAATCGTATATGCAGAATTACTGGGCCAGGCCTCTGGTCCAAGCGCCTGCTGCGAATGTTTCTGATACAAATCATGATGACCCAAACTCAAATACTGGAAGGTGAGCTATCGATGGAGAAGTTCAATGTCGAGTTCAGGGGTGATAAGCCTGTTTCCCCAAAATGAGAGGAACTCGGAGTCAGCAGACGTGACGATTGATGGTGTACGATGAATAGCGTCTAGAGTAATGAAGGAATGTTTTTTTATTTATGATGAAGGTATCAGCTATAATACGATGGTCTGATGATAGTATTTGGCAGATCGATTACATCAAGAATAACGTTTCCATAGGTCCTCCATTAGAATGAATCTGTCCTAGGGCTAACACTTAAATATTATTCCTACTTTAGATGACTGGTTACTTTTTTTTCTTTATCTATCAAACGGTAGCCCTATTAGTTACACTTCATAAAATCTTCATTTTTTTTTTAAAACAAATCTTCGAAACCACAGCCATCCAGGTCTTGCTGGTATCACCACTGCCCGGGCCCCCCTATCACGCTTCTCTCTGACTAATTCCCCGCCAAGAAGCGTGCAGACTTCCATATATGGTAGTTGAATGACCATTCATATTTAAATGGTTAATCATCTAACTATATGGAAACGACATAAAATAGTCCCAAAATATTATTGATATTGATATTATTGGCTTATGCCTTAACTTTTGATATTAGACACGTCTAAATGTCAAATTTGGGCCTGTAAGTAATTTCAAATACAGCCTTATCACAATTTCATAATGATCCTGACGTCATCAGCTTAAAGCTGACGCGTCTCATGTGACAGTTGTCGTAGACTATTTTTCAAATTATCCTGAAGTGTCAGCATTGGCAGGTTCCTCTAGTAAGTCAGTGATAAATGCAATGAATTCAATGTTTGGTCACTATGGAATACCAGAGGAATTATGTGGAGATAATGATCCCTGCTATGACAGTGCTGAATTTAGGAAATTTGGTAGTGATTAGTGACACATATACGACTTCCAGCCCACGTTATCCAAAATCGAATAGACTCGCTGAGAAAACAGTTCAGACGGTAAAAGAAAACCCATGATTCGTAAATGTAGAGATAGTGGTGATGATCATCACATGATCTACTCGTTTACCGAAGCACGCCCCTGGATAATGGATATTCCCCAGAGATACTCATGGGCAGACGAATTCCTTCAAACGTACCTATTAGTAGATAGTTACTTTGTGGAAATAACGACAAGCAAATTATTAAAGACAAGACTACGTCCAAACTAATCCAGAAACATCACCATGACATTTCTTCAAAGCCATTATCACCACCTCATCAAGGTAATCGTGTTGGCGGCATTCGGGGATCTATCAATCCCAACACGGCGAAATGTGGGTGGAGTTTGGCTAGAAGGGGGCGGGGCATGGTTAAAACAGGAAATGGTAACCGTTCATATCTGATTCAAACAGATAGATGAGCATAACTACGTCGCAATCAGTCAGGCATCCTGAGGACTGATGAGGCACCTCCTCCGCCACCTATAACAGAGCGCACCACGTCAATAGCTGAGTCAGCAGCACCACTTAGTCAACCATCAATGCCCACGATACCGACCAGTCCACCACAGACAACACAGCCCTCACCAACACAAGCAATAGGTGTGGCTCAGTCGCCTCCAAGAAACGGTAACACACGCGTTAGTGTAACCAGGTCAGGTCGAGAAGTTAAAAGACCAGTTCGATTTCTGGAATGACAGAAGGTATGTTTTTATTTGAACTGATATCATTAAACAGAACATTCGTTCGTTTTTTAACAATGAAAAATCGGGACAATATTCATATAGTAATTTCATTTGAACTGGTTTCATCATACAGAACATTCAATTGTGTTTGAACTGACAAAATCCGGACAATAATTTACAGTAGTTTGATTGATACTGACTAATGAACTTCAAATTTAGTTTTTTGTGGGGTTTTTTAATTTCATTTTTTGAAGAAAGAAAAATGTAATCATGTCACTGCATTTTCGGTAAACAAATAGAGAATACAAAATGCAAATGGCTACTACTACGTGAAGTTAAGACCACATAAAGATTATGTTAATATTACTTAACCTCTCACGTGTCAACAGCGCCTCAAAGCGCTCAAAATGCTACCTATATTAATTAACCATTTAATGGTCAAGATCGTTTCCATGAAAATTATAATTTTCGCTCTTAAATTTCCTCATCACCACTACATGTGCGGCCAGAAATTCATGGATTAAAGGGAGACACCTGTGACCTGACCCTCTATACTACTTTGTATTAAATGAATAACATTGCGAATTGCGTTTTATAAGGGGTTTCTCTTAAGAAAACCTAAATAATTTCCTTTGAATGTCCATGTGCAGTGCAAAAGAAGACTTTTTAGTCAAGAAAATCGAAAATTCAGCCTAGCCAGTGTCCATATATAGGCAAAGAGTGTCATATTTTTGAAAATTTACCACTGGAATGACTGGCTCGGTAACCGCGCCATTCATTCCAGTGGTATTTTTTCAAAAATAGGACACCCTTGGCCTACAAATGGACGTTTCTCAACACACATCGTAGACCCTATCGGCGGTTTGACAATTAAACGGTTAACTTGACACACGGGTGTGTGTGTGTGGGGTGGGGGGTGTTAAAGTCCACACGTTAATAAGCGTTACTAGTTTCTTGAGAAACCCCAGAACTTTGCAAGCAGCAGCAGCCAGAAGCCGGAAGCCCGCAGCCCGCAGCCCGCAGCCCGCAGCCAGCAGCAGCAGCATTTTTCAACCACCTGAATAGGTAGCATAACGCTAGTTGTCCTTTAGAAGCTGCATTGCAAGCAAGCATCATACATGAGAAGGCGACATGGTCAAATCAGAATTCAAAAGTTATAAAGACGTTGCTAAGAGTCGGAAGGTAAAAAAGACAGGCAGGTGCGTTCACTATTGTGTCGTTGAAAGTTATGATAGATTGCTATTATACCGGGATCCCCCAGTCGTATCTCGCGAAATCTCCTTCTATACGAGATAGAGAAAAGTATCGCGTATGCATTGAGTAGCCATTGGCGTAGAGATTAACTTAAAAGGATACGAGCACTATACTCTCTTCATACTAGCCAATAATCTATCAAGTAAAACGAGATTGTATACAGCTACGGAAAGCCCTTAGTAGTCTGTATGGCAAGTAGTTAGCAGAAAAATAGTCCCTCTGAATTCGTCGTAAAAATAGTCCCTCTGAATTCGTCATCAAATTCAAATGTGCCGCACACACAATGAGGTCAAGAATTTGATATCGCACTAACCCCTTGATGGATCAAGTCGATTTTATTGTTTGTATCAAGCTAGTGATACAGAGGTTAAGATGATACCAAAATCAACGCGATCCACTGTGTTGCTTTTACAGTACACTACACAGGTAGACTGGGTCCTGATCTGTCTGGTCGCCGAAGTGGAGTATGCGTAACAGTCTAGTCATCGTGATGACGTAATAAAATGGCCGGTCATTACATTAGAGTTGTATTCTCGAAGCCACGCCACTATTTTAGATTGCGTGATCCCCAGCTGTCGACGATATCAGATCGCCAACTGTATATATACAGGCAAATGGTTATTGCCGAACACTATACAATAGCTATAATCCCGATTTTCTCATCACATCCGCTTATATTACTCATCCCAAAGCGGTTTCATCACCCGAAGGCCGAAACCACTTATTGTCACAGTTGTCGTGCGCATGAGTGAACAAACGTGATAATGTAAGTTTCGAAACTATCTATGAGATATCGGTTTTCCCTCGAAGCCGCCAATCTGGCGGCACGTTTCATTATCAAGCCTCCACGCATTGTATCGGAACATTGAGGGTGTGAAAGATGCTGTTGTCTAAAACATTAAAAGCTTTCTTGAAGACGATTTTCTAAATGAACAACAGTGTTGCTGATAATAGTTTTCGACGCAGAAGCATAAGTGTTGTAGAACTAGATACGGATACTGATTCTAAAGAAAAAGTACTGAAGCGTTACATTTTAGCGCAGCAAAATCAGTCTTAAACCCTTTTTCAACCAAGCCGGCCAAAACAGTTTCTGCAGTGGTCCTAAAAATGTCCATTTGCAGACC
>CM067360.1:100217682-100250182 GCA_034401795.1 Chaetoderma sp. LZ-2023a | reverse complement strand
ACGACGACCACGACGACGACGAAAATGATTATGATGATGATGATGATGATGATGATGATGATGATGATGATGATCTCATGATGATGATCACGATAATAGTGATGACGACGACGACGATTATGATGATGATGATGATGATGATGATGATGGTGATGGTGATAATGACAGCGCTTGTGATGATGATGATGATGATAGTGATTGTGGTGGAGATGGTGGTGGTGGTGGTGGTGGTGGTGGTGGTGGTGGTGGTGGTGATGATGATGTTGATGATGTCATCATGCAATAATTGTAGCCTACTTACACATCCTTGACCCACCCCGATATACGGGTCAACCCGGGTTTGAAAATTGACATCGTCACCGGTTTTATTATATGCTATACCGCGCAATCTAAAGCCGGCTGCCCATCTACCGAATTTATCTGGCCGGCAGAATATGTAGCGTCGGTGGATGAGCCGGACCTGCCGGCCAGATTTTTTCAAAATCGGCCGGATAAATCGGTAAAAAAAATTCCGTGGCAATGTCAAGAATTTGCCGGTCGAATCTGTATCGGCCAGTGAAAATCGGTAAATGGGAACACCGAACAGAGAAAATCGGCCCAATTTTCTATTACGGTCGTCGTGACATAACTTGTCACATTTTCTTTCTCCCACCCTACCCCCCCCCCCCCCCCACCACCACCTCCCTCCCTCTCGCTCTCGCGCGCTCTCTCTCTCTCTCCCCCACCCCCTCTCTCTCTCTCTGTTAAATCGGACAATGTGCACAGGGAATCGGTAGGTGAGCCGTCACGTGCTGGTCGACGGGAATGCGCAGCCACCCGCAATCAAATGATTTTCAAAATATTTAGCTTTTCCAATGCTGGGAAAGAGGGAAACATCGAAGTTATGCGCTACGAGTGAGCTCTATATAATTAAAAGTTAATCTATGTAATATTAAAATTAAATTGGCGCCTTTTTACTGGCTTGAAAATCTGGGCGCCGGTTTCTTAAAACCATTATCCAATGGGAACGAGTGAACAATGGATTCCAAATTGACTTCATTATACTGGGCTGGGTTGTTTCTCACGTTCAGCCAATCAGAGGACTGGTTGATATAGCCATATATTGAGCGCCGTGCGGTCTTTTCATAGGCCTACTTAGTTGAAGCAATCTAAACCCAACTAGGAACCAATTTACGAAATTACTTATTCTGTTATTTAAAAAAATCGAAAATCAGTTATTATTATTATTATTATTATTATTATTATTATTATTATTATTATTATTATTATTATTATTAAGAAAGCTATACTCTCACTCTCCCTCCCTCCCTCCTTTCTCCCTCCATCCCTCACTTCGTAGTTGCTACTTCCAAAGTTTCAAGATTAAATAATCGATTATCCGATTAAATCGATTATTTTCCAGACATTATAATCGATTATTTATTTCCATAATCGAACAGCCCCAGACTCTACACTGCCTGATATGTGGTGTCTATCAGTTCTACGTATTGAAATAAGGCATACATTACTAGGTTAGCCAGTTAAAACGCTATTTTGTCATCTCAGCTCTGTCGAGTTGGCATTTCCTATAGTTATATATCGTCTTTTCCGAAGACATGTAGACGGGAGTATACTCTGAAATCTAAATTTCAAAATAAACTAGAAAACCGTTGAATATTTTAAAAGTAATTTAACAGAAATTTGACAGGAAACTGCTCCCGTCCAATTATTCAAGTCATGAAACTTTTTCTGTGTGAAATTGTTGATTCCGCGAGTACCAGAAATCCATGAACTGTTCATGTATAATCATTTTATAGTTTCTAGTTCGAAGGAAAGATTTGCAGATGCTTTTCTTAATTTAAATTTAGCCTTAGATCAAAGGCGAAATCGATACACAACTACTTCTGTCGGGGTGCTAAACTTCGCCCTAGATAGCATTACTACGTTAGGACAATGCATTACTACGTTGGGATAATGCTGGCAATTGGTTGGCACGGTCGCTGTAGGTTATTGGGCATTGGGCCAACGTTGGCAATTAGTTGACACCGTCACCATTGGCAATACAGTGTTGGTCCGATATTGGCATAACAGTGGCAAAATTACAGTTGGGTTACAGTGGTTGGGCCAGCGTCGACCCAACTACTTGTAGCAAATGTATGTTATAAATGTTATATACATGCGTTGGGCCGACGTTGACATAGCAGTGGCAAAATTACATTTGGTTACAGTGGTTGGGCCCACGTTGGCCCAGCCACTTGGAGGCAATGTATAATATATTTGCTATATACATATGTTGGACCAACATTTGGATAAAAGTGGTAAAATGACAGTTGGGGTAGAGTGGTTGGGCCAATGTTGACCCAACCACTAATTCCCAATGTATATTATAAATGTTCTATGCATGCATTGGTTAAACAACTGATAGCAAATGCATATAATAATATACATATGCACATTAGGGCAATGCCTGCCATATTGTTTGTTATCTAAGATCGGTATTTCAATGTACGTCTATTTGATAATTAGTTTGGATGATAGCATGACACAATTCTTCATTTCTTAAGGGAGGCAAAACGTCAACTCAATAGCGCATTATTTAATAGATTACGTTACGTCTAGTAGTGCTATGGAGCTTATTCTCTAGTAAGCAGCCCTACAACTGAAAGCAATTATGTGGTCTAAATATTATCTCCTCTATAAACACTGCTATCCTGTAATATAAGTTATATATGTCTTGTGACAACCATCATAAGAATTTGACAATCTCCTATGAATAATGTCAATTTGTCATAAATAGTATTACTATGAAATACCGTGTAAACCAACACTTTGGTTCGACATGTACCTGGTAAACAGGTTTGACACATTTATCTAAATGTGTCCCTCAATTTGCCAATGTGCTAAATATGTTGTACATATAAAAAGAATTTAATAAAGTTTTGAAATGAAAAAATTTTAATACATTGTCCCAACGTTAGACCAATGAGCAGATTGATGTAGACAGCAAACGTTGGGCCAATGTTATGTGACGTATGTTGGGCAAACATTGGGTGGATACGTTGGCCCAACATGTTGGACCAACGTTACATCAATGAGCAGAATGACGTTGGCCTAACGTAGACAGCCAACAGTGGACCAATATTACAACATACGTTGGGCCAACGTAGTATTGTTATCTGGGTTCCAGTCTGTAGAAATGTTCCGCAGATGCATACAAACTAATAAATATATAGCAAGAGCATTGGCACAGGCATCCAACATTGTTGGGACTGGGCCTGATATAAGCGAGCCCAAAGAATGGACCATTCCATTTTTAGCTATGCCCTGCCCATCACTAGTTAAGCGCCACCCACACCTCGCCGTGTTGGGATTGATCGATCCCCGAATGCCCTAGCTATCAATTTCCTGAAAACTATACAGGGAAGCTGTTGAATATTTTATTTGACGGGGTGCTGTTGCTGCCCATGTCAGCAACAGCGTCCAGTCAAATTAGTTTCAAAATATTCAACAGAATATTTAGTAAATAGTAAAAGCAAACAATTTGTACAGCAACGCATAGACCGTCTTCAAATATGCGTTCGTGACGTACTTATCGACGTCATTCATTCGTAATTCTGCACATCACGTAGATGATTATGACGGCATATGATGGGTGCATACTCTGGAAAGGTGAATTAGGCTCTGTTCCCATTGCAATGGATTGACAGGACGTCCAATAGATATCATCAGACATTTTAAATTATGTCAACCGTTTTCCATTTGGTGAACTTCCACCACTTTCAAACCTGAAGTCATGAGAAGGCGCAAATAGTGAGATAGTACATCATCTGAGCAATGCAGTGACAATTTGACAGACATGTTTGAATGGTGTTATCTGTTCTCGAATGAATTCCGTTGACTCTTTCTATGAACTCCTAAAAGTGCAAAACATTAAACGGGTTGACATTATGCACTAGAAGAAAAATAGAACAGAATCTTATATATGCCATCTTACTTCTGACAGTGACCGTTTCTCACGTCTTGTTATCATAGCACAGGTCAGTGTCTTTGATCTTCGAGACGTATTCTCGCACAGTGTGGTAAATCCGTTGGAGCAATCTATCCCAGATAATTCAGATGGTACAGTTGACAGTGCTGATAAATGCTTTACAGTGTTTGACTTGATGGTCATTATCCAAGCCTCTCGTGACGTCACATCCTCGTGGTGTAACGTTGAGTAATATGCATCTGAGATGTTAAAACTAATGTTGTTAAAACCAACATCTGCGAAAAGAACCTGAGCTATGACCACAGTAAATCAATTAGAGAAGCTGAATGCAAGCCGACAAGTGGAAATACAGAAATCATTATAAACATAAGCATACCATCATTACCTTTGCAAAAACAAGTTTATTAGTCACCCCAATGCTTACTATCATTGGCAAATTTCATCCAAGAGCAATGGCTATTCATATGGTTACCACGTGCACCAATTTTCATGACTGCGTGTTGATTACAGCCTCCGGTGAACTAAATAAGTCTCGCTTAGCATGGTCGCCTAGCATGGTCGCATGAAAAACAGATTCACGGCTTCTGTTCCATGCAGATGCTGCCATCAGTCATGGGTATGACAGCATAACAGTTGATAGACCTGACACAGATGTACTGGTGTTTTGCATTGCACATGCTACAATCTTACACATAACTATACAGTTACGACTAGACGATGCTCTATTGATGTAAACAGTATTGTGAAAGCCTTATGTTCTGCTATCACGTATACACTAATCGGTATGCTGAATCCTACGGGATGTGACACCACATCAAGTTGTTATGGCATATGGAAAGTAATCACCCTACAAACACGTATGTAGTTCCACCTTTTGTTCGTTGGATTATGTGAAGCGTTTGAAACAACCGATGAAATTGCCAGGAATGCAATACAGTTAGATTGCACATTGCTACTGAAAAATTCTACATCGGTACCTATTATAGAATATAATTCTTAGAATGGACCTTTCCATTTTTAGCTATACCCCCCCCCCCCCCCATCCCTAGCTAAGCTCCACCCACACCTCGCCGTTTTGGGATTGATCGATCCCCGAATGCCCTAGCTATCAATTTCCTGAAAACTATACAGGGAAGCTGTTGAATATTTTTAAACTAATTTGACTTGGTGCTGTTGCTGCCTATGGCAGCAATAGCGCCCAGTCAAATTAGTTTCAAAATACTCAACATAATATTTATTAGATAGTAAAGGCATACAATTTGTACAACAACGCATGTGCCGTCTTGAAATATGCGTTCGTGACGTACTTATCGACATCACTATGACGTCATTCATTATGATATCTTTCTACACATCACGTAGTTGATTATGACGTCATATGACGGGTGGGTACTCCGGAAAGGTGAATTGTTTAAGACTCAGAAACAACTTGTCACCATGCCAATTGGAAAACCAATGATCAAACAGCGATTGGGAACAAAGCCTAAAAGCTTTACCTACCACACAATAACGAGAACATCATAGATGGAACACTTGCAGTTAACCAGTATTGACAAAGGTTATTCGACTAAGGAAACAGCTTCTTGCGCTACAAACTTGCAAGTACATAAGTGGTTGCTCAGCGAGATGCAGCTGGCGGGAAAATGATTTCCAATGCACAGCATCATGTGGATGTGGTCCGGAGACATGCAGCCAGTGTGAATTATCGAATATAGTAATCATTTTGAAACCAATCGTTCATCTTAAGGATAACATATTATATTCTTGAGATACAACTGAATACGTCAAAGCTAGAAACCAAATTTTACATTTAACAATAATTTACTAAGCAAAATCAGCTTGACAGCAAATCCCATTTCTCTGTGTTTTCGAGAAACTTAGAAAAGGCGGAGTTTCCGTTGTCTTTTGTCAGCCATTTTGAGATCTGGTCACTATGTTGAATGTATGTGAATTAAAAAGGGACATATCAGAAATAAATTGGAACGTATCAATGTATATTTGTTCAAAGTTCCATTCACTTATCATGATAAGTAAAATCATGATAGAAATATGAGTTTAGTTTCCCCAGTAATAAATCAACTTGAGCATAATAGCAATTCTAGGGCGGGTGGACGCGTGTTAAATAAAGTGTCTTATATCACATTTTTGTGATAGTAGTGTTTTAGAACTTGTTTATTGTAACATAAGAATATATTACACTATGTGTTGATGCATAATAATCAGAGACCGGCCCACCATTCGCCACTTAGCCAAATACTAGTAAAATTAAGATCTGGCTAATAGAAAGCACGATTGGCTATTGGCTAATGATTAAAATTACATACATAATTTCAAAGTAGAAAATCATTAAAATTGATTTAGAAAAAACATCTTAAGATAAATATTTATGTAACTAGTACTTATATATTATGTTTTATTGTAATCAGATAAACCCTGAAATCATATCTCAGAAGAAAGAAATCACCCATATAGGCCAGCTGTTAAATATTTTGATACTAATTGGGGGTGGGCGGCTGTTGTTGCCTTAGGCAGCAACAGCTTCCAGGCAAATTAATTTCAAAATATTCAACATAATCTTGTATCTGGTATGTAGCCTTCCTTTGAAAGGGGTACCTGGTGGTCATAGATCGTAGACCTGGTGGGCATAAAATCGTAGACATTGGAAAATATTGGCTAAAATTATTCAGATTTAGCTAAGAAAAAAGGGTAGTTGGCTAATCTATTGGCTAGCAATTTGTGGAAGCCAGGTCTGTCCCTGATAATGCTGCATTAATGATGAAAGATTTTTGAGAATGAAAATTGTATGATGCCACAAAGTCAGAACAGTATTATAATCATCTCTTATTTTCCACTCAAATTCAGATTTTTCTCGAAATTTTACATTTTATGTCATTTGAAATGTGCTGCTATGATCAAAGAGATGTATCAGCATGCACTAAATCAAAATTTAAATAAAAATCTAGTAATTATGTGAGAAATAGTTTTTAAATTATTTCAATCATATTTCATGACGGTGCTACACCTTCTCGCTTAATAAATCTGTGTAAAACTTAATTAACACAGTTACAGTTGGAAACATGCATTTTTAACGTGGTATAGTGTCTAGTTATATGGTCTGAGTTCGGAAATTTGTTGCCAGGGTGGACCACAAAAATGATAAATAAACTTTTTTCAGCATCTGGCTACTGGACAACTTCTCCTCTCGAACCGCTGAAGGGACGGGTCGAAATTTGGGAAATATGATTAGGGACTAAGAGTCATTCACGTTTGTTTAAAGTAAGTTAGTACGCTAAAACATGGACGCCATCCACCAATCAGTATTCAGCGTCTTGGTGGCCGTATTAAATTTTTCATTTGATGCCTTTTGAAACCGAAATGTTATCTATGTTTTTGGGCATGCCGATTTTAAAATTTGATGAAAAAGTTAAAAAAAAATGGTGAGCGATAAAGGCCACGTGGGCCTCTTGTTGCTGCTGGTTTACGCCACTCAACGCTAATACTATTATAGTACTCACGCCGTTAGGCTCAGGTTTTCCAATGTACTTAGTGACCTCTGACACCTAGATATTGGACCTTTTGTTATAAAACGTCAACCTTTTCTAGCCAGCTAGAATGTGATTGTATGTGACAAATTTGTTGATTTTATATTCTTGCTCCGCCGAGTTATGGCCAAAAATGTGCATTCCGGTAGGCACCTTGAGACCCCACGATATTGATATTTTACTCTTTGGCCTAAAACATTAGCTCTCTATAGCCAGCCGCGTTATATTTGTGCCACATTTGGTGATTCTCTTGAGTTCCCGAGTTAGGGTTAAGATGTGCGTTCCTGCATGCACTTAGTGACACCTGTGAGCTAGATATTTGATCTTTTGATAGGGCGGGCGAGCGGATGGACGGACGGACGGACTGACGGACAAACGGAAGACAGACGGTATCGTCCCAGCAATATTCCGGCCTTCGACATGAGGAATTAGTCCATGAGATACATTTTTATTATACACCCTAGTAAAAGCGTCATTTTATTTAAGCAGAAACGCATTTAAAATTACAATCAAAGGTGCTAATTGTGATATAATAACTGAAAACTACAGTACCGCACAGAAATAACTTAGTCTGTTTCCAAAACAAAATTAAACGCACTGTTGAATATTTTGAACACAAGACAGCAATGCCTTCCAATCAAATCATATTCAAAATAGTCAACAGACGATTTATTACATTTTAAGTTACTTCTAAGCTTTCCTGTACGCTTATTTCACATTGCAGATAGGATGCCTTTGTCAAAAAACACGACCGAGAGCACGGATACGAGGTCTGACTTCATAACAATTGATTAATCGGTTTTAGCTATGCCCCGCCCATCTCTAGCTAAGCTCGTTCGATCCCTGAACTCCCTGACTATCAATTTCCAGAAAACTATACAGGTAAGCTGTTGAATATTTTGAAACTAATTTGACAGGGTGCTGTTTCTTCCTATGATAGCAACAGCGGCCAGTCAATTTAGTTTCAAAATATTCAACAGTGTTTCTTAATTAATAAAGTCATACATTTCGTACAACAACGCTTAGTCCGTCATCAAATAAGCGTTCGTGACGAACTTAGCAACGTAATTCATTATGACGCCATCCTACACGTCACGTCCGTCATGATTGATGGATAAAACGAAATCCCACATTTCAACCCAAAGGGACAAACACGAAATTTCCTGTACAATTTTATAATTTTTATTCTGTTGAATATTTTAACACTAACTTGGCAGGAAGGTGTTGCTACCTAAGGCAGCAACACGTTCCTGTTAAATTAGTTTCTAAATATACAACAGCCTACATATGTAACACATGCAATTAGAGTTTACAGACTCCCTCCCGCCCTCCCGTTTTTGTCACATTGTAAAAAACTTTCGGATTGGCCGGAATTTATTTCGGACTTCCTGGATTTTTTTTATTACATCCAATGTTGTCGAATCCTAATGTACTGTCACACCTTTTAAAGATGCTCTCCATTCAAGCCATAAATAAATTTCGGAAATCCTCATTATTTTTGTTACATTATTATTGCATACTAATTTTTATGGAAGAATTCCAGCCGTGTCACCGGTATTTGTAATGATTTGTTGGTTTTTCTGCTAACTATAACGAACCTCTGAGTTCATCAACATATGACATATTATTACCCTGGCCCGATGAGTGAAAGAGGGTATTGCGATCGGGTCTGTGTGTATGGCGTGTCGCTGTATCCGGAGATGTATCTAAAAAAAATATTGATCCGATTTGGTTCAAATGTACCCAAGGAAGGAGCTTGCCGTGCACATTTCCAGGCTTTGATCGTGATCCGGATACAAGAACCTGGATCAATACCGGATCAAATTTGAGATCTATAGATCTCTCGGAAATAACTGGTCCGATTTGTCTCAAATTTTAACACGCGAAACGGTGCGACCATCCACCAGGAGTCCACAACTGTGTGAGTTATCTAACAAAAAAATCCGGAAAATCCCCAAAACTCTGGATAATCTAAAAAAATCCTAAAACATTTTTATAATGCGAAAAAACGTGAGGCCGAGGGTCCACTTACTCATGCATGATGAAATGGCTTACAGCCATTGCGTTGGTAAACACAGGACGTGCTTTATATAGCACGACCTTGTAATGGGGCATTAACCATTTGATCACCGAATCCCTAGAGACTCAATTTCAAGGTAGCTTCACAGGTAAGCTGGTAAATATGTTATAACTAATTTGATAGGATCCTATTGCTGGCATCAACAGCTCTCAGTCAAATTAGTTTCGAAATAGCCAAAAGGATATTTACCAAAACGTAATGGAATTTTTTTTTGTATTTCGGGTTCAAATGGAATAGTATAGTATGCAACAAGAAATTGTCAAAAAAGTGCACTCCATGACCTCAGTATCTGTAATAATGCATGAAGCATCAGACATTGTTGGATGAGGTTGAGTAGAACTAGAACCACCGCCGCCGCCGCCGCCGCCGCCGCCGCCGCCGCCGCCGCCGCCGCTGCTAATGTTAATGCTCAACCTTCGTCCGACAGCGTACAACATGTTGTATGAAACAGTCAATCATATACCGGAATTTAAATCACGTGATTGAGCTGGTATCACTGGTTGCTAAATTCATCCAACAATGTCCGATGCTGTATGATCGTGTGTAATGAACACATGTATGACATATAAAATGTGTTATCATACACGTATATTATACATGTTGGATAGTCTATCATAGCCTTTAATTAGGAATAGCCAAGGTAGATAGAATCTAGGTAACAGCGGGTTCCATGTTTTTTGGATTTTCCTTTTATTTTTCAGATTGTTTCGGATCACACACAAAGTAGTGGAATCCTAGTGTGTGCACAAACAGTTCATTTGTTAAAACGTGAGCCAAATCTGACCAGTCGATTCTGAGATATCCACAGATCCAGAATTTGACCCTATCCTAATCCAACTCCTGGAAATCCTCTTGCACCGCAAGTTCCTTCATGGTGTTCAAATTTGAGCCGAATTGGATCATGAGTTTTTTAGATACAGCCTGGAATATACTTTGTGACTGATTGACCGACAGACCGACCGACAGTCTGACTGACATGGCAGTTTATTGAGCTGTTACCCGCAGCTAAAATTTGAGACCAGTTTGCTGTCACGTCATTTGGGCCAATATCTATAGCAACACGACAGTTTTATTACATAGAATTCGGGTACCATAGAAATGTGCAACAATGAGAAATGTTCTCAACATTTAATCGGAATGTTTTATGAAATTCGATTTATGATCCACGGACCACGATTATGTAGATTCTAACATTGTGTAGATTAAGAATGTTAGTGTATACGCTGACCGTGTCCTATACTTCTTTCCGTTTTTCAGAATGACTACCTATTGGTTGTTGTACTTCTTGCTTCTGACTGCCTTTCAGCGACGTACGGATTCTGCCAATGGTAGGTGATGTACACGCACACACTCACGCACGCACACACGCACGCACTCACGCACGCACGCACGCACGCACGCACGCACGCACGCACATACGGTTTGAATTATGTGCAGTATTTTTCGACTTGATGACTCCTCTAACATGGCAGCAGGGCAGCACACATCCAGCACACATCCAGCACATATCCAGCACACATCCAGCACACATCCAGCACACAGCCAGCACACATCCAGCACACATCCAACACACATCCAGCACACATCCAGTACACATCCAGCACACATCCAGCACACATCCAGCACACATCCAACGTGTAAAGTTTCAGTTTCAGTTTCTGTATTTACACCCAGGTCGCCATATTGCGACATATGTTTTTTTTAACATTTACAATTTGTATATTTATATAATATGCGTACACAGCTGTAGAATACATATATGTATGTCCGGTGCCGAACGTAAGACTCAGGCGGACCTGTGCAAAGTTTCTTAATTTCTTACTAGGGCCCTCGGAATTGCCGATTACATGGCAAGCAGGCTAGGGTACAATTCCAATCGTAAGGCTACCGGTGTGTGTGTGTGTGTGTGTGTGTGTGTGTGTGTGGGTGTGGGTGGGTGGGTGGGTGGGTGGGTGGGTGGGTGGGTGTGCGTGTGTGTGGTAATCCTTAGATCAGAGGGCTGTGGGATTTGGCCACATAAGTCTTATACAGTACAGCCTAGAAATAACTTTGTTTGTTTCAGAAACAAAATAAAAGATATTGTTGAATATTTTGAACATAATTGAAGACACCCATAAATTAAGACAAAAATAATTTTTGTGTCACTTTTGGGGGCCCTAAAAATTTGGGGCCCCTGTGCAAAATGCACGTGTTGCACTGTCTTAAGTTAGGCCCTGTATATACCTTTGATAACAACTCTTTATCATTTCAGTTACCAATGGAGCCTATACTAGCATAACATCAATACCCGCGGCATATTGTAAGTGATATTAGAAGCTAACACTGATAGAGCTATATTGCACAAATATAACAAATGTAAACACAAATCTTACGGTCCACTTAATCTCCGTTTCTCACAGAAACCAGTGTTATCTGGTACTTAGTGGTGACAGTGGTCGCTTGTAAGTCATCGATGGTATTGCGTAGATAAAAATATTATTGTGTAACATATTTGTTTGATGTCCTAATATAATGTTTCCGGTTCATGTCCTGTAGCTCTTTGATGTTTGCGATCGTCTTCGTCGTGGGTGGGGGGGGGGGTGCGGGGGGGGGGGGGGGGTGCGATAGTACTTTGTCTGTCGCCGGCGAACTGGCTAGACATATTTAAGATTTTCTGAGTTGTTTTCAATTGGATTGTGTCGAAATATAATTGGTTTAAACATATTTTATTGCATATAAAGCAAATTGGGATTAGGGTAAAAGTTACATCAACTTACCCTGATTACTCAGCTTACCTGGCCCGATGCTGGCCCGATACTGAAAGTATCTGCACGGAATCGGCTCAGTATTGGGCCCAGTAAGTCGTGTTATCTGGGCACTTTCCGGCTTCTCCCTACAGTACATAAGTAAGATAGCAATAGCAATAGCTATAATAATAATAATAATAATAATAATAATAATAATAATAATAATAATAATAATAATAATCAATCAATCAATCAATCAAGCAATCAAGCAAGCAATCAAGCAATCAATTAAGCAATCAACTACACGAACAATCATTCAACAAATCATTTACTCAATTCAGCAAGTTAAAGCAACACATAATAAATCAATCAGTCAATCAATGACAAGAGTGGTCGACCAATTAGTCAAACAATTGACGCTTCACCAGGTCAATTATTCTATGAGTCAACCACTTAAGCAATCAATTGATCAATGAATCAGCCACTCAATCAAATCATTGAATCAAACACCCAGTCACTTGATCGATCATTTAATCAAACATTCGCTAATTAAGTCACTAAATCAACAAATCAATTACTCATTGAACCAATCAATCAGTGAATTAATAATCACCAGAGTAATTAGTTATCAGTCCATCCATCCATCCATCCATCCATCCATCCATCAATCAATCAATCAATCAATCAATCAATCAATCAATCAATCAATCAATCAATCAACCATCCTATCAATCTACCGGTCAATCAATTAATTACTAATCAAGCAACCAACTTATCAACCAGCTCGAGCAAATGCTCGATAAATAGTTGATTGTTCCATCAATCAATCCCACATACGACAGATCAACCAATTAGTCAATCAAACGATCAAACACCAGATCAACCATTCAATCCATACATATTTCAATCAGTTAGTAAATTCATTAATTAATTTAAAATTTTCAAATTTATTTCTATCACGAGTTTTAGGCATTTTCATTGGGAAATTTCGATTTAGATGGAAGTTCGTCGCATTTGGCCAAGTCATTTGGAAGGTATACAGTGCAACGCAGAAGTAACTTAACATGTTTCCAAATCAAAATAAAACGTACTGTTGAATATTTTGAGCTTGGATGACTTGAAAGACATTGCTGAATTTTGTAATATCGCCAAAGGCAACCATGTCTCCAAAGGCAGTGATGTTACCAAAGACAGCGATGTCTCCAAAGGCAGTGATGTTACCAAAGACAGCGATGTCTCCAAAGGCAGTGATATTGCCAAAGACAGCGATGTCTCCAAAGGCAGTGATGTTGCCAAAGACAGCGATGCCACCAAAGGCAGCAATGTCATCAAAGGCAGCAATGTCTTCCAATCTAATTATGTTCAAAATATTCAATACAGCATTTCTTGCATTGAGTTCAACATTGTACTAACTAACATGTTTCTGGAGTTTTTGGAAAAAATTTAACTTATTTATGAACTGGACTGTAAAACATACATTTCCTATCTATTTCCAATCCTCTATGGTCGGTTACAAAAATTCATTGAAAGAAAGGTCGTTCACCTCACTACCCATGGCAGCAACATCTCCCATTCAATTTAGTTTCGAAATATACACCTAAATAAAAGTAAGTCCACCCCCCCCCCCAAATATGGTCTAATCTTTTCTAAGATATATATCTGATTGTAATAAAAATTCTCACAGGTGATTAGTGCCACTATAGCGGTAATATATGAAATCGATTACCTCATAAGGTCAGTCATACCTGACCGAGCACACACTGAATGCAATAGTGGTCCATCTAAAAAATTGCGAAATTGGACATAGCCTTTGCCAGAGGAATATCACTGAATCTGTCACTAGTTGTGCATAGAGTAACGTGTTCGCAGTTCTGTGTTTCAATAATGCCACGTTTATCAAACCAGGATTGGGCAATTGCCATTGGTCTTCTGGAGGCCAATTTCGGTGTGAAGCAAGTTGCGCGTAGAATGGGTGTTATCCCAAAAGCAATAAGAAAGTTGCGTCACAAATTCGAGCAGCATGGTGAGGTAAATGACCAACCGAGAAGTGGCAGACGAATGGCCACAACGCAACATCAAAATCGTTTCATTACAAACATAGCACTTCGAAACAAAATGTCAACCGCACGCGCCATCCCCGGGGATCAGCTACACGCAGCTGCTGGAGCTGGAGCCAGAAGAATCAGTGATCAAACGGTGAGAAACCGTCTCGGTGTTGCTGTCATTACGCCATAAACAAGCA
Organism: Chaetoderma sp. LZ-2023a; assembly: GCA_034401795.1. Taxonomy (NCBI): domain Eukaryota; kingdom Metazoa; phylum Mollusca; class Caudofoveata; order Chaetodermatida; family Chaetodermatidae; genus Chaetoderma; species Chaetoderma sp. LZ-2023a. The sequence goes on along the minus strand of CM067360.1, from coordinate 100,235,625 downwards.
CGGCTTGAATGGGCCAGAGACCACGTACACTGGACAAGGCAGCAGTGGGAAAACGTCATGTTTAGTGATGAGACGCGCGCCTGCCTTCGCCACATTGATGGAAGGTCTCGGGGTTGGCGTCGTCGTGGTGAACAATATGCTGAATGTTGTGTGCAGCCTATCACAGCATTTGGGGGAGGAAGTGTGATGGTGCGGGCAGGGATCAGCGCAAGAAGAAAAACTTATTCCAATCAATGGTAACCTTAATGTCGAGCGCTATCTTGCCGAGGTCCTGGAGTCACATGTACTGTCGTATGCTACTGCCATATGTGATGGTTTTGTGCTCATGGATGACAATGCACGTCCGCACCGGGCAAGAATTGTGAATGACTTTCTTACTAACCATGGCATCGAGAGGATCGTGTGGCCAGCAAACTCGCCAGATCTGAATCCAATAGAACATTTGCGGGACCAATTAAAGAGTGGTGTACCGGAGAGTGACTAACGGCACTGTTCTTGGTGACATCCATCAGCTGTTGCAGGAGGAGTGGATGGCGATCCCACAACATCGGATCACCCGCCTCATCAACAGTATGAGAGCACGTTGCAATAATGTGATAGAGAAGAATGGTGCATACACTCATTATTAAATGTGAGCAAGTCCTTTGTTGACAGTTTGTTATGATGTAACACGTCTTTTGACACTTTGAAATGAAATCTTTATTATGGTTTACATGTAATGAAATTAATGGATAGTCAATACTGTTACCAAAAAATCTGCATTCTGCACTCTAACTGTTGTTATGATTCTCTTGTTACTGAATAAAATCTGTATTGCTTGTTCTCTGCAATTTTTTAAATGGGTCAATTTTGCATTTAGCGTAAGCGCATTGAGGCAAAACACGACATATTGGATAAGCTTTATCGCTGATTGTTGCCATAGTCGAACTAATGATCTGTGCGAAATTTCATTGCAATTAGATACATCTTTTAGAAAATATTGGCCAATTTTTAGGGGTTGGGGGGGGGGGGTGTGGGACTTACTTCTTTTGAGGTGTATATTTAACAGAAAGTTTAATACATTTTAAATTCATCAAAGACATACAAGAGAGGGGCCCATTTCTAGTCATTCCCTCCAATTTCTGGATAAACTTTGAAACCTGAATTCGCAGAATCTAAATTTCAAGGTAACTGTACAGGTAAGCTGTTGAATATTTTGAAACAAATTTGACAAGGACCTATTTATTGCCATAGACAGCAACAGCTCCCAGTCAAATTAGTTTAAAAAATATACAAAAGACTAGTTCTTGGATTGTAAATATTTTTTCGTATAATATGTTCTTTCTTGTTCAAGGTGTTAAGTAAGAGCTTGTCTCTGGAATCTGCACGCGTACGTGGCCTGCAACACTGTCTTGTTTATTGTCATTTTCTTTCTCGTAGTTACGCCACTTGGAGCACTGACTATAAATAAAACAATCGGCGTCGGCTATATGTATATAAGTTGCATTGTTGGAGTTGCTAATCCGCCCGCTACAATACAGTGGTCAAACAACTGTGGAACTGGTATGTACCTGCCTGCCTGCTTGCCTGTCTGCTTGCCTGTTTGCTAGTCTGTTATATATGAAAAATAGTCTGTTATATACACTCCACTTCGTAGACCTAAAGGGTCGGGACCCAGTCTAACTCGGTATTGGAACTGTAAACGGCTGCCATATTTGTGTCCAAAATGTATACATTGATTGACAGTTGAGTGTGAGAAATAGAATGGATGCCTTCAGCCCATCACAGCCATGGGTAGAACAAACATTGTCACATTGTCATGGCAATGGATCCTGTCTGCCTGCTTGTCAGCCTGCCTGCCTGCTTGCCAGCCTGCCTGCCTGCTAGTCTGCCTGCCTGCCTGCCTGCCTGCCTGCCTGTATGCTTGCCAGCCTGCCTGTCTGCTTGCCAGCCAGTCATCCTGCCTGCCTGTATGCATGCATGCCTACTTACTTTGCCTGCCTGCATGTCTGCCTGCTTGCCAGCCCGCATATGTGCTTGCCAGAATGTCTGCCTGCCTGCCTGCCTGCCTGTCTGGCTGGCTGGCTGGCTGGCTGTCTGTCTGCCTGCCTGTCTGCCTGCCTACCTACCTGCCTGCCTGCCTGCCTGCCTCACCAAACTTGTAAGTGAGATTGCACGTGTTATCCAGAGGAACTTTTTATCAATACATTGCTACATGTGATCACACTCACAGCTGACCGGTCTCTATACACTTCTCTGTTCGTTAATTGATAAACAGTTTCTTAGTCAATGATATCACGTCATAATCAACTACGTCACATATAGGCTAACGTCATTATCAATTTTGCAATGGTGCGATTTAGTCCGTCATAAACGCTTAATAGTCCGTCAAGTTGTGCGAATTGTATGTCTTTACTATTTAATAAACATTATGTTTAATATTTCGAAACTAATTTAACTGGGCGCTGTTGCTGCCATTGTCATTGCCATTATAGTTTTCTGGAAATTGAGATTCAAAGAGTGCAGGGATCGATTGATCCCAACACGAGCAAAGCGTGGGTGGAGCTTACCTAGAGGTGGACGGGTCATGGCTAAAACTGGATTCCTCTATTTGGTTTAAACAAAGTTTATTTTTAGTCTATGTGGGAGCACAATAAGACATGTCTATCAACGTGTTTCCCACTTACGTACAAATATAGTTCATTAAATAACTCAAGAGGCGGGACGGGACACTAATATTGCCAACTGTCATAACAGTAATAACAACAATAACAGTAATAATAATAATAATAATAAGAAGAAGAAGAAGAAGAAGAAGAAGAAGAAGAAGGAAGAGGAGGAGGAGGAGAAGGAGGGGAGGAAGGGGAGGAGGATGTCGAGGAGGAGGAGGAGGAGGAGGAGGAGGAGGAGGAAGAGGAGGAGGAGGAGGAGAAGAAGAGATGTTGTAGGTGGCCTAATGATGGTAGCATGAAATCTTCGGAAGAAGGAGAAAAGCATGGTTCGACGAATCACAAGGCGGTATAAGGAGAAATGAGGAGCTCGATGTGCTATAGTCACCCGTGCTGGTACACACTGCATGGTCATCCAGAAACTTCTGCGGCTATGGATTTGTCGACACAATCCAGGAGTGGTATTATTGTAGGTTATTTAAACCGACAGGTGTCAGTAACATGTTGACATAGAATGGTGAAAACCGTGACGTTTAACTCTACATCAACTTCAGCGCTGAGTGGTTAGGGTTGTTGAGGAGATTTGGTTGGAGGCAAGCTCATTTTCAAAGATGGTTCTTTGCTCATTAAAAAGTGGACAGTAAAAAGGTAATGGTTGACAGATTCATCAGGATGGTCGCAGGCGCAGCTGGCAGTCAGAGAGGAAGTTATCAAATAGATGGTCTATTTAATCCACTGCAGCCGTTACGAAGCCTACTTAAGCCTATATTAGCCACTCTTGGGCCGACGTAGTACCACGGAGGGGGACTGGGTATATGGGGAATTGCTCTTAGTTTGGTCTTGAATTCTGGTAGGGTATTAGAAATAGGGGCAGGTGCTGGAAGGGTGTTCCATGCACGTACTGTTGCTGGGAAAACGACACGCGTTCGACATCTAACTGGGGTGAAAGAATTCGACCATTGGATATTGTAGGGATTACGTGCTAGTATCAGCGGAGGAAGATAATCAGGCAAGGCCTCGCTCGTCATCCCATTGACAATTTTACAAAACATGACTAGTCTGTAAATTTCTCGTCGGTGGGAAAATGTTTCTATGCCAGTTTCTGCATACAAATCTTTGATGCGAGCACTACGTGTCACTCCGCTAATTGTCCTAAGAGTATCCTTTTGTACGTCTTCTAGTCTGTTAACACGATACTGTGGTAAATTATCCCAGACAGCATCCTGCATATTCCAACGATGGCCTAATAAAGTTCTTATACATGATTTCGAGACATTCGCGGACTGAGATATATTTTAGTCCTTTGAGTAAGGAAAGCTTGAGCTGGGCATTTGCTATTATATTTTCCACATGGTTGTGCCAATGACCGTTATTGTTGAAAGTGATGCCAAGGTGTTTATGATGGGTGGATGGAACTATTTGAGAATTTTTGAAATTTATTGGAAAAACGGTAGAATCTCTGCGTAAAGAAATAAATAAGGACGTTGTTTTGGAAGCATTAAATTCGACTAGACATGTGTTTGCCCAATGGGTCATTACTTGCAGATCCTGGTCGACAGATGGTGTGTGGTCTTCTAGGTTATCCGACATCACATAAAGGCATGTATCATGGGTAAACAGTCTGATATTTTTTGTATGTCATTGGGCATATCGTTAACAAATACTAAGAAAAGTAGTGGGCCAAGAACGGAGCCCTGTGGCACACCAGCATGTAAGCGAAGCAAAGTGTATTCGTAACCATTTATAACTACCCGCTGGTAGCGATTATGAAGGTAACTTTCAAACCATGAAAGTAGAATTCCAGCGATGCCAAATTGTTTGAGCTTCTGTAGGAGGCCACGATGCCACACTCGGTCAAATGCTTTAGAAACGTCGAAAAATAAGAACCATACTTCTTTTTGTTCATTTAGAGCTTTTTAGAGCTTTTTTAGAGCCTAATAGTTGATTTACTGTAGAATGTGAAGGAAGAAAGCCAGACTGATAGGGACTAATGCTATCTCTAAAATGGTTGTAAATGTATTTAAAAACAGTTCTTTCCATGACTTTGCTAAGACAACTCAAGAGAGATATTGGGCGGTAGTTTGTGCACGAGTCCCTTTCCCCCTTTTTAGAAATTGGAGTTACATTGGCAATTTTCCAGGAGGTGGTAAATTTTGAATTTATGAGTGAGTAATTAAAGAAACGTGCTAGAATCGGAGCTAGAATTTCTTTACTCATGACCAATAGTTTAGGACTTAGTTTGTCGGATTCCTCTATTTGTTTATTGGCCTAACTAATGTGTCATTTTGTTTTGCTTTTCAAGAATCTGACAACAATATAGGCATGAGGCGATTATCATTTCACAGATCTATTCATAACACCACGTGCACCTGTACTGCCAGACAGGACGAGACAGGGTGGTCCGGATCAACGCATATAACAATTTTAATAAAATGTAAGTCACTCTCATCTATATTGGCGAGGGAATGGTTGGTGGGAGGGAGTAACGGGGACGTGATACACCCACGATGTAGGGGCACATTAAACACAGTAATACTTATATGCTCCTTCTACAAACATTGAAAGAATCTAGAATTAGTAAGAGGACTAACAGACTGTAGCTCACTTGCAACATTACTATTAGAAATGCTTCATATTTCCTGAAAATTATGGTTCCTAGAATATCTACAGACTGACAAAGCTTGATAAAATCATCATATTTGAAGAGGATCAGACAAATAATTTTGAAAATCCAAGACCGGCATCCGAAAAACTAGCCACTAAAATTTCTGTATATAAGTTCAGGAGCTTACTTTGCAAGTGTACTCAAAGCCAAATGTGTTTAAAATCATCCTAGCGGTTAATGAGAAGCGGTTTAAATCAATTCTTAGAGAGTTATCTCCCTTGTAAATTCCTTTAAAGATGGCCAGTGGGCCAAGTTCTGAGGGCTTTTTACTAAAGGGATTCTGTATACAATTTCTGAGGTCTACCACCACGGAGTCCTCCCAGCCAAGTTTGGATTGAATCTCATAACAGTTAATAAGGAGTAGGCCTAGTCCTCACTGACTTCCTGACAAATTTCGGAAAATCCCAGATGGTCTCCAAAATAACTAACAAATCAGAATTCTGTATGCAAGTCCTGAAGCCTACTACAATATGTTCTGTCCTCCGACGTTTAGTTCAATCTGTCAAATGATTAATGATGCATATCGTCGTTTACTTGATTTCCGCAAATTTTTTTTAAGAATCCAAGATAGCTGTCGAGAAAATTGCAAATCAAAAATCTATGTACAATTTCTGAAGTCTACTACGATAGGGTCATTCCAGCCGAATTTGGTTAAAATCGTCGTATTGGCCAAGCAGTTAATGAGTAGGTTTTTTTTTACTGATTTCCCGATATTTTTTTTGTTGCAATATTCAACATGGCACCCGTCAAAAATTACCAAATTAAAATTCTGTAAAAAAAAGTTCTGAAAGCTATGGCATAGGATCCTTCCAGCCAATTTTGGGTGAAATTGGCAAAGGTGTTCATGAGTACTAGGCATTTAACAGATTTCCCAAGATTTTTGGAAAATCCAAGCGGGTCGCTACAGAAATTGATCAATCAAAATTCTGTATACAAATTCGGAAGTCTGTGACCATATGATCGTTCCACTTAAGTTTGGTTGAAATTGTACAAGCGGTTAATGAATAGTCTTTTAGCTGACTTCCCGAACATTTTTGGAAAAGCAAAGATAGCCGCCAGAAAAATTGACAAATCAAAACTGTGTATAAAAGTTCTGAAGTCTACCACCATAAGTTCCTTCCTGCCAACAACTACTACTACTACTACTACTACTACTACTACTACTACTACTACTACTACTACTACTACTACTACTACTACTACTACTACTACTACTACTACTACTACTACTACTACTACTACTACTACTACTATTATTACTACTACTACTACGTCGTGTATGTGAGATGGTGCTAAATATATAAATATTAGCTTTTAAGTCGCTAAGTAGTTTCATCCTTTCAGCATAGTGTGTGCTCGATAGCGACGCGATGAGACTAGTTAGTGATAGGGAGCGATAGCTGCAGTAAGCTACTCAATCTAATCGAGCTATTCTAAGATGGCAATGTCTGATTCACAATTTAGGATGTGATCTGTTGACAAAATCGGAAAGATCAGGAAAATCCGAAAAATCCAGCAAATACAGAAAATATTTAAATGTGGCGAACACGTGAGGACAAGGTTCTTTAATCTTTAATTGCTTGTGTTTATTTTACCCGTATACATGGATGCTATTACATGCCTAGTCGCATATTTGCACGAGTATTTCGCCCGGTATTCTATATCAGTTTCAATATTTGCCCGAGTTTTAAGCATGAGGGCCAGAATGGAAACTGATATAGAATACAGGGTGATATACGAGTGCAAATATGCGACTAAGCATGTCATAACATATTTATTTCATATGTTACATTTTTAACGTTTAGCAGCATAATGTTACATTGACCCAAACATATTTACGCCGATAGCATCTACTCATCTCGCAATTGGGGGAAATGCCAATTACTAATCTATTTCATTTCTAGGCTGGGAGCCAGGAGAGATCCGCATGCACGCACCCACCTTAATGATCCGCCGCTGTTACGATTTTTTACTTATTAGCTTCAATATAAATGATCTGGACATGTTCCCAGAAAAGAAATGGTCACCATCCTAATTTCCTGGGCATAAAACGAAATCGCGTCATCCTCGTGAAAATCTGCCATTTTTGTGGTATGGGGAAACAAAAATATGGAAAATGCGATCGCCACTCAAAATGCTTCGTTGAGTATCCTATGAAATTTTGTGTATGTTATATGAAAATCAGTTGAGTAATTAGGTCACCAGTGGTCAAAATGTAGCCTGCTTTCGTTGCTGTTTACATGTCGGCAACTGTGCATTGCAGTGACTGACAACCTGTTGATAAAGAAATGTACTCGTGTTAGCTCCTCAAAATGAATGATAGACACTAACCGACAAATCTACATGGTCAATGTTGATTTATTTCATGGGATGTTGTTAGTATGTCAGACAACAGGAGATATCAATTCACCTTTCCAGAGTATCCATCCATCATCAGACCTCGTATGACGACGTCATAATCATTACGTCACAAAGAGTTCCATATAGGCCTCATCAAATCTCAAATGGTCTGTATGAATTGTATGTCTTTGTAATTCTTTGCTATGTAATAAACATGCTGTTGAATATTTTGAAAGGCAGCAACAGCACCCAGTCAAATTAGTTTCAAAATAGTCAACAGCTTACCTGTGTATTTCTTGGGGAAATAGATAGTCAGGGTGTCCAGAGATCGATCGATCCTAACACGAGGGAGGTGTGGGTGGAGCGCCATCATCAAACCATGTATGACGTCATAATCAGCTCAGCGCATGTATGATGACGTCATATTTATTATGTCACAAAGAGTTCCATATAGACCGTCATCAAATCTCAAATGGTCCGACACATTGTATGAATTGTATGTCTTTGTAATTCTTTGCTATTTAATAAACATGCTGTTGAATATTTTGAAACTAATTTGATCGAGTGCTGTTGCTGCCTTAGGCATGTCTCTACTATGCCTCTACTATGTAAGAAACATGTTGTTAAATATTTTAAAACTAATTTGGCTGCGCTGTTGCTGCCTATGGCAATAACAGCACACGGTCAAATTAGTTTTAAAATATTCAACAGCTTACCTGTAAAGTTTTCTGGAAATTAATAGTCAGGAAGCTCAGGGATCGGTAGATCCCAACACGAGCAACATGCTGGGTGGAGCTTAGATAGAGAAGGGCGGGGCATAGCTAAAATGGAAAGATCCATTATCCAAGATTGTTAAATGCGTTGTTATTGCTTTGTAGCAAAAGATTTCCCGATTATTAAGGTGCATATTCACACCAGAATGATTGAAAAAAAATGGTGAAAATTGCATACTTTTATAAGCTTAAATTATGTGCATATGTGTAATGAAACAATATAAATCTTAACATATGATGATTCAATTCCATATAAATTAGTATAATTTTTTAAGTGTCATAATCGAAATATTTTTGAAAATGAATTAAAAAAAAAAAAAAAAATGAATGACAGATTTCCAGATTTTTGTTTCCCATCCACTAAAAATGACAGATTTTGATGACGATGATGCGGGGATTTTTATGCCTAGAAAATAATGATCGTGACCATTTTTTTTCTGAGATCATGTCCAGATCTTTTACTGAAGAGGTAATAAGTACAAGACTCGAGATGGTGGTGGATCCTGATGGGATGCATGGCGGTTCTCCTGGCCACCAACCTATTCACAGAATTACTAGTTGTCGTCTGCTAACTTGTGTTCAGAAACTCATCAAGTAAGCCTATTTGATGGCCTTCTACTACTACTACTACTACTACTACTACTACTACTACTACTTTTTTTTTTTTTTTTTTTTTTAAAACCGACGCTGACGCAGTCGGACAAACTTCACGGAGGAACTCCTTTAAAAAGGCTTGCAAACCCCCAGAAAAAAACCTGGTGAACTAGTAATCTTGATTAATATTACACCAAAACAATGATAAATAATGAGCATTAATACAATCTATAAATACATATGGCTTAAAAAGTATAGATACAAAACAATATGCTGATAAAGCTCCGATAGCAAAACAAAACTTAACAAAGGCATTACTATTCAACCCAGGTGTAGTAGTAGACCCGTGTGGCGAGTGCAACTATCCAACAAATGAAAAGTGCCTCGTCAATCTATGACAAATAAGTCAATCATTGACGCCAGTGGGCTGATTCTCTAAAGATCAGCGGGCGTAGTAGCATTTGGCTAGTATAATACATAGAGTCGGCAGAAAAATTCCAGAAAAATTGATGGCCCTCTTGTTTACATTGTCAATTTACTTTATTATAAGGTTTTGTAAATTACCATTCAATCCATGTGTGGTAGTAGGCCCGTGTGGCGAGTGCAACTATTCAACAAATGAAAAGTGACTCGTCAATCAATGACAAATAAGTCAATCATTGACGCCAGTGGGCTGAGTCTTAAAGATCAGCGGGTGTAGTAGCATTCAGGTAGCATAACATATATAGTCAGCAGGAAAATTACAGAAAAATAGATGGAAATAGATGGCGCTCTTGTTTCCATTTTTGATTTACTTTGTTGTAAGGTTTTGTAAATTACCCGGGAACAAATAACCCTATAAAACTCTGTGCAAATTCCTAAAATTACCTGGGACAATTTTATAATTCAATGGCAAATTACTTTATCGATTGATTATTAAATTACCCCAGTCTGTTTATTTCTTAACATGAATTATTAAACATAACAATATCAAAGTGCAGACTAAAATGAATTACATGACACAGATTAATTAAAAGACACAGATAAATCAGCTGTAGTAATTAAATGATTTAAGCTAGTGCAGGCTCATTTATTTTTACAGCTCCCAACTCTATTGAAACTATGTTTGTTTTGCACCATATGTCCTTGAATACTTTTTCTTTACCATGCTGCTTTAATCTAAAATATTCGCAAGGAATATGATTCAGCAGCAATGAACGAAATATTGCCTTTATTGCTCTATTGTGATTGCCCATAGATGGATTTTTCGTCTGTGCACACCGATGTTTCCAAATGGCCCAAACACCTATGGTTAGTATTGTTATTAAAATAGTCCTTTCAGACTTTATGATATTTACACCGCTTGATCCAAATTCTCTAAATAAGACTACATGCGTGTCTAGAACAATGGGCTTCGCTCCAAATTTTGCCAAGATTTGGCTGATATAGTCCCAAAATTGTGACGATATTGGACATTCCACAAATAAATGCTCGATTGTTTCCTCGTCTGTTTGACATAAGTAACACCTATCAGAAGTCGTAATATTGCACTTGTATGTCAAGTGTCCCACCCATAGACGTCGATGTAGTAATCGCCACAATAAATCACGAGCCATATTTGGTATGGATGGAGAATGTAAGATTTTCCATACATTTTTCCAACTGGATGGTTTATAGCTTGAGTCATCCCATCTCCTAATTGCTATGGGAGGTGTTACTTGTTTTCGTCTCATAATATGGTACCATTCCTTGGATCTCATCTTGTATTTTAACATCTCATCATCAAGAACTAATGCGGGTTGTGGAGTCAAACTATTATTATTTACATTTGGCAGACGAAACCATTCAATTGGTACAGCATGTTTTATTTTATTTAGCAACCGCTGGACATCTATATGCCTCATATGTGTTTTTCTAGCTACGTCTTGCATTGAACTCCATCTACGTGTTTGAGGGTGTATCATATCCGATAAATGTTGAATGCCATATTTTGCAAAGGACGGTAGATAAAGTACTGCATTGTTATAACATATATTACTATTGCCCCACAATTGCTGTTCTAGTACTTCCTTCCAGCACGTAGGTGGAGGCATGTATCTGTCAAATATTTCTAACCCCTTAACTTGATCTTTAAACACATCTGGTATCATTTGGCTATTCGGAGGTGGCTTCTTTGAGGTAAACACATGCTCCGCCAGAAATGGTTCTACAATTCTCTCCATGAGAGCTCGTGAAACACATGCCCACGTCTCATCTGATGTAATAAGATCATCCAAAAATTTTAACCTTAAAGAAACACATTTCACTTTAATATCAATTAAATCAAGTCCTCCTTCTAACTTAGCATTATTGAGAACACGATGGGAAACTAAATGATTCTTTTCTTCCCATATAAATGACAATATCAACTCATTAACCTCCTTTTCTACATGTTTTGGCATGTGTACAACCGATGCTGTATACCATAGCCCAGATAATGCCAAGTTGTTGACAACAAACACTCTACCAAAGATTGAAAGACGACGACGCTTCCAATTTGCTAATATTCTCTTAAGCTTAGATACTCGTTCATTCCAATTTTGTATTGTATTCGGTTTCCTGCCAAAATAGATGCCTAAAATCTTAATGATATCATTAGACCAATTGATTTCAAGTGGCTGGTCATTCCGCTCTTTCCATGGCCCCAGAAATAATCCTTTGGATTTTCCTTTATTGATTTTCAAACCAGATGCATTTTGGAACTTTTCTAGTACGTGGTTTAAAATTGCAAAATCATTGTTTGAACTGGTAAACACAGTTGTGTCATCAGCATATTGTGACAGCTTAAGTGGTCTTTCTATGCCACGAATACATATGCCTTGAAAGTTATTATTTTGCCTCAATGCTATGCCAAGTGATTCCATCACAATAACAAATAATAATGGCGATAGGGAACACCCCTGTCTAACCCCACGTTCTAAGACAATTTCTCTGGATAATTGATTGTTCACTAAATAGCTACTCTTGATATCCGTATATAAAATCTTTACCCATTTAATAAAGTTTGAGCCTAACCCAAACGATTGCAAAGAATTAAAAAGAAAATCCCATTCCACACGGTCAAATGCCTTTTCATTGTCCAAGGCAATCACAGCTGAAGGGATGCTATCCTTCTCAACCAATTGTATAAGGTCTCTTATTACCATGGTATTGGCTAGAATTGTCCTCCTGGGTACAGCACATGTCTGCTCTGTTCCAATGATTTCTCCTAAAACACTACCTAGTTTCAATGTTAGTGCTCTGGATATTATTTTGTAGTCTACACATAGTAGAGAAATTGGTCTGTAGTTCTGAATTAGACGTCTGTCATTTCCTTTATATATTAGCCTTACGTATGCCCTAGCCATAGTTGGTGGTAAATGGCCTTTCTCAAAAATTTCAGTGCCTAATTCTTCCATTATTGGACCTACAAGGTGCCAAAACGTTTGGTAAAATTCAACTGGAAGGCCATCACACCCCGGTGATTTTTCTAGTTTCATACCTTTAAGGGATTTAGTTAAATCTTCTAGTGTTAAGGGTTGATCACAAAATTCACTGCCTTTGTCTGACACCTTTTTGTCTATATTTGCTAACAAATCCAATTTTGCATCTTCATCAATTCCCTCTGACTTGTACAATGACTCATAGTAATTGCATACAATAGTACTCATTTCATTGTTGGTAAAGACGGTTGAACCATCCGGCATGTTTAATGAGCACATCACCTTATCTATTGCCCGTGCTTTTTCTAATGCGCAAAAATATCGGGTTGGCTTTTCCCCTTCTGCGTGCATCTGGGCTCTTGCTCTAATTTTTGCACCCTCAAACTCATAGTGTTCTATATCTCTTATTTTACTTTTAATTTTAACCAGTAATTCATAATAATTCTCTTCACCATTATTTACTTTAGCATTAATTTTCATCAGTGATCGATGAAGTGTTTTCTTGCGTTTGCGTATTTCCTGTGCTTTTCTAATAGCATACTTTCGGGAAACATACTTTAAATCCAGTTTAACATCCTCCCACCATTGCAATGTGCTCTTATATGATGCTTTCCTATTAATCCAATGTTGCCAACAACTCTCTATATTATTCTTATAAAATTCTTCTCCCAACAGTGTTGTGTTTAATTTCCAAAACCCGACCCCTTTTGTTACCCAGTCAGCATTGGCAAAGGTTACACAAACCATGTTATGATCAGAGAATGCAACTGGCTTAATATTAACATCTCTCCAGTACCCTGTTAACAAACTATTCACATAAATTCTGTCGATCCTTGAACCAACTTTACCATCTACCGAAAACCATGTGAGATCTTTACCATGAGGTTTTGATATTCTATAGGTGTCCACTAAATTTTCATTATCACATATTTCTTTTAAGAGTCTATGTGATGTATCAGTATAAGTTGAAGTTGCATTCCTGTCATTTTCTTTGTCTAAGACACAATTAAAGTCACCACCCATTACTAAGTTTTCAGTGATGTTATCTAGTGCTGTTTTAGACATCTCCTTAAAAAAATTACGACGTAGTTGATGAGATGTAGGTGCATATATACACAGCAACGTGATACGTGTTTGTTGTATATCTAGCGTGACTCTCACCCAGCGACCATTTGCACCTGATACTGAAGAGATTATATTTACATAAGCTGAACAACGAGGGAGTATAACAATTGCTACGCCTGCACTATTATCTTGAGATAACGAATAAAATATTCTGGATCCAGAAATCTTTTCTAAATTATCGTATAATTCTGACTTCTGAATTTTTGTTTCCTGTATCAAAGCAATGTCAATCTGCTCATTTTTCAGAGTCTCTAGTAAGTGACGTTGCTTTATGTCACTATTTAAGCCTCTACAATTGAGTGTGCAAATTAGCATAAAAGGTAATAAAATGCTGTGTAAAATCGCCATTATTAAGCTAACTAGATTTTGTTTTTTTCGACCCTCTCTTAGACCATTTACCTATTTTACTCACAAACGCTGCATTACTTAGCTCAACTTTTTCCAAATGCTTATATTTTAATATATCTGAATCATGACGCAGATGCCTATATTTAACACCATTTGCCGTCACATATGGAACTAACACCTCTCCTGCCTCTGACCTGTACATGACCATTTCATCAGGTGATTTAGAACTCTGTGTTTGAATGGATATATCAGATTCAGCGACTGACATATTATCGTCTTCTATATCACTTTCCTCTATTTCTGATTCAGAACTCTCTCCATCTTTCTGTCGCTTTGTTCCACTCAATCGATCCGAGACACCAATTACTTTCTCTATATTATTTAAATCGTCTAGATTGAGTGTACTCAGTGGAAATTCAAAGTTAGTTTCAGTATCTTGCGACCTGAATTTTACTTGTCCTAAATTAAAACTCTCTTCCAGAGGGTATTGATCCTCATCTTCAACTTGTGTGGAATTAGCCTCTCTGTCATCAAACTTGGATTGACTTGTTACTGGAGCAAGACTTAGCCCCTCATCTAGAACCTCTATTTCATCGCCTGCAACTACAGCGATTGGATTCTTAGTTTTTTCCCCATGCTTCTCATTAACATGGACTTCAGCTACAATCTCTGCAACTACTGGTTCGATGACATTTTCCTTAGCAGCGGGCTTCCCATTAGTATGAATTTCCGCTACAATCTCAGCAGCTACCGGTTCTATGACATTCTCTTTAGAGACAACTTGCTCTGCACTTTTATCAGCACCCTTTTTGACATATTTGTTCTGCGGGCATCGCCACTTAAAATGATCAGATGATCCACAAACTAGACATTTGTTTTTGTTAGGGCAATCTGTTGCAAGATGTTCTGTGCTTAAGCAGATTCTACACTCTTTGATTTGCCCCCTGTACCATAATGGCAAGATAAATCGACCATCTATGGTGACCTTGCTTGGGAGAGGTTGTTCTACCTTTTCAAACCAAATTCTTCTGATGCCATTTTCTAAGGTTCGATCAAATGGATAGGTCTCGTGTTCTACTTTGTCCACTTTGCCATACTTGATCAATTCAGTGATAACCCGTTCATCTGGGATCTCTAATGGAACCTTCATCTTGACTAATAGACGATCAGAATCTATTTCCTCCACATTACACACCTCACCCTTCACGACAAGGACCTCGTCGAGCAACTTTTCCTTCACACTTTCATTAACTACGGTGACATTCCATACAGATTTGGAAACATTAACGAGACCTTGAAGGACCCGTGGCCCTGTCCCAACTACATCCTTCAACCCATGATACACCTCAATTGCCGAAATACCCCAAGCCTTTGTCGTGATTTTAAGACTCAGGGTACGCTTATATGAGGTTGCCATGGTGTTTTATAAAAAGAGGAACCCCATACTACTACAATATATAATACAAATATATAACACCAAGACGTCGGGGAAAGAGCTAAACACTAAATAAATAGTGTCCCCTTTTGAAACCCTGACGTCTACCAACAAATATACGAATAGAGAGTACAGTCGTATATTTGTTAGTTTGAACCACTTTCTAAGTGGTTCACTAACACCTAGCCGATTAAAGTATGCTAACAAATATATGATTAAATAGTCAAGTCATATATTTGTTAGTCTGTTCGAGTTGACCGGGGACAGCCAACTGACTATAAGGAGTTATATAGTTAAAGAACTAGGCTTGTGCTTACAAATGACAAAGGAATTAAATCCACTCACTCAAGCGATCTTGCCAAATACAATGCTCTAGCCTACGATCTATAGAAATAGGAGACCGGCGCGGGGAGAAATGTATTGCATTGACCACAGTAAGAGGAGCCCTATTAAATGGCGAAAACCGCCAGCTAAGAGGAATGCCTTTAGAAAATAGAGACACAAAATGCGCTCCAACCAAGACAAGAATTTACAAATTAAATATCAAGTTTGAAAGGAAATACTAATACGAAATATATGTATAAAATTTATCTACAAAATCGCGCTAGAAACTAGCAAATTCGGGCAGCAATTGCAGAGCTAAATAAACGCGTGCGTTCACTTCGACTACTACTACTACTACTACTACTACTACTACTACTACTACTACTACTACTACTACTACTACTACTACCGCTACTACTACCGCTACCACTACTACTACCACTACTACTACTACTACCACTACCACCACTACTACTACTACTACTACTACTACTACTACTACTACTACTACTACTACTACTACTACTACTACTACTATAATATCGTCGTTTTATTTGGGTAAACGTAGAAATAATTTCGGAAAACATTAGCAAATCACCAGAATTGTAACACCTATTTCTTTATTTAACGGATTTATTAACGGAAGTAATGCACCGGAGGTGCGTCCTATTAAATTTGCAAATAGACCCAAACAACCAACCATGTTGGAGAGAAACATTTTTTGGAAATTTTGTCATGAAATCGAAAACGAAATTGACTGGCGTCTACCTGTTCTCACGAACAAAGTACTCATCTTTGGAGCTTCGAACCTGAGTCGCATTAATGTGGAGCCCCACCCTGAAACGCAAGTTGCCTGCTACCCAGGAGCTAAATTGTGTCATGCTAGAGGACTAATTCAAAAGTACACCGGATCATTTAAACCAGAGAAAATAGTGATTAACATTGGTATTAATGATATGAATGAACCCATCTCTAGTTCAAAACATAGATTAATGCTGCTTCTCAGTGCGATTAAGTCCAAATTCCCAAAGACTACGATTTACTTCGCAAAACTTAACTATTCAAGTCAGTTGACAGCTCAGCAGAGGTTGGCGATTCAGTCCCTCAATTCGACGGCTGAATCATCAAAATCTGTGACTGTCATTCCTGCACTCAGACTCTCCGAATTTAATGTTGTTAAGGATAACATTCATTGGACTGAGAAGACCACTAACTCTATGTATTCTGCCTGGCTTAAATTCCTAAATTTAAACTAGACAAGGGCCAAGGTAACATCCGCCCGGAAACAGGACTGGGCAGTAATATTGTCAATCTAACTGGCTCCCCATTAGGTGAAGCAGAGCAGTCACTGCTCAATTTTGGTCTTACATTTGTCCCAACACCAAAACCTAAAACAGGTTTGGATGCTCTTTTAGATAATGGCTGTATGGAAACATCTGAATTTAGTCACCGTATTAAGTTAGCAGACTTCTTTCGTAACTCTAATAGTAACATTCCACCATTCATTGAAAAAACTGGCTGGCCACCAAACGTAAAAATCCTGGACCCAGCGATCGGTGAAAGCATAGAACTCTTTTCAGAACGTGTTAAAAATTCTGCATTCCCTAATGATCAACCAAATTTACCCTATGAGGAACGCCAGGCCTTCATTGAATTGTCTAAAAACAGCGAAATTGTCATCAAACCTGCAGATAAAGGGTCGGCGACTGTAATAATGCTTAAAGATAACTATAAACGTGAAGCACAACGACAACTTAGTAACACAAAGCATTACCAGAAACTAAGCAAACCACTTTGGCAAAATAATTGCAGCAAATTTAATGAGATTCTTCAAAAATTGATCGATAGCAAGAAGATCACCAAAAAGCAACATAAGTATCTCTTTGCTAAACTTGAGTCAAAACCACGGACTTTCTATCTTTTGCCAAAAATTCATATACCCATAGATTCGTGGTTGGACCCAATGTCACCGCCCGGGCGACCTATAATCTCTGATTGTGGCTCAGAATCCTACAGAATCAGTGAATACATCGATTACCATCTACAGCCAATAGGAAATAGACACCCCAGCTTCTTGAAAAACACAGAAGACTTCTTATCACAGGTCTCTGAGACCTGGATACCTCCAAATTCATTCTTGGTCACGCTTGACATCGATGCTATGTATACAAACATTGACATCGAGAAGGGTATAAATTCTATCCGTAAAGCATTCGTGAACTTCCCAGACACCAACAGGCCAGACAGAGAA
>CM067360.1:100205182-100212682 GCA_034401795.1 Chaetoderma sp. LZ-2023a | reverse complement strand
TAGATACTCGTTCATTCCAATTTTGTATTGTATTCGGTTTCCTGCCAAAATAGATGCCTAAAATCTTAATGGTATCATTAGACCAATTGATTTCAAGTGGCTGGTCATTCCGCTCTTTCCATGGCCCCAGAAATAATCCTTTGGATTTTCCTTTATTGATTTTCAAACCAGATGCATTTTGGAACTTTTCTAGTACGTGGTTTAAAATTGCAAAATCATTGTTTGAACTGGTAAACACAGTTGTGTCATCAGCATATTGTGACAGCTTAAGTGGTCTTTCTATGCCACGAATACATATGCCTTGAAAGTTATTATTTTGCCTCAATGCTATGCCAAGTGATTCCATCACAATAACAAATAATAATGGCGATAGGGAACACCCCTGTCTAACCCCACGTTCTAAGACAATTTCTCTGGATAATTGATTGTTCACTAAATAGCTACTCTTGATATCCGTATATAAAATCTTTACCCATTTAATAAAGTTTGAGCCTAACCCAAACGATTGCAAAGAATTAAAAAGAAAATCCCATTCCACACGGTCAAATGCCTTTTCATTGTCCAAGGCAATCACAGCTGAAGGGATGCTATCCTTCTCAACCAATTGTATAAGGTCTCTTATTACCATGGTATTGGTTAGAATTGTCCTCCTGGGTACTGCACATGTCTGCTCTGTTCCAATGATTTCTCCTAAAACACTACCTAGTTTCAATGTTAGTGCTCTGGATATTATTTTGTAGTCTACACATAGTAGAGAAATTGGTCTGTAGTTCTGAATTAGACGTCTGTCATTTCCTTTATATATTAGCCTTACGTATGCCCTAGCCATAGTTGGTGGTAAATGGCCTTTCTCAAAAATTTCAGTGCCTAATTCTTCCATTATTGGACCTACAAGGTGCCAAAACGTTTGGTAAAATTCAACTGGAAGGCCATCACACCCCGGTGATTTTTCTAGTTTCATACCTTTAATGGATTTAGTTAAATCTTCTAGTGTTAAGGGTTGATCACAAAATTCACTGCCTGTGTCTGACACCTTTTTGTCTATATTTGCTAACAAATCCAATTTTGCATCTTCATCAATTCCCTCTGACTTGTACAATGACTCATAGTAATTGCATACAATAGTACTCATTTCATTGTTGGTAAAGACGGTTGAACCATCCGGCATGTTTAATGAGCACATCACCTTATCTATTGCCCGTGCTTTTTCTAATGCGCAAAAATATCGGGTTGGCTTTTCCCCTTCTGCGTGCATCTGGGCTCTTGCTCTAATTTTTGCACCCTCAAACTCATAGTGTTCTATATCTCTTATTTTACTTTTAATTTTAACCAGTAATTCATAATAATTCTCTTCACCATTATTTACTTTAGCATTAATTTTCATCAGTGATCGATGAAGTGTTTTCTTGCGTTTGCGTATTTCCTGTGCTTTTCTAATAGCATACTTTCGGGAAACATACTTTAAATCCAGTTTAACATCCTCCCACCATTGCAATGTGCTCTTATATGATGCTTTCCTATTAATCCAATGTTGCCAACAACTCTCTATATTATTCTTATAAAATTCTTCTCCCAACAGTGTTGTGTTTAATTTCCAAAACCCGACCCCTTTTGTTACCCAGTCAGCATTGGCAAAGGTTACACAAACCATGTTATGATCAGAGAATGCAACTGGCTTAATATTAACATCTCTCCAGTACCCTGTTAACAAACTATTCACATAAATTCTGTCGATCCTTGAACCAACTGTACCATCTACCGAAAACCATGTAAGATCTTTACCATGAGGTTTTGATATTCTATAGGTGTCCACTAAATTTTCATTATCACATATTTCTTTTAAGAGTCTATGTGATGTATCAGTATAAGTTGAAGTTGCATTCCTGTCATTTTCTTTGTCTAAGACACAATTAAAGTCACCACCCATTACTAAGTTTTCAGTGATGTTATCTAGTGCTGTTTTAGACATCTCCTTAAAAAAATTACGACGTAGTTGATGAGATGTAGGTGCATATATACACAGCAACGTGATACGTGTTTGTTGTATATCTAGCGTGACTCTCACCCAGCGACCATTTGCACCTGATACTGAAGAGATTATATTTACATAGGCTGAACAACGAGGGAGTATAACAATTGCTACGCCTGCACTATTATCTTGAGATAACGAATAAAATATTCTGGATCCAGAAATCTTTTCTAAATTATCGTATAATTCTGACTTCTGAATTTTTGTTTCCTGTATCAAAGCAATGTCAATCTGCTCATTTTTCAGAGTCTCTAGTAAGTGACGTTGCTTTATGTCACTATTTAAGCCTCTACAATTGAGTGTGCAAATTAGCATAAAAGGTAATAAAATGCTGTGTAAAACCGCCATTATTAAGCTAACTAGATTTTATTTTTTTCGACCCTCTCTTAGACCATTTACCTATTTTACTCACAAACGCTGCATTACTTAGCTCAACTTTTTCCAAATGCTTATATTTTAATATATCTGAATCATGACGCAGATGCCTATATTTAACACCATTTGCCGTCACATATGGAACTAACACCTCTCCTGCCTCTGACCTGTACATGACCATTTCATCAGGTGATTTAGAACTCTGTGTTTGAATGGATATATCAGATTCAGCGACTGACATATTATCGTCTTCTATATCACTTTCCTCTATTTCTGATTCAGAACTCTCTCCATCTTTCTGTCGCTTTGTTCCACTCAATCGATCCGAGACACCAATTACTTTCTCTATATTATTTAAATCGTCTAGATTGAGTGTACTCAGTGGAAATTCAAAGTTAGTTTCAGTATCTTGCGACCTGAATTTTACTTGTCCTAAATTAAAACTCTCTTCCAGAGGATATTGATCCTCATCTTCAACTTGTGTGGAATTAGCCTCTCTGTCATCAAACTTGGATTGACTTGTTACTGGAGCAAGACTTAGCCCCTCATCTAGAACCTCTATTTCATCGCCTGCAACTACAGCGATTGGATTCTTAGTTTTTTCCCCATGCTTCTCATTAACATGGACTTCAGCTACAATCTCAGCAACTACTGGTTCGATGACATTTTCCTTAGCAGCGTGCTTCCCATTAGTATGAATTTCCGCTACAATCTCAGCAGCTACCGGTTCTATGACATTCTCTTTAGAGACAACTTGCTCTGCACTTTTATCAGCACCCTTTTTGACATATTTGTTCTGCGTGCATCGCCACTTAAAATGATCAGATGATCCACAAACTAGACATTTGTTTTTGTTAGGGCAATCTGTTGCAAGATGTTCTGTGCTTAAGCAGATTCTACACTCTTTGATTTGCCCCCTGTAACATAATGGCAAGATAAATCGACCATCTATGGTGACCTTGCTTGGGAGAGGTTGTTCTACCTTTTCAAACCAAATTCTTCTGATGCCATTTTCTAAGGTTCGATCAAATGGATAGGTCTCGTGTTCTACTTTGTCCACTTTGCCATACTTGTTCAATTCAGTGATAACCCGTTCATCTGGGATCTCTAATGGAACCTTCATCTTGACTAATAGACGATCAGAATCTATTTCCTCCACATTACACACCTCACCCTTCACGACAAGGACCTCGTCGAGCAACTTTTCCTTCACACTTTCATTAACTACGGTGACATTCCATACAGATTTGGAAACATTAACGAGACCTTGAAGGACCCGTGGCCCTGCCCCAACTACATCCTTCAACCCATGATACACCTCAATTGCCGAAATACCCCAAGCCTTTGTCGTGATTTTAAGACTCAGGGTACGCTTATATGAGGTTGCCATGGTGTTTTATAAAAAGAGGAACCCCATACTACTACAATATATAATACAAATATATAACACCAAGACGTCGGGGAAAGAGCTAAACACTAAATAAATAGTGTCCCCTTTTGAAACCCTGACGTCTACCAACAAATATACGAATAGAGAGTACAGTCGTATATTTGTTAGTTTGAACCACTTTCTAAGTGGTTCACTAACACCTAGCCGATTAAAGTATGCTAACAAATATATGATTAAATAGTCAAGTCATATATTTGTTAGTCTGTTCGAGTTGACCGGGGACAGCCAACTGACTATAAGGAGTAATATAGTTAAAGACTAGGCGTGTGCTTACAAATGACAAAGGAATTAAATCCACTCACTCAAGCGATCTTGCCAAATACAATGCGCTAGCCTACGATCTATAGAAATAGCAGACCGGCGCGGGGAGAAATGTATTGCATTGACCACAGTAAGAGGAGCCCTATTAAATGGCGAAAACCGCCAGCTAAGAGGAATGCCTTTAGAAAATAGAGACACAAAATGCGCTCCAACCAAGACAAGAATTTACAAATTAAATATAAAGTTTGAAAGGAAATACTAATACGAAATATATGTATAAAATTTATCTACAAAATCGCGCTAGAAACTAGCAAATTCGGGCAGCAATTGCAGAGCTAAATAAACGCGTGCGTTCACTTCGACTACTACTACTACTACCGCTACCACTACTACTACTACTACTACTACTACTACTACTACTACTATTACTATTACTATTACTATTACTACTACTATTACTACTACTATTACTACTACTATTACTACTACTACTACTACTACTACTACTACTACTACTACTACTACTACTACTACTACTACTACTACTACTACTACTACTACTAATACTACTACTACTACTACTACTACTACTACTACTACTACTACTACTACTACTACTACTACTACCACTACTACTACTACTACTACCACTACTACTACTACTACTACCACTACTACTACTACTACCGCTAATACTACTACTACTACTACTACTACTACTACTACTACTACTACTACTACTACTACTACTACTACTACTACTACTACCGCTGCTACTACCGCTACCACTACTACTACTACTACCACTACTACTACTACTACTACTACTACTACTACTACTACTACTACTACTACTACTACTACTACCGCTGCTACTACTACTACTACTACTACTACTACTACTACTACTACTACTACTATAATATCTTCGTTTTATTTGGGTAAACGTAGAAATAATTTCGGAAAACATTAGCAAATCACCAGAATTGTAACACCTATTTCTTTATTTAACGGATTTATTTTTTACGCCATTAATATCTTCGCCACGAGGGCAGGATATGGCTCTTTAATACCCTTCGGTAATGTCACATGACCAAATGCTGTTATTTGATTGGTTAAGATCAGGGATGGATGATCTTGTATTTCCCTCACGCGAGGGCAATACCGCACGTTATCCCACGCGCGAAAAACGGGTTTTAGTTTTACTGCGCAGCTAGCCATAAAGCTCATTATAATAATATGCATGTTGCGAAAATGGCGGATACGCGCCTACTTCGGAATTGTTGAATTTCAAGATTTCAAGTGACTCAATTTTAAGGCAACTATATGGGAACGCTGTTGCATATTTTGAAACTAATTTGACGGGAGTTGTTGCTGCAGCAAGGTTGTATATCCTGCAAAACACTTGTAGTCGAATAGCAAATGCATTACTCGACAAACTAATCATAGCCATAAAAACGGCGAGTTAATTAGCGATCGGAATCTTGTATATTTCTTCGTGGCGTGATAATAGTGATCCGCGTGACGAGCGCGCTATATACGGAAATCAAACATACCGATGTGAAATGGATTACTCATAGAATTAATTGTGGAAGTAATTTTATACCATAGAACGTGGTCTGGGGTGTAAATAAATCATTTCATTTCATTAATTAGTCTATACCGAAGTATGGTGTTATTCCGGATTAACTCTATAGCGTGAACACGACCATAGACGCCGGTTTTGGCGTACAGCCAAGGCAAAAAGTGTCAATTTCACTTTTGCAGAACTAGCCTAGAGATGTCTAATTCGAGAATTGCTTATCGAATTATATTGTCACGTTATGATAAAATCTCTATCTTCGACGTCTGAGGGATAATAAATTCGTTATACCCGTGTTTTGACTGGTTTTGACAGGTGGTTAACACGCGCTACGCTCTGGAAATATAAAATGTATCCCCCTCGCTACGCTCGGGAGATACAACGTTTGCGCGTGTGGTAACAGCCTGTACATCCCCACCCCAGCCCGTCAAACACTGGTGTAACTAATAGTGTCTGCCCTGATATTTGGCCTTGCAGAAATGTCCGTATTAGGGTAGATACGCCGATAGTAGGAACTAAATAGATGTTATTACATGCTTAGTTGCATATTTGCATGAGTATTTTGCTCGATATTCTATATCAGTTTCAAAATTTGTCTAAGCGCGAAGCATGACGGCCAATATAGAAACTTATATAGAATACCGCAGGAAATACGAGTGCAAATATGTGACTAAGTATGTCGTAACATATTTATTTCATACGTTGCATTTTTAAAGTTTTAGTCTAAAAGTAGGCTCGATGCAGTAATCAAGTTACTGATTTAGACTAACTAACTAACTAACTAACTAACTAACTAACTAACTAACTAACTAACTAACTTGTTAATTTGTTAGTTGTTTGGTTGTTTTGTTGGTTTTTTGGTTGGTCTATATGTTGGTTGATTGGTTGGTTGGTTGGTTGATTGATTAGATGGTTAGTTGGTTGGTTAGATGGTTAATTGGTTGGCTGGTTGGTTGGGTGGCTGGCTAGCTGGCTGGTTGTATTTTTGTTTGTTTGTTTGGTTGATTGGTTGGTTAGATGGTTAGTTGGTTGGTCGACTGGGTGGGTGGGTGGGTGGGTGGATGGTTGGTTAGTAGTACAGTTAAAGCGAGGATATAGTACCCTTGCAGGGATCGCTATGACGTAATAATAACAACTATGACGTAGGTTACTTGTAATCTAGAGGTTAAGCAACGCAAGTTATTTTTATCTGCTCTAATAAAACTATTTAATATGATAGAATACGAATTTGTATCAGATGAATGCTAACTACTCGTACCAAGTTTGTCAATGATCTACCAAGCAGTTGACGAATAATGTCTCTTTATGCAGACGGATTTTATAATTTAATTCCTCTAATAAAAATCCTGAAGTAGAACTGGCTTATGGAAGTAGAATACCAATTCCTAATGTGGATATTCAAATCGGTATCTACTGTAGAATCGAGTTATTTACTGAGTCTTGAATTATATGTAAGTTAAATTGAATTTGGCTCTTTGATTGTGACTGTCTTGACAGTTAACGAGGGATGTGAATACTAGAATGGATGAAATGATGGTGTGTCAAATGGAAGCTCTCATAGACAAGACAACTCATCAGGGTTACCGTGACTTAGATTCCTCAGAGCATGGATTTATAACTGGGTTTAACACTTAGTTTATAGTCGCTCAACAGTTTTGGGTCCCAGTCAAATTTACAAATCTAATCTCGAAATATTAGATGACGATTGATTGTAAATCAAAGCCAGAATATTTTCAAATGAGAGAATATTTCGCAGTTATAATACATGCCACTGACGGTGGCTTTCAACAGTTGATGACTCCA
>CM067360.1:99852990-100204682 GCA_034401795.1 Chaetoderma sp. LZ-2023a | reverse complement strand
TTTAATGTGATTCATTTTGTTTCAGTACACAATTACCGTGAATTATGGCTAAACAGGTATGATTCTGAGACAGAAAATATCTACTACTACTACTACTACTACTACTACTACTACTACTACTACTACTACTACTACTACTACTACTACTACTACTACTACTACTACTACTGCAGTTGCTGCTGCTGCTGCTGCTGCTGTTACTACTACTAGTGGGCTGATTCTTTAAAGATCAGCGGGCGTAGTAGCATTTGGGTAGTATAATACATATAGTCGGCAGAAAAATTACAAAAAATAGATGGCGCTCTTGTTTACATTTTCAATTTACTTTATTGTAAGGTTTTGTAAATTAGCATTCAATCCATGTGTGGTAGTAGGCCCGGGTGGCAAGTGCAACTATTCGACAAATGAAAGTGACTCGTCAATCAATGACAAATAAGTCAATCATTGATGCCAGTGGGCTGATTCTTTAAAGATCAGCGGGCGTAGTAGCATTTGGGTAGCATAACATATATAGTCAGCAGGAAAATTACAGAACAATAGATGGAAATAGATGGCGCTCTTGTTTACATTTTTGATTACTTTGTTGTAAGGTTTTGTAAATTACCTGGGAACAAATAACCCTATAAAACCCTGTGCAAGTTTCTAAAATTACCCGGGACGATTTTATAATTCAATGGCAACTTACTTTATCGATTGATTATTAAATTACCCCAGTCTGTTTATTTGTTAACATGAATTATTAAACATAACAATATCAAAATGCAGACTAAAATGAAGTACAGGACACGGATTAATTAAAAGACACAGATAAATCAGCTGTAGTAATTAAATGATTTAAGCTAGTGCAGGCTCATTTATTTTTACAGTTCCCAACTCTATTGAAACTATGTTTGTTTTGCACCATATGTCCTTGAATACTTTTTTCTTTACCATGCTGCATTAATCTAAAATATTCGCAAGGAATATGATTCAGCAGCAGTGAACGAAATATTACCTTTATTGCTCTATTGTGATTGCCCATAGATGGATTTTTCGTCTGTGCACACCAATGTTTCCAAATGGCCCAAACACCTATGGTTAGCATTGTTATTAAAATAGTCCTTTCAGACTTTATGATATTTACACCGCTTGATCCAAATTCTCTAAATAAGACTACATGCGTTTCTAGAACAATGGGCTTCGCTCCAAATTGTGCCAAGATTTGGCTGACATAGTCCCAAAATTATAACGATATTGGGCATTCCGCAAATAAATGCTCGATTGTTTCCTCGTCTGTTTGACATAAGTAACACCGATAAGAAGTCGTAATATTGCGCTTGTATGTCAAGTGTCCCACCCATAGCCGTCAATGTAGTAATCGCCACAACAAATCACGAGACATATTTGGTATGTATGGAGAATGTAAGATTTTCCATACATTTTTCCAACTGGATGGTTTATAGCTTGAGTCATCCCATCTCCTAATTGCTATGGGAGGTGTTACTTGTTTTCGTCTCATAATATGGTACCATTCTTTGGATCTCATCTTGCATTTTAACATCTCATCATCAAGAACTAATTCAGGTTGTGGAGTCAAACTATTATTATTTACATTTGGCAGACGAAACCATTCAATTGGTACAGCATGTTTTATTTTATTTAGCAACCGCTGGACATCTATATGCCTCATATGTGTTTTTCTAGCTACTTCTTGCATTGAAATCCATCTACGTGTTTGAGGGTGTATCATATCAGATAAATGTTGAATGCCATATTTTGCAAAGGACGGTAGATAAAGTACTGCATTGTTATGACATATATTACTATTGCCCCACAATTGCTGTTCTAGTACTTCCTTCCAGCACGTAGGTGGAGGCATGTGTCTGTCAATTATTTCTAACTCCTTAACTTGATCTTTAAACACATCTGGTATCATTTGGCTATTCGGAGGTGACTTCTTTGAGGTAAAAACATGCTCCGCCAGAAATGGTTCTACAATTCTCTCCATGAGAGCTCGTGAAACACATGCCCACGTCTCACCTGATGTAATAAGATCATTAAAAGATGTTAACCTTAAAGAAACACATTTCACTTTAATATCAATTAAATCAAGTCCTCCTTCTAACTTAGCATTATTGAGAACACGATGGGAAACTAAATGATTCTTTTCTTCCCATATGAATGACAATATCAACTCATTAACCTCCTTTTCTACATGTTTTGGCATGTGTACAACAGATGCTTGTATACCATAGACCAGATAATACCAAGTTGTTGACAACAAACATTCTCCCAAAAATTGAAAGACGACGATGCTTCCAATTTGCTAATATTCTCTTAAGCTTAGATACTCGTTCATTCCAATTTTGTGTTGTATTCGGTTTCCTGCTAAAATAGATGCCTAAAATCTTAATGGTATCAGTAGATCAATTGATTTCAAGTGGCTGGTCATTCCGCTCTTTTCATGGCCCCAAAAATAATCCTTTGGATTTTCCTTTATTGATTTTCAAACCAGATGCATTTTGGAACTTTTCTAGTACGTGGTTTAAAATTGCAAAATCATTGTTTGAACTGGCAAACACAGTTGTGTCATCAGCATATTGTGACAGCTTAAGTGGTCTTTCTATGCCACGAATACATATGCCTTGAAAGTTATTATTTTTCCTCAATGCTATGCCAAGAGATTCCATCACAATAACAAATAATAATGGCGATAGGGAACACCCCTGTCTAACACCACGTTCTAAGACAATTTCTCTGGATAACTGATTGTTCACTAAATAGCTACTCTTGATATCCGTATATAAAATCTTAACCCATTTAATAAAGTTTGAGCCTAACCCAAGCGATTGCAAAGAATTAAAAAGAAAATCCCATTCCACACGGTCAAATGCCTTTTCGTTGTCCAAGGCAATCAAAACTGAAGGGATGCTATCCTTCTTAACCAATTGTATAAGGTCTCTTATTAACATGGTATTGGTTAAAATTGTCCTCCTAGGTACAGCACATGTCTGCTCTGTTCCAATGATTTCTCCTAAAACACTACGTAGTTTCAATGTTAGTGCTCTGGATATTATTTTGTAGTCTACACATAGTAGAGAAATTGGTCTGTAATTCTGAATTAGACGTCTGTCATTTCGTTTATATATTAACCTTACGTATGACCTAGCCATAGTTGGTGGTAAATGGCCTTTCTAAAAAATTGCAGTGGCTAATTCTTCCATTATTGGCCCTACAAGGTGCCAAAACGTTTGGTAAAATTCAACTGGAAGGCCATCACACCCCAGTGATTTTTCTAGTTTCATACCTTTAAGGGATTTAGTTAAATCTTCTAGTGTTAAGGGTTGATCACAAAATTCACTGCCAGTGTCTGACACCTTTTTGTCTATAATTGTTAACAAATCCAATTTTGCATCTTCATCAATTCCCTCTGACTTGTACAATGACTCATAGTAATTCCATACAATAGTACTCATTTCATTGTTGGTAAAGACGGTTGAACCATCCGGCATGTTTAATGAGCACATCACCTTATCTATTGCCCATGCTTTTTCTAATGTGCAAAAATATTGGGTTGGCTTTTCCCCTTCTGCGTACATCTGGGCTCTTGCTCTAATTTTTGCACCCTCAAACTCATATTGTTCTATATCTCTTATTTTACTTTTAATTTTAACCAGTAATTCATAAAAATTATCTTCACCATTATTTACTTTAGCATTAATTTTCATCAGTGATCGATGAAGTGTTTTCTTGCGTTTGCGTATTTCCCGTGCTTTTCTAATAGCATACTTTCGGGAAACATACTTTAAATCCAGTTTTACATCCTCACACCATTGCAATGTGCTCTTATATGATGCTTTCCTATTAATCCAATATTGCCAACAACTCTCTATATTATTCTTATAAAATTCTTCTCCCAACAGTGTTGTGTTTAATTTCCAAAACCCAACCCCGTTTGTTACCCAATCAGCATTGGCAAAGGTTACACAAACCATGTTATGATCTGAGAATGCGACTGGCTTAATATTAACATCTCTCCAGTACCCAGTCAACAAACTATTCACATAAATTCTGTCGATCCTTGAACCAACTTTACCATCTGCCGAAAACCATGTAAGATCTTTACCATGAGGTTTTGATATTCTATAGGTGTCAACTAAATTTTCATTATCTTTTTCCTCTTTCTTCTTTTCGATCGCTGGTATCACACTTGGAGAGCCGTTCTCAAGATGAAATCTGTGGTTTTCTGCGGTTCTTCAACAGGCCCATACAGCTTTTCAAGAAAAGAGGTTGACAAAGGCCAGATCTCTTCTCTGAGCAGCTGATATGTACTGCAACATTGAAGTATGTGCTCTGTGGTCTGTTCTGCTTCTCCACAAGGACAAGCGGGCGATGCCGTAAGGTGGAACCGCCTGTACATGTGTTGGTTTAGTCTGTTGTGTCCAGTTCTGAGGCGAAAAATGGTCACTTGCTCTGGCCTCGAGAGATGATGGTAGGCATCTTCTGATTGAGGTGTTGTATAGAGTGACTTGATGATAATCTTCATCTCTGTATGCATAACCATGTTTTCTGTCTGATTCTCTTCTGCACCCACCTTTGCCATCTTGTCTGCTTCCTCATTTCCTTGGACTCCACAGTGTGAGGGGATCCACTGCAGTGCTATCCGAAAGCATTTGATGGTTTGTAGTGCTTCTTCAAGTTGTGGCAGCTTACCTTTGGTGATAGCCTCAAGGACGGAGCGGGCATCAGATAAAAAGACAATCTGTGCAATAGGGTCTGCATGAACCAGTGCTTCGACTTCAGCTTTGTAGCTTGTGCAGTGTTTGCCTGTCGGTATTGCAGCTGACTCATTTTGTCCGTTTGGATACTGTATGTGCAGTCCGGCACCTCTGCTCCTAATTGTATCTTTGGCTGATCCATCTGTGTAGATCCTTATCCATGTCTCCTGAAGGTACATTTCCTCCAGCATGGCTAGGGTCAGGGCCTTCTTGCTCACATCACTGTATTCATCTTTGGTTGTGAGATGAGGTACTGTGGTGCGAATAGCTATGCTCTCTAGTTTGTTTTCCCAGGGTGGAGGATCAAGGGTGTGGTTTGGGTCTTCTATTTGTGCTGGCAACGTTTCTTGGTGTTTCCTTTGAAGTGCTTTTGTCTCTTTCACAAAACTTGATCTTTTAAGTTTTCATTATCACATATTTCTTTTAAGAGTCTATGTGATGTATCAGTATAAGTTGAAGTTGCATTCCTGTCATTTTCTTTGTCTACGACACAATTAAAGTCACCACCCATTACTAAAATGATGTGTATAACCGCCATTATTATGTTAACTAGATTTTGGTTTTCTCGACCCTCTCTTAGACCATTTACCTATTTACTCGCAAACGCTGCACTACTTGGCTCAACTTTTTCCAAATGCTTATATTTTAATATATCTGAATCATGACGCAGGTGCCTATATTTAACCCCTTTTGCCGTCACATATGGAACTAGCACCTCTCCTGCCTCTGACCTGTACATGACAATTTCATCGGGTGATTTAGAACTCTGTGTTTGAATGGATATATCGGATTCAGCGACTGACATATTATCGTCTTCTATATTACTTTCCTCTATTTCTGATTCAGAACTATCTCCATCTTTCTGTCGCTTTGTTCCACTCCATCGATCCGAGACACCAATTACTTTCTCTATATTATTTAAATCGTCTAGATTGAGTGTACTCAGTGGAAAATCAAAGTTAGTTTCAGTATCTTGCGACCTGAATTTTACTTGTCCTAAATTGAAACTCTCTTCCAGAGGGTATTGATCATCATCTTCAACTTGTGGAATTAGCCTCTCTGACATCAGACTTGGATTGACTTGTTACTGGAATAAGACTTATCCCCTCATCTAGAACCTCTATTTGATCGCCTGCAACTACAGCGATTGGATTCTAAGTCTGTTCACCATGATTCTCATTAACATGGACTTCAGTTACAATCTCAGCAACTACTGGTTCGATGACATTTTCTTTAGCAACGTGCTTCCAATTAACATGGATTTCAGCTACAATCTCAGCAACTACCGGTTCTATGACATTCTCTTTAGAGACAACTTGCTCTGCACTTTTATCAGCACCCTTTTTGACATATTTGTTCTGCGAGCATCGCCACTTAAAATGATCAGATGATCCACAAACTAGATATTTGTTTTTGTTAGGGCAATCTGTTGCAAGATGTTCTGTGCTTAAGCAGATTCTACACTCGTTGATTTGCCCCCTGTACCATAAAAGCATGATAAATCGACCATCTATCGTGACCTTACTTGGGAGAGGTTGTTCTACCGTTTCGAACCAAATTCTTCTGATGCCATTTTCTAAGGTTCGATCAAATGGATAGGTCTCGTGTTCTACTTTGTCCACTTTGCCATACTTGATCAATTCATTGATAACCCGTTCATCTGGGATCTCTAATGGAACCTTCATCTTGAATAATAGACGATCAGAATCTATTTCCTCCACATTACACACCTCACCCTTCACGACAAGGACCTCGCCGACCAACTTTTCCTTCACACTTTCATTAACTACGGTGACATTCCATACAGATTTGGAAACGTTAATGAGACCTTGAAGGACCCGTGGCCCTGCCCCAGCTACATCCTTCAACCCATGATACACCTCAATTGCCGAAACACCCCAAGCCTTTGTCGTGATTTTAAGACTCAGGGTACGCTTATAGGGGGTTGCCATGGTGTTTTAATAAAAGAGGAAACCCATACTACTACAATATATAAGGGGTAATACAAATATATAATACCAAGACGTCAGGGAAAGAGCTAAACACTAAATAAATAGTGTCCCCTTTTGAAACCCTTACACCTACCAACAAATATACGAATAGATAGTACAGTCGTATATTTGTTAGTTTGAACCACTTATTAAGTGGTTCACTAACACCTAATCGATTACAGTGGTTTCCTAATACATACTAACATACTACAGTCATATATTTGTTAGTCTGTTCGAGTTGACCGGGGACAGCCAACTGACTATAAAGATCTATATAATCAAAGTACTAGGCTTGCGCTTACAAATGACAAAGGAATAAAATCAACTCTCTCAAGCGATCTTGCCAAAATATAATGCGCTAGCCAACGAACTATAGAAATAGCATACTGGTGCGGGAAGAAATGTATTGCATTGACCACAGTAAGAGGCGTCCTATTAAATGGCGGAATCCGCCAGCTAAGAGGAGTGCCTTTAGCAAATGGAGACACAAAATCCGCTCCAACCAAGACAAGAATTTACAAATTCTACTACTACTGCAGCTGCTGCTGCTGCTGCTGCTGCTGCTGCTGCTGCTGCTGCTGCTGCTGCTGCTGCTGCTGCTGCTATACTACTACTACTACTACTACTACTACTACTACTACTACTACTACTACTACTACTACTACTACTACTACTACTACTACTACTACTACTACTACTACTACTACTACTACTACTACTACTACTACTAATAATAATAATAATAATAATAATAATAATAATAGTAATAATAACTCGCACGCACGCACGCACGCACACACGCAGGCACGTACATACGTACGCACACACGCACGTTATCCACCATCCACATGTCTGTGTGTAATGCCACAATGGTGTCACATTTCGTGATGTGTATTGTGTAAATGAGGCTCATCTGTTATCAAACACCAGATTTATGTCCCTCGTACATATTAGAGCTCGCGGTGACAGATACATCTTTGTATCACGTGTCATCATATTTAGATAAATTGACTTCTAGCATGCTGTACCCTTTGACATATCCTACCACCCACTTACGAACTAACGCCCAAACACACTAACACTAATTTTAATAGTTTTTCAATTCTTCTTGTAACAATTATCATTTCCCAAACGATCGGAAAACTGCAAAATTGTAAATGACCCATTGAAAATTTCACCCAAAAAAATAGAAGAGCATAGAAGCGTCTCCTTGTAAACGCCTGCACAATTTGAAATGTTCCCGATTATAAACCATGTTAAAATTAACATGATACGATAAATTGAAGGCCCAAAGTTCACGCCAAAAATCTTGAAAATAAAATTGTTTTAAAATTGTGTCCTTTTAAAGAGTTAATTCGTGTACTATGCAGTGAAACGAAATAAATCTTAAGCTATAATGATTTGAATCCAAAATAAATTAATATAATTTTTAAATTATGAAATTGAATTATAGACACGTAATTCAACCTCACGACTAAAATATAACATTGAATTCATAAGAAATGAAAGCGTCATGTGTTAAGATTTATTTTATTTCATTACATTGAGGTAAACAATTTAAAGCTTTAAAAGTCTATAATTTAAACAATTTTATTCTCAAGCATTTTGGTGCGAATATTGGCCCTTAATCTGGCTTGAGTTAACAGCCCTTTAAAAGCTCTCAAAATGGTACTAATATCAAGTAACCCTTTTAAATCTTGAATGGCTAAATTTGTTACTCAAAATCCAAATATTCTCTTATTAAATGCATATTTGTAGGTCAAGACGAATAGTATTTTTGAAAATTTACCAATGAAAAGCGTGAAACTTTCCAAATGTGGGGAATTTTCAAAAATAGTATTCTGTTGGCCTGAAATGGACATTCCTCAAAAACCTTGCAGATGCCGGTATTGACGGGCTTCGGCATGAATGGGTTAATGGTGAAGATTTCCAAGAAAATTCTAAATTGTGCAGGCAAAGAGAAGAATATTTGTGTAAATTTTGTAAACTGAAATTGGACATTACTCATGACCAGTGCAGATGCCGTTTTCGCGCGCTTGACCATCAAAGTGATAATAAACAAGAAAATTCTAGTTTTGCTAAAACCAATATCTATTTGCACTTTGCAGACCAAGTGAAGGGTATATCTTGCAAAATTTACCACTGAAATGACTGGTTCTGTTACCGAGGCAGTCATTTCAGTAGTAAATTTGTCCAAAATGTTCTTCTCCTGGCCTGCAAAAGGATATTGCTTCAGACCACTGCGAAGGCCCTTTTGGTCGATTTAATAGGTGGACACAAGATGGATTAAATTACATTGAACATGCTTCTATATCTAGCCTGGTGTCTCGTTGTTGACAAAAGGTAATCCTTACTGGCGGACCAAGCGGTTACATTCAGCGGACGATGCTTACATTACGAATTCATTTATTGGGGACCGTTTGAGGAGTAGCAGTCATCCCGGCATTACTTCTAGTAAGTTATTAGAGTATGTATGTGCCTAGACGGCACGCGCGAAATAATTTTACTATTTTATCGTGTACGTGGCATCGGTGGCTGATGTTTTATTCGTGGGGTTTTTCGCATTCTACTATTC
The DNA here is from genome assembly GCA_034401795.1 of Chaetoderma sp. LZ-2023a. NCBI lineage: Eukaryota > Metazoa > Mollusca > Caudofoveata > Chaetodermatida > Chaetodermatidae > Chaetoderma > Chaetoderma sp. LZ-2023a. Next base: position 100,195,359 of record CM067360.1, on the reverse strand, counting down.
TATACTCTAAATTGGTCCACAAGACCAAACCCTCCCGCCTTCATGATAGGTATACCACTAGAGAGGGAGTATTCGGATCATGTTGACTTTATCGATGAGGAAAACAGGTCTTCTATATAAACTACTTTCAATAGCTGCAGAACAGATCAAGGCGCAAACCTCTTCGTAAATGAAGCCAAAACAGAGTTCGGTCACGTAAAACTATCCGACACCACATAAATGAATGATGACGGTACCCCCTTACCATGATCCCCCCCCCCTCCCCACCCCAATCCACCCCACCCCAAACCCAATATCGAGGCACTAAGGAGTAGAGGAAGAGCGGAATATTGGGTTCTCTCCAATGTAGCTCTACCGACATTGTAAGTCACCGTGTATCAGGAAATACTACCTTCCATTTCTTTTGGACGTTGTGAATGTGTGACTCTCAATACTATTTAATAAATATTCTGTTGATTATTTTGAAACTAATTTGACTGGGCGCTGTTGCTGCCATAGGCAGCAACAGCACCCAGTCAAATTAGTTACAAAATATTCAACAGCTTCCCTGTATAGTTTTCAGGAAATTGATAACTAAGGCATTCGGGGATCGATCAATCCCAACACGGTGAGGTGTGGGTGGAGCTTAGCTAGTGATGGGCGGGGCATAGCTAAAAATGGAAAGGTTCATTACAATAGCTGGGTATCTCCAAAAATCCCTCTTAAACGAAGTGGATACAAGCCACCACAAACATTTGAGAAGTATTACAAATCATTGCTGGCCACACAGTCTAATATCAAATGTAGAACTTTCCAAACTGTATGACTGTAAAAGCCACTATCCGTGAGGGTAGCGTAATAGCCATGGTCTGTGTTTGGACATGTCTATAATTAGAAGTGCCAAAGGCTAACAGTTCTCAGACACCCAAAGGATGCCACAGTTTCAACTCGATGAGTGTTTTGCGATCAGACCTCGAAGAACATAATCTAGGACCACTAATGACGAGAAAGATCATCATCATCATCATCATCATCATCATCATCATCATCATCATCTTTTAAATAAAGAGCATATGACCAAGAGACTAGGGCCATGTTCGACTCTTAACCATAGTTAGCTATAGCTAACTAGATTCCGAGTCGAACTTCAAATAGTTAACTAGCTAGTCAACTATAGTCAACCGAGCACACGAGCTCGGTTCAGATGGTTAGTGTGACATTTGCGTAAATTTCAAAATGGCGGACATTGATCGCTTGCCACGAATAAATGCGCATAAAAGTGTAAATATTTCACTAAATAACTTAGCTTTGATACAATTATGTTTTCCCATCGCGTGTCAATGTTCCCAAGCTCCTATTCCTTCCCATTTTATTTCATAAGGACGCTTTTTGACGTCTCGGCCGACAAAAACAACCCATTTTCGTAGGTCATCAAAACAGACGACAGAAAGGGTAAATGGAGACTGGTATCTGGCTCCAACTTTTCCCCAATAGTAATTCAATGGCGGAATCGGGAACCAACGAACTATAGTTAACTGTTTAGCGTTCGGCTTGGCATAGCGACTGCACCTGTTCAGTAACTCAGCAAACTGACTATAGTTCGCGAGTCTAACTTGACCTAACTTGACTAGATTGGACGGTCGATGGGGCGCCATCGTAAATCCCCACGCTCACGGCTTTGACCTTTTGACGCCACACCCGATCCCCATGAGGACAGAACCAAATGTGCATGTCTTCTTGCACTCATTGCACTCAACAATCATATGGGTAACTCACATTCAGTTGAATTATGTCTGATAATTATGAGGAGTTGCGTTACAATCAATTCTCGCAAAAGCACGCACGCACGCATGCACGCACGCACGCACACATGCGCGTATGCATGCCCATCCCCTTCCGTAAACTTCACAGTTGTGAAACTCAAGTAATTAAGGTCCGCAATGATTGGGCTTCATCCATTGATAACCGGAAACAAGTGGACATTTTGATTCTCAACTTTGAAAAGGCTTTCGATACCATTCCACATTAGTCAATGATGCTGAAGCAAATGTTGCTGAGGTTGTGTACGGTGTACCTCAAGGAAATATTCCGGGCCCCGCTACTGTTTTCAGTCCACATAAATGTTATAGTCCGACATTTCTTCAGAGATCAGGCTATTCGTTGACGATTGTGTATGTTACCGGCAAATTGATAACCATAAAGCCTGTAATAGGCGATCCTACTTGTCCGATTATACATGTAGTATCCTACATTTGTATGTCATACATGTTCATCATACACGATCATACTGCATCAGACATTGTTGGATGATTTTAACAACCAGTGATACCAACAAAATCATGTGACAAAAATTCCGGAATGCGATTGGCTGTTTCATCGGACAGGATTTACGATGTCGGACGAAAGTTGAGCATTGTCCGACTATTTTGCATGTATGATTATACATGTCGGAAGCTATGATACACGATCGGACATCGTTTGACTTTGTAGAATAATACATGTATAATCGGACAAGTAGGCTCGTCCAATACAGGCTTAAGGGCTGTGAAGCACCCAAACATGACATAGACAAGCTAGGTAACAGGCCTACCACTTGGTGACTGCGCTTCCAATCAACAAAATGCAACATGGTGTGCCTCACAGCAACCCATCGAATTTGAGTACACAAACAACCTAAGCTAGAACAAACACATCACAGAGATTTGTAGCAAATTGTACAGTCCTCTTAGAGTATTGTGGATATATTTACCATTCTGGTCGCAAGAAACCAGACTTCAATCATACATGGGACTGATTAGACTATTTTTGGAATATACAAGTCAAGTTTGGGACCCTCATCATTCATCAAATAACTCTTTATAAAACATGCAGAAATATGCAGCTAGATTCATCATCTCAAGATATAGCCTGATAACGCAGCTTACTGGGCCGGAGATGCCTGATACAGGGCAGATACTGAAAGTATCAGCGCAGTATCGGCCCAGCATTGACCCAGTAAGCCGCGTTATCTGGGTAGCTACGTACCAGGCAGTATGACAAATATAATGGATAACCTAAAACTCCCACCATTGAAACCTAAAAGAAAACAAAACTGCAGTATTTTGTTCTATGCAAAGATCTACAGCAACAAACAAAGATACCATGAAACAGCCTAAAGAAGCCAATTCGGAAACCCCAAAACATGCGCTACTGCCACATCAACACAATTTATGCGGGAACCGGTATCTTTAAATTCATTTCTTTTTATTCCCAATAATTGGAACACCCTATTACAGGATCTTCTGGGCAGCTCAGAACGTCAACAAATCCTACTACTATATATAAATGTAGAGAAATAATCGGAGGGAAACAACATATATCTAACTAAGCTACTTGACGAATGCGCAGTGAAAGCATGCCCTCTGGACGTGTCACCATAACTAATCAGGATCAGGATCAGGATCGCCCCACCCTTACGTTCTAAGTCATAATTTAGGTTAACCCAAAATGTATCAGAGTGGGTTAGCGTGGGCATAGCTTTGGCGAATATGAATTGATTTCGCCCAAGGGATTTCACCTGGCACATACATTAGCCCATGGGCTACAATGATCAACCATCCTCACCCGCTCCCAGACCAACCCCCACTATACCCACACCTCAGCACGCACGCATACGCGTACACACACACGTGCGAACAGCAATCAGCCAAACTGTTTTTCTGTTACTTTGAACGATTTTGATTAATAATATATATGTAAAGTGTGATAAATTGGGACTCGTTATGATTTTTATGCTAGCAAATGACCACTCAAGATATAGCTCCTATACGACGCTACTATTTTATATAGTATAAGCAAATCAGTTGAGTAGTTACGTGAGCAGAGGTGAAAAGTGCACCAATTTTGCCCACAGCGTAAAGAATGAGGATTAGATTTCAATAAAAACACGAAGATAAAAAGATTTTATCGTATTATGTAAATTAAAAAGAAGTGGACTGATTTTCACAAGCTCTGTCATTGTTAAAATTTCGATTAAAGTCATGAATTTAGACACGCCATAAGATTCACGGTATGACGTCATCGCGTGAATCGCCAGCCGCATGGCTTCAGATTATACCACACGTGTTTTCAGATTAAAAGAAACTAGCATCTAATAAAGTTATGAACCAGGACATCATCTCGAAATTCAAGTTCTAGTTTAACAAGCACAACTGTTTCTCTTACATTTCAGTAATACGTTAGTGTCTTAATGAGCTGTTGTGAGCTGTCAATCATCAACAACACTGTACTATTTGTGCGATACGTCATACCACGACACTCATTCACGTGATGACGTCACTACTTGACTATCATGGTAAATTGAAGAAAATGATTTCCCGTGGCGAAATTTACTATTACGGAATTCGAAAATGTGCAAATAATACATTTTATTTTATTTAAAGTATGCAAAGCATTACCAACACCAATTAAAACAGCAGAAGTTGAGAAGGCACTTAAAACCCTGAAAACTGGACGTGCGTCTGGACCTGATGGCATGAGCAATGAACTATTTAAATATACAAGTGACATTTTCTCAAAACCGATCACGAACCTAATTAAATCAGCTTTTATGCACCACCTTCCAATCGACTATGTGGGCCAAGGCACCCTACCGCACTACGCAAGCCCGAGAAGCAACCGGGATCACCCCAGCCAATCTGCGGCCCATTGCGCTCCTCAACAACATACGGAACATCCTATCCAATGCTACTCCATGCCGCATCCGAGACTAGATCGATGACTTCACCGGATCATGTCAAAGTGGCTTTAAACGTGGACGCATGCTTGTGTCGGTAGTCATGTCCAAACACTGGGATTTCCACAAAATGGGCATTGACATGTTACGAGCCTTCGACACAATTAAACGCTCAAAGATCCTAGATGTACTGAGCCAGACCAGTTGCAATGAAGATGAGCTACGACTAGTGAGACTACTGCTTGCAGACACCAAGCTGAGAGTACGAGTCAAGTCAGTGAAGTCTGTAGAGTGTGAGATATCAATCGGCTCACCACAGGGAGATGGTACTGCGCTACTCTCGAGTGTACGAATTGCGTTTTGTTGATAAATTTATAATGAATATAATTATGTATATAAAATCTACCGCCATGCAATATATTTTCAACTGTAATTCCTCATATGCCTATACAAGGCCTGAGTGTAATAAAGTGAACTTGAGATGAAGCTAGAGCCTCTTAGAGCACCCAATTTCTTTTACAATGCTATGGTAAAAACCCATGGACAACCACCACCCACCCCACCACCAGAGCTCTAGATAAGCTTTGCAATAATTGGGTGATTCGCTCTTAGAAATTTTGTAAATTGGATTTTTGGAAATTAATTGGGTTTTTTAATTAAGTTATTCTACATTATTAGCAATAGAACTGAAATTAATTGGTTGATTGACTATTTAGGCACTCATGATGTTAAAAAGTAATTAGGTGGTTGGCCATTTTTATTGGGTGAAAACGCAAAAACCCTGATCATCTAGAGCTCTGCCCACAACCCAACCCCACCCCACACCTACACTCACGCCAGATCACAGTCTCATCACAAGTTGCTAATTTTGCCTATTGCCTCTGATGTCACCAAGTCGGTGACACCGCAAGCCCGGGTGAGCGACATGAGGGGGTGCGGTGGGGGCTAATTAATGACTGCCAGTAGCCCAACAATAGCAATGATTGCATTAACAAGTACCTTTAAATGACACTTTTTTCTACTCCACGCTGTTCATATATACGACTAGTATTTACTCAACTCGTTAAGTACGTTCAAATCACTGAAGCGAATACTATGCTAAGACGTCCTTCCCAGTGTAGTTTCATTCCTTTCCTCGAATGCATATAGTAATAATTCACATTTAAACCATATAATGATAATAAATATATAGATATATGCTAAAATGAGCGACGATAGAATCAGCCATGCGTGTCCTGCGAGTAGGCGTAATACATGTAGTGAAATACGAGTGTCTGTTGTTGACATCTATGGCGAGATGTTGAAGAAGTCGACGAGGAGACCCACCTCTTCACCAGCCTCTGGAACGAAAGAAGGTACATTTCGAACCAAGTTTAATATTCTAGAGTAATTGATATAGTCACTACTGTCTAAGCAGTTCGGCTGGTTTAGACGCCACATGGTCGGTCGGTTATTCGGACTCATTCGAATGATCATCCGTTTCACAATACGACCATCTTATGACGGACTGCTAACGACGTATTCACGGGTACACATTACGCGCTTCAGTCGCATCAGGACATGAGGTGATGGCGGGAGAGGGGGTAGGGGTTGTGGCGGGGTGGGGGGGGGGGGTGGGGGTGTCGGAGGGGGCTCTGACGCCTCTCCATTTTAGATCCAGCTGTTGAATATTTTGAAATTGATTTGAGTGCAAGCCGTTGCTACCTAACGCCATCATAACGACGCTATAACTGTCGTTCGTTAATATTGAGAAACGCAGGAGAGCTTCTGGGTGCATCTAATTCACGAATATTTTCCTGCAAAAAACTCCATGCGTAGCTTATATATGATCGTAAAAAGCTGTCCCAAAGCACCAAATTTGGCGCAAGTGTAACTTATTATCTTGCAAACCTTTTTTGATAGGAGACTGTCTGATTTTATATGTCAAGGTCAGGTCAAGGTCAAAGGTCACGTAAGCCTACGGTAAATAATTCAAATAATTCACGTAGCTCTCTTAAACGGGAATGATCACGCTGGTTAAAAACACAACTGCACATTGCTGTCATTCCAAGAACACGTGTACGAGGTATTTCTGACGCCGCTCAATTTCAACGGCATAGACACGCTCAATGTGTCATGTGAGCCATGCATCCTGACACTTACAATCTTTTGAACAACTTGGTATCACAGTGCAGCTACAATGGACCTTTCCAGTTTATCCATCCATCATATAACGTCATAATCTACTACGTGACGTGTAGGTAAGGATGAACGTCACAAAAGTGCAATTGGTGACGGTCTAAGCGTTATTGTACGAATTGGATATATTTACTATTTAATAAACATGCTGTTGAATATTTTGAAACTAATTTGAATTGGTGCTGTTGCCTATGGCAGCAACAGAGCCCAGTCAAATTAGTTTCAAAATATTCAACAGCATGTTTATTAAATAGCAAAGAATTACAAAGCCATACAATTCATACAACGTGTCGGACCATTTGAGATTTGATGACGGTCTATATGGAACCCTTTGTGACGTAATGATTGTGACGTTATCATACACGCGCTGAGCTGATTATGACGTCATACGAGGTCAGATGATGGATGGAAACTCTGGAAAGGTGAATTATTTATTACAGCTGAAGACGAAGTTTCCTGTGGAACACATGCAGCATGAGTGTCATTAGGCGGTGGGGGGGGGGGGTGCATGAGGGGCATGTCCCTCCAATTTTTATTGTGTGTGATGTTAACGTTGTGATGTCACCACCCCACCACCACCCCAACCCACCCCTCACCTCAGTTTTTGGCAATTCAACGTGCATATTTACATGCAGAAATTCAGTAATTGACCCTTGAGAGTATCTTGATTTAAAAATGCACAATGAATGGCGTATCTAGCTCCGTCATGAACATTTAAAAGTCCGTGAAGTGTACAAATTGTATGTCTGATTAATTTCCTGTTTAAGAAAGATTCTGTTGAATATTTAAAAAATAATTTGAATGGGCACCGTGGCTGCCATAGGCAAATGCCAAATTAGCGAAGAGAAATTAACACTGACAGATATCATAGAGATTGAGGGGCAATGTATCTTCTGGAAGGATCCTAGCGATGCCCCGCCCATTTTTAGCTAAAGTCCGCCCACTTTTACGCGTTTTGGAATCGAAACTATGAAACCGGTCTAAATAATTTCAAGTTGACTCTACAGGTAAGGTAAGCTGTTGAATAATTTGAAACTACAAGGTTATGGACACTATTGGCCCTTTAAACCCGTAAGATAAATCGTTTACAATATAAGAAATATTATGTATACTATTGTCCAACTAATTTGACTGAAAGTTGTTGCAGAAATAGGTTCATGTGAATTTTGTTCCAAACTGTTCAACAGTTTATCTTGAAACTGATATATACGGCCCCGTGGGGTGGGGGTTGGGGGGGGGGGGCTCCGGGGCTTAAAGAGCTAGTTGATGTCTTGCCTATAGACATCTCTTTGTTTTATCTGTTTCAGCAAGTGTGGTGCGGTTTATGCTCGGGCCAGATAAATGCAATACACCAGAATACGACAGCAGTACAGGTGGATCCAGCAAATTACGGTTAAAGAGAACACAACCTGTATCCAAACTGAAGATACAGAAAGAACAGCACGAGGAGTCTAAAAATCCATCGATTCCAGATCAGTTTGATCAGCTTTTTGAAGGGAAAGCATGCTCACCGTATTATCTGAATTTGACGAGTCCAAACATACTTCCTGAGCTGGACATCAGTGATCCATTCTGTTGTAAGATAATAGTAGGGGGGCTGGGTGGTGGGGAATGGGGTGGGGGAGACTTGGTAGGGGTTATATTAATCACAGTTTAGTCTGGCATGGCATGACGTCACTCATGACGTTATGATAATGGACGAAGCCACTTTAGCTATGCCCCGCCCATGTATAGTTACGCTCCGCCATGCTTTGCGCGTTTTAGGATCGATTTATATACTTTGAATCCTGAATTCCCGGAATCCGAATTTCATGGTAACTATACAGCTAACCTGTTGAATATTTTGAAACTAATTTGATGCCGCTGTTGCTGCCTATTAGTTTCAAAATATTAAGCTGAACGTTTATTAAATAGTGAAAACATACAATTCGTACAATTGACGGTCCCTTAATGTCCATGACCGACTTGGCTACGTCATTCAATACGTACTTTGATTGTCACCCCAACCTACATGTGAGGTAATTCATTATGGCGTCATATATTTGAGTGACACATTGGGTTCATTCATTGGAAGAGGTGATTGCCCATTTGCGAAATTACGGTTTGTCATTTGTGCATCAGACAAAGATTTCTTAAATGGAACTATGCCAGCGCATAAATAATTTTCTTGGAATCCACATCCAAGGAATTCTCCTTCGATCAATACTCACCATTCTGTTACTTCTGATATACAGCTGGCCTTGACAGCGGCTCTAGGACTATAGACTTAGAAAGCTTTACCGACTCCTGGAAACCGGGTACTCGGCTCCCAACCGCCGAGTACCCGTTTACCATAGAGCTCATTCTTCCTTGCATAGCAACAAGAGCAATACATGCTTTCTGCAGGAGAAGATTTTAGTGTCTTTAGTTAAAGAAATCTAAGTCTTTGTCTGTGAAGTGATAGTTTGTGCGTTCTTGAGGATTTAACTGGATACTATGGAGAATACCGCCGATGAAAACCAGGTTGTATCATTCTTTATTATCCATAGTTAAAAGACTTAGGTCTCTAAATTTCGCTGTGTCGCATGTCGTGATTTCTGACCCCAGAGAATCTGGGACGTGTGCTAACAACGATATATGCCAGACGATCGCCTTCTTTAACCCCAGCAGGCGATCGGCAGATATGAAAATAGGTGTTTGCTATGGTATTTCTAACACGAATATCGGCTGACGTCGTTCTCCGTAGGATCCGAGCGGGTGACGTCACACCCGGTCGCTCGGATGTTTATGTGAAGAAAAAATTTTCATTAATTCGTGCATCTCGTTCTGGGTGCTGCGCACTAAAAATGGTACCGGAAACTTTAGAATGTTCAAGTTTACGTGCGATCATGATCGGTTTGCAATGATCGGTGGTTTCAAAATTCTTGAGTAGATGCGTGGTCTGCGGTTTTACCGTGTGATACAGCAGTTTGTTATACATTTTGTTGTTTTCTTCACATATCGTTTGGCTTTCGTTAGGGAGTATAATTTATATTGATTGGTAAATATACCCCGAATGCTATGCGATATGATTCCTGGAGCCGTTACACATCCTGGAGGATCTAATATGGGTGTGTTTTATGCCCGCTTCGTTCTTGTCATCATAATCAATGCGATCTTTGTTGTAACGTGGCGGGGTGGGGTGCGGGAGGGATACGGTTAATTTATGAGTCAAATTATTTGAAAATTAATTGTCTGCCTTCCATCAGGGTCTCGTTCCGCTTGTAATTGTAGGTTTGTGCTTATTTTATAGGCCAAGCCAACCCCGCCATCATGTGACGAGTGCCATAAATTTGTCGTATTCAAGGACCATATCTGTTTTAGGTGTTCGCCCTGTAACCTAGACCATAGGTGTAATGTGTGTGCAGTGTGGTCCGTGGATATGATGGTTAAGTTCCTTGCCCAGAAGGACTTGGCTGGGTCTGACGCGGGGTCAGGCGGTCCGAGAGTAAATCGTGGAGCGCCCGGTTCGGCCGGTGGGGGTGCTCCACGTCCCCAGCTGGAGGTGGCGGAGATGGCACTGCCGGCGTGGTTTGGTCCGGCTATGCAGGGTTTTCTGCATAGCGTTCTGCCCACGCTGGTGTCGTCCCTGCTACCAAAGGTTGGGGGGGGCAGTTTCTCCCCATGCCTGGTTCTGGAGTGGTTTCCGAGGGGGCCGTCTTGTACGGACCCCTGACAGTCCTGTCTGGCTCCGGCCAGACGGGTTCTGTTTCTCTGCGGCCACCTCCGGGTGGTCCAGTAGCGGTGGCCGGTCCGTCAGGTGTGGGAGCCGTCCGCCAGGACGGCTCCACGGTTTCCTCATCTAGTGACGACTCTTCGGAGTCTGAAGACGAGGAGGCCGAGGAGAAGAGGTTGCTGCGGCCTGTGATGCCGCAGGTGGAGAATATGGAGGTCGATTCCGTCCTGGACGGAACCAGCCTCCATTTGTCTGGCTTGGCGCAAGCCAGGGCAGCGGCTCCGCCTGTGGCTGAGGCTAATCTGGTACCGGGCACCGGTTCCGTGACGGTTTGTTTGGCACCAGCCAACATGGTAACGGGTCGGCCGGGCTGGGCGTGGTACTCACCTATCTCACCTGGTCCGGCAGTCGGACGTGGGTTGCCGTTGGCACCCGTGTCTGGCTACGGTTCCCCGACTGCTACGGGTCCGTACGGTTTTCCGTGCGGACCTACCCCATGGACCGGAGTGTTTCATGGGGTGGCGGCGGAACCGTGTGGTACCGGAGTGCCTGGCGTGTCAGCCGTGGCTCCTTGCCGGGAGGCCATGGCTGGCAGGCCCATGAACACGTCAACGGGTGACGTGTTTGCGGGTGTGTCTTCATCGGAGATAGATTGGTCAGAGGCTCTGGCATGGCTAGCCAGGGTTGACCCGTCTGTGGTTTCGGGCATGGCTGATGAAGATGCGCCCCATCCGTCGGTTGCGTCGATCAGGACGGGGATTTTGCCCGCGGCCCGGATCCAGTTTGTGGGACTGGATCCACGGTTCATAGAATTGTTGGAGGCTATTTATAGCAAACAACTTATGACCAAGGCTCAGCTCCCTGCAGCCTCCAGGGAGGTGCGGGCAAGATGTCATATTCCGCGGGGGAATACGACAGATATGGTGTAGTCCCATCGGTCACCGAGGATGACCGATGGGTACTGGGCGTTCAGAGTGCTGGGGCGGGTGGCCCCGGTCCGGCACTTGTGGACAAGGCTCAGGTACACCAACAGGAAGTCCTGTCCCTATGCGATGAGGGTGTGAGGGCAGCTATGAGCGCTGTCAACCACTCGTATCGTCTCCTTCAGTCGGTGTGGGCTGAAGCGGGGGCAGGCCACCCTGTGCCACCTGTGGCACTTTCGTGCGTAAATGACGGCCTGGTGCTGTCTATGGACGCATTGGCAAGGGTGCAAGCGCGAGTGACTAAATCCAGGAGGCAAATGGTCGTTGACCATATGCGTCCGGCTACGGCAGTCAGTGAGCGTCATCTTGGGACGCCCCTGACAGGGCCTAGCATCTTCGGTGGCCAGGCGCGGGCCATCTTAGAGGATACAGCCAGTATCGCGCAGAATCGGTTAGCGGTCAACCTGCAGCTAGAGCTAGTGCGGCAAGCGCACGCACTAGGGGCTTTGGGAAACCACTAGCGGGACAACCTTCAAGAAGCAGAAGAAGCATAAGGGCAAGGCGAAAGCTAAGCCTGTTGCGACTTCTGCTTCAGCTGGCTTTTCTCAGCCGCTGCCGGCGAAGAAAGCCAGGAAGATTGTAGAGGCGCCGACCCTCCCCAAGGTTGCTCCTGACCGCCCTAGAGGCGGGAAGGGCAAGGGGAAGGGTAAGGGTAAGTCCTCAAAGGGCGGACAGAAGGGGCTGGATCGTACCTGAGGGTACGAGAGCTCCCTTCATATCCATCTGGACCGCGCCTGTGCGACAGGAACAGCGGTGCCAGTTATACCCGTCGTGCCTAGAACGAAATGTTTCTCTCTCTCTCTCTCATTAAGAAAGAGGGGGGAGCGGACTACGAGCCGGACAACCCCGTTAGACGTCGAGGCGTCTATGGTGGGTGGAAGGCTCATGCATTTCGTCGAGGCCTGGCGAGGTGTGACGTCAGACAGTCTGGTCCTGGGATGGTTATCCCAGGGTTACATGCCGGAGTGGTGGGACTTTCCACCACAAAATCTGTCTTTGGCACCTGTCTGGACACCCGTACCAAGGGAGTCAGACAAGTTAGAAGCCGTTCAAAAGGAAGTGTCGGGTTTGCTTCTGAAGGGAGCAATAAAACCAGCAAATCGAAACACTCCAGGCTTCTATTCAAACATGGTCCTTGTCCCCAAGAGCACAGTGGGATGGAGACCCATACTCAATCTCAGGCCATTAAATTGGTTTATCCATACGCCTCGGTTCCAGATGGAAACGCCGAGGTCGGTAATGGCGGGATTGAGGAAAGGAATGTGGTGTGTATCGATCGATCTGAAAGATGCATATTTCCACATTCCGATGAACAGGAGTTGTCACAGGTTTCTGAGATTTGCGTTTCAGAATCAAGTATGGGAGTTTATTGTTCTCCCATTTGGCCTGTCGACAGCTCCGAGGGCTTTCACAAGAGTGGTCCTTGCGGTGACAGCGTTTCTCAGAAAAGAGAACGTGGCGCTACACACCTACATAGACGACTGGCTGATCAAGGCAGACTCGGCAGCCAGGTTGAACGTGGATACTGCTCTGACTCTGAGGTTACTTTCAGATCTAGGCTGGATAGTCAACGAGGAGAAATCCGAATTGACGCAACTCAACATTTCGTTTATTTGGGGATGGGATTCGATCTCGAGGAGGGCAGGGTGTACCCGTCAGAGCCCAGAGTGGTGTCTCTGTTAGCCATCCTCAAGAGTTTTCGAGTGGGAAACCACATTCAGGCGAGGCGGTTCCTTCAGATGCTGGGCATGATGGTCTCCATGGAGCAGGTTAACCCGTACGCTGCTCTAATGCGAAGGCCTATCCAGTTGTATCTGATGTCTCTGTGGAAACAGAGAACAGAACCCCTGTCAAAACTGGTACCAGTTTTGGAGCCGATAATGTCGCATCTTGTACGGTGGAAGGAGCGTCAGAATCTCCTAGTAGGGGTTTCGCTGCACCTACCCCACCCCAGCTGTCCGTGTACACAGATGCATCGCTGGAGGGGTGGGGTGCCTGCCTGGGAAAACACCAGGTCTCGGGCACATGGACTCTCCCGGAGAGTCAGCTGCATATCAATCTGTTGGAAATGATGGCAGTGGAACTGGCGTTGGAAGAGTTCCTTCCGATGATCAGGGGCAAGGTGATATTGATACGGTCGGACAATTCGACAGTAGTATCATATATAAATCGCCAAGGCGGGACCAGGTCGCCCACTCTGTGTATCAGAGTGTGGCACTTGATTCAATGGTGCAGGAATTACTCGGTTGTTTTGAAAGCAGCTCATATTCCTGGCCGATTGAACATTCTGGCGGATGCTTTGTCTCGCAGACAGAGAATTCTGCCAACAGAATGGTCCCTCAACCCTCCAGTTCTGCGACTGATCTTCGAGCATTGGGGCAAACCCAACGTGGACTTGTAAGCCACAAAGGAAAATGCTCAAATCATCACATATGTCTCGCCGATTCCAGATCCAAATGCCGTCGATACAGACGCTCTGGCGATAAGCTGGAGAGGGATGCACGCTTATGCGTACCCACCAACCATTCTTCTACCGAAGGTATTGGTGAAAGTCAGGGAGGACCCGTGTCTGGTCGTGCTAATAGCGCCATATTGGCCGAGCAGGGCGTGGTTCACGGATCTTCTAGATCTGTTGGTGGAAAATCCTGTGCAGTTGCCCGAGATTCCGAACATAATCTCCCAGGCCAAGGGACGCTTCCTACACGAGCGTCCAGAAATATTCAAATTGACTGCGTGGATGTTATCAAACAACCTTCCACGTTGGAAGGCTTTTCTCGACAGGCTCCTGATTTCATCGCGGCTGCAAGAAGGAGGTCAACCTTCAAGTCATATAACAACAAGGTTAACAGATTTGCAGACTGGTGTGAAGAAAAGGGTATTGATACCTTTCAATCCACTATTCAGCAAATAGCAGACTTTCTCTGTGAGCTGTTCTTTTCAGGACTAGCTCCCGTCACAGTTGCTGGATACTAATCAGCTTTGGCATCAGTTATCCCTTGTCTAGCCAACAGGGATAGTCCAGAGGTGGCCCAGTTAAATGTGATGTTGAAGGGAATGAGCAATCTCCGACCGAGACAACCGGTAGTCATTCCAGCCTGGAGTCTATCTTTAGTGCTTAATGTACTGGCCAAGCACCCTTTCGAACCGTTGCGTTCGGCTAGTCTAAAGCATTTGACTCTAAAGGCGGTCTTTCTATTGGCAGCTTCCTCAGCTAGAAGGCGCAGTGAGATCCATGGTCTTTCGGCAGAGAGGGACCGATGTATTGTTTCTGGAGAAGGTCTGTGTCTTCTGCCAAGAGCAGAGTTTATGTCAAAGAACCAATCTTTGAGATATCCCGGCAAACCGATCTTTATACCGAAGTTAACTAGGTTTGATCGTGATGCCAGTGTCTGGTGCCCGGTCCGTGCTTTGACTAAGTACAAGAAACGGACTGACTCGTTACGGTCGAATGATAGACATCTGTGGATCTGCCATAAAAAGCCTTATGGCGCCGCATCCATGGATACTATCTCTCGTTGGGTGGTCGAATGCATTCAGACTACTCACGAGATGGCGACTGGGCACCAGGTGCAAGGCGTAAGGGCACACGATGTCAGAGGAATAGCCGCCTCGACCGCCCTTTACAATGGTGTTCCGTTAGAGGGCATCATGGCCGTTGCACAATGGCACTGTGAGTCCTCATTTACGGATTACTATATGAGGGATGTGTCAGACTCAGCCAATCCACTCGCTTTAGCTGTTTTGAAACGATAGTTAGTGACCACACTGCTCTTCACCCTTTTTTCACTTTGGTAAGAAAAGAACCTAAAGCAGGCATGGTCAAGCGAGAGGATGACAACCAGATTGTGTCACTGATGGCCGAACCAGTGAATGGTTGGAGGCTGTACGTCTGGAGTCCAATTATCATAATGTAATTCAATAGTGAGAGTTTTTGTATTATGGATGTGTATCATGTTCATTCATCTTATATATTCATGCTCATTCCCATGCTAATACATGGAATATGCAGGGAGCAGTTAACCTTCTTGGCATATTTGTGTTTCAGGCGAGATACATGTTCGTGAGTTCTCTCCCTTTTCTTAGGAGGAAAAAGGGGGGGGGGGGCGGTGATGCGAATGTGATTCGATTCCGTAAACTTGACGGTCCTTTTAGGTCTCCGTTAGTCAAGTTTGAAGTCTAAAATCTTTCTCCAAGGGGCAAAATTAGCATTTATGCCTTGCCCCTTCCCACCAGGTTACTGATCAAATCTGGTCTATATCAGAAGTAACAGAATGGTGAGTATTGATCGAAGGAGAATGAAGGAAATGTCAATTTCCCTTTCTCCGAGATCTAACAATACTCACCATTCTGTTACGGACCCAGACATAGTTTTCTCTTGTTTGGTGGCAATGCAAACAATATGAGCTGTATGGTAAACGGGTACTCGGCGGTTGGGAGCCGAGTACCCGGTTCCCAGGAGTCGGTAAAGCTTTCTAAGTCTATAGTCCTAGAGCCGCTGTCAAGGCCAGCTGTATATCAGAAGTAACAGAATGGTGAGTATTGTTAGATCTCGGAGAAAGGGAAATTGACATTTCCTTCATTCTAAGTCAATGTCGTGTTAGAGTTAAACTTGTCTATAACGGGAATCTGCTTTTTGGACAACAGTGGTGGTTCTACAATAGGTTTGGTCGTATGACCACCAGTTTTAATGACCCCCTATTATTAGCAAATTGACATAGACCTCCGTTACAATAGAAGGATCCATTTCTAGCTATGCTCCTCCCATTTCTAGCTAAGTTCCGCACCAGTTCTGCGCGTGTTGGTATCGATTTATATACTTTGAATTCAGAATTTCCAGAATTACAATTTCAAGGTAAGTGTTGTGCAGGTAAGCTGCTGCATATTTTGAAGCTAATTTCACTCGGATTGTTGCTGCATATGGCAACAAACGCTCCCGGGCAGATTAATTTTAAAATATTATAATACGTCATCATGATTGTGACAGTTCACAGCGACGTAATTGATTATGACGTCATATACTTGACGTAAGGGCGGTTTTCACGGTTAAATTAACGGATTGGCAGATTGGACCCACCCCACCCCACCCAACACATAGACAATTATCTGTAGTAATCGGCAAACTGGCATTTGTACATACGTTTCGATGGCTCACACGGTGTCCGTTATTGATACATTTTATAATCGGCTTATATATAGTCCAGGAGCTAAAGCTAGGTCAGAATCGTGACGTAGCACACCCAGTATTCGGAAGGTCTGACACTTGCTGTGGCTTGGGGGACATGTCCCACACATTTTAAGCCCTGTTGTACAAACAAATTGTGGTAGCACTAATTAGTTATCCGGACTTCTTTGCATAGGGGGTCTAGGCTTTGGCTGTATCCACAGTGCACAACGATATAAGCATGATCGTGTCATAACTCAAAGTAATATCGTATTAGAATCACCATATATGATATTTAGACGGATGTCGACCTAACATATATCCAACATACATTTTGCATGCATATCCCAAAGGCGAGGGTGAAATGTGACGGTTATATTTTATGTATGTATACTAACTCCATCATAGAATCTTTATATCCAGCTGTACCACTGTTGACAAAGCACCCAGGTAATGGTGGTTGGAATGAGACAGATGGATGTGGTGGTAATCGGTGCGGAAAAACAAATTAAAATGAACTTAGACGCACTGCAAGAAAATTTCAAATAGGTGTGTATGTACGTGAATAAATTGCAACAGCTGTTCAAATCCTTTAAAGTTGAGTCAAGCTAGAAATCACACCTGTTCGCATTTTGGAACTCATATATTCATATGGTAGAGCTGCTGCTTGCATTCATAAGAGCTGAGAGAACTGGAGATTGGCAGCCACACCTATCTGCTACTGCTGCTATGGCGCCATATTTCTACAGCATGGACAGAACCAATTATGCAAGATGGCTTCAAATATATCTTGCGGACATGAAGATGCTTCCAAGTACACATCCCCATGTACATGAACAATTCTTGAATGGAAATCATTCCGTAAGTCGCTCAGACCATCCATTCAATCAAGTGTGGACAGATATGGCCTTAGAGCAATCGACTAATTTGGATTCCAAAAAGCGAGGTGGTATTATTGGAATAACACAAAAGCCAGGAGCTCTGGAGAGGTTGTTTTTAACTAGCCACGAGAGGGCAGCCATAACAACGGTCACAAATGTGTGGGTTACAAGATAGTCACATGTTTGGAGTACATAAGGAAATGGGGACTAATCGGATGAACAGGGATGAAACCGATGTGCAGAAGATACTTTCGATGTTCTCATCAGATATAATGACCAATCCCTTTAATATTGCGGGAAACGACGACAGCGAGTGTCTTCCGCTTGTAAACATTGCAACGGGCGTGGTATTGCCTAGTGAAATCGCCAAGAGACTTGTTTCCGCCTGTGACATTGGTAAGGAGATTATGGAAAATTTTGTTCAGGAGCGGCTGGACACTAACACGAGAAGCTTTTGGGACACGTTGCCACACTTAGAACTTAAAACATTTGCCAGCCTAGCACAGAAGAAAAAACTCAAAACAAATGATGAAAAAATTCACAATGTGAGATCTGACCGCGAACTATTTGGTCGATTAATTATTGCCGCAAGGTCCAGAGATGTTGATTTAAAACTAGTGATGACGTATGAACTGTCTGCTGTTCCACTATCATTGTCACATACGGATGGGACTCTAAGAAAGAATGAGAAAAGTGTTTTGTTAAGTAAACTAGAAAAGGAAGTAAATGTTGATGGACGGCTTCCACCTGTTGACAAGACAGGCGTAACAGCTTATGTAGTAGATGGCATGGCAATTGTGCAAATGGTTAAAACTGGAGGTACGTCTACATTTGGAGAATTGGCTGATAAATACTGGCACATCTTTACAGTTCCACTGAATCAAGAAGACTGCAACATAGTAGATATAGTTTTTGACAGATATGATAGACTGGAATCTCTCAAAGCAGAAGAGCGGCTAAAACGTGGGTCATCAACAGCATTGGAAGTAAAGATTGCTGGAGAAAATACTCCCGTTCCAAAGCAATGGGCCAAGTACATCAGCAATCCAAGCAACAAAAGTAACCTGGTTGCATTTCTCAGCAAGCGGTGGCGTGATACTGGTCCAAATATGCTATCTGCCGACAATTGCGTCATTCTTGCTGGTGGCTTTAACGATGGAATGGATGTTGTTGTCATTTCAGCGAACAATTCGTCGTATTTGGAAGAACTTCGATCAGATCACGAGGAAGCAGATACGCGTATGATGTTGCACGCGCTACACGCTTCAAAAGACCACATGCGTGTTGTTATACAGTCTCCTGATACAGACGTGGCAGTACTTAGTATATATACGTATCGTTCGCTTCACTGTTCTGAACTATGGTTCCGTACGGGCACAAAGGACAAATTGCGATACATACCAATACATACAGTTGCTCACGTACTGGGCCCAGCTATCTGTCTGTCTTTGCGTTGGTTTCATTCTCTTACAGGTTGTGATAGCACTAGTGCATTATTTGGAGTCGCTAAGAGAAAAGCATTCAATCTCTTAAAGTCATCTGAATGTCATCAGCTTAGCTTAGCCCAACTCGGCGAACATGTTGACTTATCATCGAATACTGCAATTCTATGTGAGAAATTTGTCTGTGAGTTGTATACCACCAGGGATGTGGGAAAGACAGCTGATGAAACCCGTTATTGGCTCTTTTGTCAAAAGAGACAAAGAAATGAAAATCCTCCACCTACATCGAATAGTCTAAAGCATCACACCGAAAGGGCCAATTTTCAAGCTCTTGTTTGGAGACGTTCATTGCAAGCTGTTCAGAATCTTCCATCTCCATATGGACATGGCTGGAGTATAGTGGATGGTCTACTCAAGCCTGTTCTAATGTCAAAGGATCCTGCTCCATTTGGATTAATTGAACTCACATCATGTAGATGTCAAAAGTCTGCCTGCAAAAGAACAGATCTCTGTCAATGCAAGGCTAACAATCTACTCTGCACTGAAGCATGCCTTTGTATGGGAGGTGAAATGTGTGACAATGTTCAGCATACAATTGTCGAAGATGACTCTGACACGGATGAGTAACATTCTCTCATTTGCTCACGTGATAAATATGTCCTGCCAGCTTGTGTAGACATGCACTGCATGTCAGTTAAAAGTTTAATTATGAAAAATGTAGAAAACATGGGCATTGTTGTAGCTAAGGTATTGCTAGTCACAAGAAGACCTAAGTGCCCCAATATGTACAAAGCAACATACGGGTGTCTTAAATGAGGTTGATTATGTATAAATCTGCGATATACGATCACTCCTTTCCATTTTGGTTAAGATTGTATTGATATAACATGCGCTTAAGTTTGTGAAAAATTTACCATTGTGAAAATTGTTTGAGAGCTACATTCAACACCTATTGTAAATGGGCTTCTCACGGGTTAGTGATACCACAATTTTCTTGTACAACACGGCTCAGAATATACCCAAGACATCGGTCTAGCATAATATAGAGACAAACCTTCTGAATACTGGGTGTGCTACGAAACCATTCTTCTAGACCCCTTTTGAAAATTGGCTCCCGGACTAATAGGCCTAATACGTTAGTCTTTCACTAAGTCTTGGCATATCACTTTTAGGAAGCATGAATTTCACCAAGCCAGTATGGTCTCTTAACATGAGCTACACATAGGACACGCTTCTTGGTACTGTCAATTTATTTTGATAAGCATTCGCTGTGCAATTTTGGGCGCTCTTCTAAGCCGCATTGTACACACGCGTGCGCATGCGCACACACGCACGCACGCACCTCACCACCACTTAAACCACATCATCATCACCCCCCCCCCCCCTAACACGCACGCATGCACGCACGCACACGCGCACCGCCACATTCTGTCGCCTTACTAGGCTTGCGTCTTCATCTTTTCAGATGACTACAGCGGTGACACCGACCCGGTAAGTCCACAACCGCTGGAACGAAAGTCATCCATACCCAAGCGTGTCAGCGATCATCCATTCGGCGTCTTGGTCAAGCAGAGCTGGGCCGGGACAACCAATATTAGTCAATTTCAGAGAAGAGTTGGCACACACGCGCACAACAAATACTGCTCAAGTAATTATTAATTATAAATGTTAACAATTCCGTCACTGAAATACCAGAAAGCGTATCATAGTTTTAAAAGCTACAAGTGAAATACAACACACGCGCGCGCACGCGCTGTGAGCACATCTGCTTTTTCATAGCAATCTGCGCCATTCTGAGGGGAAGTCCAACTTCGTCAAGTTCCGATGAATTAGCTTTAAAATAGTCAACAGCAGTAATAGACAAAGTGGACTGAAAATAGTGATCTGTGCATGCGCAATGACCTACTTGATCTCTATTGAGATTAATGATGTAAAATGGCTGCATTCATAGAAGTGTCTTGCGCTTTTTCAAAATTGTTGGCTCCATAGCAACTGTCTAATTCGTTATGCGGCAATGTGACAAAACCCAAGATGGTCGCCGATATACGTGGCTAGATCGTAATTTTCTCAGGAACTACAGATTTCTGATATGCCGGGTCAGAATCGGCATAGGGTAGAGTCAGAGAACTCGAACTAGTTTTATCGATGCACACAAAAATAATTGCCTTTCTTTCTGCATCTGACTGCTGTTCCCTTTGTGAGAACTTCTGGGTCGGTTCTCGGATCTCTAGGCGGTGGCGGCGGTGAGAATAGTTCTAGTTGATGATGTGTGGATAATAATAGTGAAGTTCTAAAACTATCATATCGAGTAATGACATATTGATATTTTATGGTGCATGGCGGCCATCTTGGATTTTCCCAAGAAAGAAATTTAAAAAAAATTGAAACACGTTTTGTTAAGGCACATAGGGATGGGATTCCAATTTCTGTGTGAAAAGATCATGGAATTATGGGCATAATTGTAGTTGGACCATTAGATAAAAAGATCACATTTTTTGTATGCACGTACGCCGGATGACTTCTGTCAGGCAGATTTAACCGTAAGCTTAATGTTGTTGTTAAATGTTCCTTCTCAGGGTTCAACATAAATGCGACCGCATTCATGTTCATTCACGTCATCTATGGTGCCGCGCTAACTGTTCTAGGTGAGTAGAAGTGAGGTAATAACACACGCTAATTGCGTCCGTTTGCTTGAAAGAGAGATTTCTCTTAAATGCTAATCTCATCTCAGATGTTGTATTGTACCGATAGATTATGGTTGATAGATTCCATATCATTCGTATCCTGTCACCTTCCCTTATCTGTATCACAATTATCTGCTTGGTAATAGCACGTTAAGTTTGAACAGTGGGCGCCACCATTTTATCTCCTCATGCGATAGTGTGTGATGGCATGCAAGTTCCAATGCATTACAATCTTTATTATGTAATACTTATCCCGTTGAATATTTCGAAACTAATTTGACTGGAAGATGTTGCTGCCTATGGCAGCAACAACTTCCCGTAAAATTAGTTTCGAAATATTCAACAGCTTACCTGCGTGATTGCTTTAATACGAAATTGCCAAACTATAGCTGGCACCTCTATGACCAAGCCCGTAGACCGAGGCGAGCTTGCTAGATTTTTTCTGATTGGTTGAAAAGTAAATCATAACAGCCATCATAGTGTGTAGAAATACACCAACATTTAGCTACTAAAGCCTGTATATCTGTCTTTGGCGGCATGATAAAAAGCTTAAAATTACCTGCATAGTTTATGAGTGGCATATTAGATCACTTGAATTGATATCGCGAGATGAGGTTAGTTATCCTTTAATACTGATTGCAGCTGAAAGCAGATTTCACCCTTTCCAACCGCAGAAAATAGTCACTCGTCATCATTTGCTTATGCCTATATTATGTTGGGAGTGAGTGATTGTATTACACTAGTTACAGATAAAAATGAAAATTTGTAATTAATTTTATGCAATGAATAGTAAGCTTCTTTATGTTATAAATTGTTTTATATGATAATTGAATCCAATCTTTCCAACCATGTAAACCACACCTTTGTAGGAATATTTGGTCTGATTGAGAAACCACGTGCAGAAGTTGTCATAGGATCCTATCTCTTTGTGAATGGTATTCTCAGTGTATTCCTGTTTCCAATTCTCTTTATGGAGTGGAGTCACAGGATAGGAGGATGTGTTGAAGAAGGGCATAAAGTGGAGCGAGGAATCACCTGGTGGACTGCGTTGATTGTGCGCATTGTAGCATGTATTGCAGGTGAGGAGTGACTCGGGTGGATATGCTTTATTTTACAGGGCTGTCTGGGGTGGTCTGTGAGAGCTGGTCCACCCTACCGGGAAAATTGAAAATTACAGAGAAGCCGTTTGCTACATTTTGAGTGAGATACAACTCCAGTAGGATACTAGAAGTCAGAGTTCTCTCTGTCCCCCAAATATCTGTCATAGAGTTAATTGAACATTAGCTTAGACTCTGTGATATTTGCATTAGACATTGTAAACGAAAGTTACAAAAATTCTAAGTTATATATTGTGTTTTTACCCAATACTGGAGTGACGGCTAGATCAATTCATAGTAAGAATATCACAATGCTGCTATTCCTAATTGCATTGATGTTGCACTTCTGTTTCTGTGTTGAAATGCACTAATACACACATATCATGTACGTAAATGATAGAGATGGTGCTCCTTTCGCCCATTATAGGGGTGGGAGGGGGGAGGGGGAGAGTGGGGTGAGGAGGGGTGGAAAGGGGGGGGGGTGAGGAGGGGAGATGGATGGGGGAGAGGGGGGGGGAGAGGGAGGGGAGGGGGAGGGGCGGTGAGAGGGGGGAGGGAGAGGTGGAGAGGGAGGGGGGGGGGGGAGATTTGATGGGAGGCTGAAGATGGGACAGCATGATGGGAATGTACGATTGGATAGGCATAGAGGGAGATAGCACGGGGAGTGATAGAAAAAGCGTGATACTATAGTCTGGAGAAGGGAGATGAGGAGATTGATGGAGAGCACGCTAAAAGAATTTATTATTATTAATATTATTATTATTATTATTATTATTATTATTATTATTTAACATTTAATAGGTTCTTTAATGTTCTCCCTACGCTACACAACATATTTCGGTCCCGCGGCAGACCCTGCGTTTGAGTTTTACAAAGTTCATGTCATGTGTGCTGGAGTGTCTGTCCTGTTGGACTGGATGGTGCTCATCTTCGCCATATGTCTGCCAGCTTCTATTTGCTGTGGGTGTTATATCTGGGCAAGAACCGCACATGTTGAACGCGTGCAAGAACCACTAATGGAAGAAGGTTGACAAATCAGACTCATATTCTCTATTGGGGTTCGTGTTGTTATTGCTGTTGCTGTTGTTTGTGCAAATCATATACTGGCAGGTCAAAGTTGTGGCGTAAATTGAATTGCTGCAATGATAGCGTCTGCTGCGACCGTGTTTGGTACTATCAGGATGCCAGATACATTGAAAAAATCTACTTTACATACTGCGCTATGAAATATGTGTTTTTTATTATTTCATTTAAGCAATGCATCTCATTTGACAGGATCAGCTAATCATATGTACCACAGTCCTGGTTACTGACAATTAATTTTCTTAAATCTTCTAGTTGTTCCAGCCAATAATAATTTTTAAATGAAGATAGGGGTTAATTTGGGAACCACGATTGCTAAAAGCTGTTGCTGCTATAAGGAAAAGAATGGATAAAGGGAGCTAACAACTGTGTTTGGGATTGTTTTCAATTCGAGCTACCCAATTTGTCTTGATGTATGCCACCATAAAAGATTTGATGACAATATTGTTATTTCACTTTCGCGCGTGCATGTGTGCGTACATGCATGATTTATTCATTGTATGTAAAGCAGCAAAGTCCATAATAAATCAAATACTCACATTGCCTTATATATGTAATAGTGACTCAATGGACCTTCCCAGTTTTAGCTATGCCCCTTCGTATTGGGATTGATCAATCCCCCAATGCCCTAGCTATCAATTTCCTGAAAACGATACAGGTAAGCTGTTGAATATTTTGCAACTAATTTGACTGGGTGCTGTTGCTGCCTATAGTGCCCAGGCAAATTAGTTGCAAAATATTCAATAAACTATAAAAAAAAATTTAAATAGTAAAGACATACAATTCGTACAAGAACGTATAGTCCGTCATCAAATCAGCGTTCGTGATGGACTTATCTACTTCATTCATGCCGTCATTCATTACGATAGCATTCTACACGTCACGTAGTTGATTATGACGTCATATGATAGATGGATAAAGTTGAAAGGTCCATTAAAGGGGCATGCTGTGTGTATGTACTAATATCAGAAACATGTATGGGAAGTTAAAGCTGTATATATAAGCATGGTAGGAAGCATCGATTTATCTAGTTTTGTGATGCATGTTATACATTATTTGTTTAAACATTGATGTGATGAGGTAAATATGAACTAAATCTATTTTGTTAAATAAACTGAGATCTCATGTTGTGATATTTATAAACTTACTATGTGTTCAATTTCTTGGAAGCACGATAGACCCTATGCAGATTATTTCCAGTCATTTACAAGCTAAATAATTTGAGACCCACCAATGTCAATGATCGCATACAGTTATCACTCTGAGCAAAGGTTGGCAATCTTGGTTAATTATGGCATTCAATCACCGGTAGTCAAGGCAAACCATACCTAGTTTTGGAAATCTTTTCAACAAAAAACTCACCAATTTAATGTTGGAAACGATCACTCCTTAATGTGAGTATGTTGTAACGTATTCCGGTTGAGCAGAGATATGCTATGCATTATTGAAATGTATGACACTGTACCCATTTATTATCCAGAGATCACAATGGCCTCTAAAAAATATCTGAAATACTTTCTGAGCGAAGCAATGCTCTATGGTGTGGGGTTGTGGCCCATCTAGGGTCCCAGAAGCTCTTGGGTTATATGAACTCATTCAATGATCATACAAGAGTTTATCATCCTGATGATAATAATGAATGGGCCTTTCCAGGTTTTGCTATGCCCCCCCCCCCCCCCCCCCATCACTAGCTAAGATCCACCAACACCTCGCTCGTGTTGGGATAGATCGACCCCTGAACTCCCTGACTATCAATTTCCATAAAACTACACAGGTAAGCTGTTAAATATTTTCAAGTCGATTAAGTCTAGCATGAGCTATTGCCCAGAAACAGCCAAATTAACGAAGTTTATAATTTCAAGGGCGATAACTCTGGCAAATATTTACGGAAGGTAACGAAACACGAACTTAATCTCCGTCTAAATAGCATTAATTTGAATTCTGAATTTGGTTCAACTCCGTTTAGTCTAGCATGGGTTATTGCCCGGAAATGGCCAAATTACCGAAGTTTGTATATTTCAAAGGGTGATAACTGGCAAATATTGAGGGAAAATAATGGAACCCGAACATGCCATCCGCCTCAGTAGTAGGAAGCGATATTCCGAATTCGAATCGAATCGGTTTAGTCTAACAAGTTATTGTCTGGAAATGGAAACTGCTAAATTAACGTTTATATTTTTCACGGGGTGGGGTGTGTGGGGTGGGGGTGGGGATAACTTTGGCAAATATTGACACGGAATCTGCCGAAACACGAAATTAACCTCTGTCTCGGTAAGATTAAGTAGTATTAAGCCATATTCCAAATCCGTTTAATCTAACATAAATTATTCTTCGGAATAAATATAGTTAATATATTTTAAAGGCAATAACTCTTGCAAATATTGACAAAAACTAAAGTAACATCCGCATTTATATTATTAAGTGCTATCCTGAATTTGGTTCAAATCCGTTTGATCTAACTTAAGTTATTGCAGATCAAAAAAAGTTTTTAACAGAATTTTCAAAGGCGATAAGTCTAACAAATACGGACAAAAACCAACAGAACATCAACGTGACATCTGATTATTGAGATATATTCTGAATATCGCTTTAGTCAAACATAAGTTATTGTATGGAATCCAAGTAGTCACATCGTCAGTGCGTCAGTATATCAGACATGTGAAAGCTGGTCTACTAACCCGAGACTTTTGTCTTGGCGCGGTGGTCCGGTGGAAAGATGGGCGGTTGCTGATGCTATGCGGAGTTGCAGTATGGCGGTTCGATCCCCGGACCGGGAGATGGTGATCAACAAATTAAACTAATGGGTGCATGACTGTCTGCT
Source organism: Chaetoderma sp. LZ-2023a (assembly GCA_034401795.1). NCBI lineage: Eukaryota > Metazoa > Mollusca > Caudofoveata > Chaetodermatida > Chaetodermatidae > Chaetoderma > Chaetoderma sp. LZ-2023a. Next base: position 100,168,642 of record CM067360.1, on the reverse strand, counting down.
GGTTAGCACATGGAAATTGAAGCCGCCCGTTGCCAGTGCGTCAATAAAAATAAAAATACATACATATCCTCTCGAACTTCGTTTTCGAGGGGATAATACTCGATTTCAGAACAGACGAGTGAGATGACCCAGACAGTAAATTCTCAATGGTACAGAATGGATGGAGAATAATTAAACTTGCAGATAATTTTGAGAAACGATTTGACAAAGTTGTTGCGCCTTTCAGTCATATGGTTCTTAATACCTTTAGAGTCACATGTATTTCATGCTGATTATTTTGCAAAAGATTTTACTGCGAATTGGTTTTGCAATATTCAGGCAGATTGTTCTAAAAATGGCTAGAACTGTTCACCTGTCCCATAGTAAATGTGTATTGAACCACTATTTGTATACGCACTGTTAATTGCATTTTGCAGACACGTCTACACACCTGAGAGGGCTAGAATGATTTACTGAAAGCTCCTCGTTTTACTTTTAATGACAAATGCTTTATGATGAAAGGAATATTATGTTGAATATTTTGACACTAATTTGACTGGGAATTTGTTCTGCCTATGGAAATAGGTTTCAGTCAAATTAGTATCAAAATATCCAACAGTTTTCTCAGATAGTTGTCTTGAAATTGAGACTCTGGTATTTCAAATGATAAAAGGGCTATTCACAAATCCTCGCCAAGTGAGACTATAAATTAGAAATATAAGATGCCAGTAAATTCGATTAAATAAATGGCTTCATAATGCAAGTCACTATTTCTAAACCTGACAAATGCATGTCCCATACTGGTACTAGTTTCTGCATCTGCTGTATTATCGCACTATTCAGATCAAGAGTCCTGTCAGTCACAATGTGACAGTATTAATGGAAAGGACCAGGGAACTAACAATTGCTCTTGAATGATAGATTTAGATAATAATCAGCCAGTTAAAAACAGAAATACATCAGAAAAATGTGAAAAAAGCAGCTAAACACATTTATGTCACTCTGGCAGAAACCAATTAGTGACGTAACTGGTGCTGCGTGCTCTGGTGTATGCTGAACGAATAAATAATACTCGCTCTAGCTGGCCATATAATCTCAGTTATATCCCGGTTTAGCTGATTAGCCACTACTTCCTACAGGTAAAATACTGTCTAATCGTAAAAAAATTGACTGAAAGCTGTTATTTCCAGAGACAGGATCTACATTCAGCTACACGGATTTCAAAATATTTAGTAGATATCATGCTTCAACCTTGGAAACCAACAGTGAATTTTGAAATCATTTTGACCGAAACTAGCTGCTTCCACAAGTAACAGTGATTTTCAAATATAATGTTTTCGAACGGATCAGTAGTGAATTAATAGTAGCGAGTTAATCGCTCCGCATCGGCGCCTATGGAGAATATTATTCATACCGTTTACGAAACTATATTCAGGTGTATGTATGATTGCTGCATTCTGCGGCTTTAGTAGTAGAAACATCATACAGTTGCAATAATCCCATCTTCGCTTGTGCCCACTGTATCTTGTCCTCAGCCGAAATCCTTAGCTTCCTCACGTCCATTCTTGACTTGAGTGTACCGAGTCGTGCTTTCTTGAGGTCACCTCGTAGCATGCGCAGCAGATTTATGCAAAGACGTCCTCTCCTGGCTTTGTATTTGCTCCGCGTACGGGGAATTCCAAGGCTCTCTGTGCTGGTGTGTCTTCTGGCATCCTTAGCGCATGACCAAACATGGACTATCTTTACTGACTATCTTGTACAGACAGCGGCGACGTATTACACATCTTGTATAATTCATTATTGGAAATTATGCTGTCTGGCCATCGGTGTCCAGTGATGGTGCATAGGTGTTTACGGTGTCAGGCATCGAGTTTGTCTAGAGCTGCTTTTGGAGCTACCCAGATGTTACAGTTATACAGCATCAAGGATACGCAGGTTGCATTGTATAAACGTAGTCTTTTTTATAAAGGGCATCTTTGATCTACTGTAGTGCGGATCGGCTTGACAGGTACAGACCATCCCAGCCTGGCTGGGTACGGGACGGCTGTCCCGGGTACGTTCCATGCACGCAATCCTTAGTAGGATGTAATAAAGCCATATAAGAGAGGCTTTCTAAATTGACTGCGTCTGAGATCCTGTAGCGCCCACCCGCGTGCATCAGAGCTTCCCTGACAACACATGTCAGCATTTGGAAAAGAATGCATCCTAAAATGTACCGAGTTGGTGCATGTAATTACTTTAACTTATGCTATCCTCATCGTTCTTGGTAACTGTCGGAATGAAACGAGGAATTTAAAACTGTAAATCATTTTAATATCGGTTCAGAAATGACCGAGTTATCCTAATTTTTCTCCTTAAATTATGCTCAAACTATTGAAAACCTCATAAGCGCGTGTATGTACTAAATGAATGGGGAGGATGTTTATCACTCGATAATATCCTTGCCCTTCCAGCTCGCACGCTGATTGGCTACAGATCGCGCATTGATTGGCTGAGCGTTCTCAGGAGTGAAGAACTGAGAATCGAGACCCATACTTCCCCGAGAGAGAAGGGTTGTAGGTTGTGTGGCCAGAGCAGTACAAGACGTGTGTAACTGCTTACTGACTGCGGTTACCATACAACCGCAGTGGTGCCTCCTGGGTTTCAGCACTTAGTTTCTGGCACAAAACCGCCGCATCTGCATTTAAGTTTTTGTATGCTCTAGGGAGGATATCACCCGAGGGCAAATAAATAAATCTAAAAGAACCCTCCTCGCTTCCAACAACTTCAGAGGAGTATTCCTGTGGACGGGTCTTGCGGCCCCCCCCCCCCCCCCCCCCGTGTAAAGAACGTATGTGGAACGAGTGGTGATTCTTGGTGGACAACTCGTCAGATCTGTCGGACCACGCCAAAAAGTGGTAATCAAGCTCCGCACAATGTGTTGTGTATAGCATTTAACTTTTAGACCACAGTCTAGTGGGACTTTGCCTGGTGCGCCACACAAGCTATGCGGTGCATCATGTACTGTGTACACAGAGGATGCACATGCATCATTATTTAACTTTCAACTGTAGCCCTGCATTACTATAGGGTAGCTTCCAACTTCCGCTACAGTACAGATCTTTTTGTCATACTGTTTAAATTAATATGACCATCTAGTGGACATCTGCAACAACAATCGTTCTTCTTCACCGTCTTTGAGAGTGAGCCACATCAACAGTTCGCCTTCGGATATCTGCCCAGCAGCTCCAGAATTGCGCCATCTCGCATTCTTCATCTGGGCCATATCATCTACTGTGATCTATGAACTTTTTCCGTACCGATGACAAATAGGTACTCATCCAACTGTACTTTTGTATTATTGTATTTTTGCATTTATAGGTACTGATGACTAATAGGTACCGACCTGTCGTCTGAGATCGCATTTTATAGTTTATATTTTTACAGTATATATTATCCTTGTTTTGTGCTGATGACTAACAAGCACTGCAAGGTCGTGTGACCTTATTTATTGTCAATACTGTGATAGTTGGTTATGTATATGGCAGCAGCCATCCCAGTTACTTGTTTTCTTTATTTTATATAACATACTAGGACCGCTGTACACTAGGCTACACTATACAGCAACATAAAACCGAATCACTTTTTTCCCCCAGCATCACCTTTTCACCGAGGTCACTGTTCAGGTTCTCATTAAGCGAAGCTGGCATGAGATCGACTAAACCTGGCTATTCTAGCTCGATATGATAGGTTTAGAAGTAGTTGGAATGGTCGCTCGTTAGGAGTCATTTGTGTAAGCCTCTTTTCCGGATGTAGCGGAAATGTAACACTGCACACTGGCTAGTTGATATAAATTGACCACACCAGGGCCTCCTTATTAATATATGAGCGATTGTTTCTTACTACGTTCCTCCAGCCATCAGGCATATAATTGTCTCGACCTCCATTCGACATGTTGGTGTGATTCAACCCTGGAAACTATTGGGGTTTCCGAGCGGGTAAGACTAGTGTCTATTCCCCCACACACTCCCTCTGTATCTTCGGATGCCAGTTAGCATAAATATCCATGCCAAAGTCGGAAGCACTGCGAAAACATCATATTATTTTAACTGGCCAGCAGTGCATCTCTGGGCATTCTTAACATAACCCTAAAGACACGTAAAATGTTAATCCCCGGGATCAGATCTTATATGATCTGCCCTTCAACACACCAGGTGATGGACGGGATATGGATCTTCCTCTAACTCTTCACAGTGACTGGGTGTGGTCTTGGAACCCAGCACACCCTCACGGGAAGGTCACTATAGTTGGATATTCTTCTCCTTATCCCCACCGTAAAAGTATATATGCAGTTTTTAAATGCTTTTGTAAATATGTCTTATCCTAGTGATGTTATATGTAGTAGCGGTGCGATAAGTAACGGGATCATTATATGATTCAGGAGCTGCTGCACCATGACATGGCTGCTTGCTGTCTTTCTGAGGGGGATGCTCCGTAAGGTGACCATATGGGAACCGAGCATTTCCGCCAGTCAGTCATGTATTTAAAAGATAGGTAGAACTACTTGCCACTTGCGGCCAAAGCATGGAACATGGTCCTAACAGCCAAACTTCAGCTTAGGGTGTAGCAGAAGGACCGCATAAATAAAGCGGCAACTACCAATGCAGTATCTTTAATCTACATAAGATGATGGTGTTAAATTTTTGGGAAATCATCCACCCCATCTTCACGTAATTCAGCGTGCATCACGATAGCATACAGTTTCAATAGGTTAACCCACACTACACACTTAGCATATGTTTGAACAAGAGAGTGGCCCATTTTCCCAACTCTCTTTCTGCGCCTCGGCTTTGAAGGTATTTTCCTGTGACGGAGACCTGCGCGAGGCACTTTCCTTTCGCAACAATAATGTTTTGGTTGGGGTATAAAGGTTTATATTAAACCGCTCAAGTGACCATGCTAGGACTCTCCCTTGCAGGGTTACCTCGCGGATTTGAAGATCAGCGAGATACCTCTGACGATCCCACATTAAACAAGACACCAACTTAGTTCCATATACTATATTTTCTCTCTCATACTAGCAAACGAGTAGAATTGTTTGTTTTAGTTATATTATTTGATTAATTATGTCTAACTCCCAAATTGAGTAATGGACCATCATACCGGTGACACGAACAGCCGGGACGAGATGGTGTGGTTTAATCTCGGCGGCAATGGTCACATGGCACCACTGGAACGTTATCGCTTCACCGGCTCTAGAAATCGGTCTTTGTACATTCCGGAGTCGCGAAACACGATCCATAACCCTGAGAACCGATGCTAACCAGCTAGTCCACACATCGTGTACATGCAGTGCAGCGGAACAGAATATTTAGATGGACCGCCGTCTATCCATCCCGGAGGCTACACTATGACTGGACTGGAAAGCTATGCTCCCCATGACGCAGCGTGCAGCAATGTCAGCAGTACTGTAAAGCAGCGAGCAGAGAATTATACTTTTCCTCCATGGTTCGCCACCACGAAGTGGATCGTCATTTTCTTCAGTTGCAAGCTTTATAGATGGGTATATATGGGTGAACTCTGTTTTGGATTCATTCATAGATTCTCAATTTTTAGTTTGCTTGCAGCTATTGGGAGAAGTTGGTCATGGGTTTCTTTTCTTCGTCTACGAAGTCCACATCGTCGGCATATTCCATCTCTAGCGGCATACCCAGAATTGACACTGGGGGTTGGTCTTGTGGAATTTTCCCGCACGGATTTCAATGCAGCAGCAAGGTAACAGGTGAAAGGCACAAGGGATAGACCATCTCCCTGTGGGGAGCCGATTGATGTCTCAAATGCTACAGACTTCACTGACTTGACTCGTACTCTCAACTTGGTGTCTGCGTTTAATTGTGTCGAAGGCTCGTGACATGTCAATGCCAATTTTGTGGAAATCTCAGTGTTCGGACATGACTACCGACACAAGCATGCATTGAGCCCATACAATGTCTGCGCAACTGCATCCAGGTTTGAAGCCACTTTGACATGATCCGTTGATGTCATCGATCTTATTTCTGATGCGGCATAGAGTAGCTTTGGATAGGATTTGCCGTATGTTGTTGAGGAGCACAATGGTCTGCAGATTTGCTGGGGGCCAGGTGGCTTCTGCTTCTTGGGTTTGGGTTGTGCGATGAGGTTCCTTGGGCTACAGCGTCGATGCGCTTTTGATATATTCGAGTAGACGGTATACCTGCACACACAGTTGTCAAATGGCGGAGTGCGAAGCACCAGCGACGTCACTAATTGCTTCCAAGTTAAGCGCTCCTCGATTTAGTAAATGGTTTTTTCTCAAATAATCCTGATTAATTTCCATTTTTAACTGACGGTAGTTTATTTAATATTGTATGAAATTACCAATAAACATCATTTTAATCCCCCCACCCCCCCTTTCCCTTCCTTTAAACCAGATAACAAAACGCTGGCTGTTATGCATTAGACACCCCAAAGATTACGAGGCCATTGACACGCTTCTGCCTAAAACTTAACTCACGAAAATGCCTGGAGTTCAACATCTATATAACTCAAGAAAATAAAAACTGTGTTGCCTGAGTGTTTTATTTTTGGTTCTATGAAAAATAAGCATTGGCCTAAAAGCGAGATCTGATTGCCCTAGTGGTAAAATATTCATAATACTGTTATTATGTGTATTGTGGCGAAAGAATGTCCTGTGGACATGTTGCCATAACTAATCAGGATCAGAATCAGGATATGAATTTTTGCCAGTCTTGGTACAACTATCACAACATATTGCAACAGAACACGTAGGTGAATGGTCAATTTGCCTATTTGAATCAATATTATTTCAACATTATACATAGCCATCATGTCTATATAGTTTCCTATTGATTCGAATAGCAAAATTTACCATTCACCAACGTATTCCATAAACTAATTGAGCTCCATTTTAAAATTTATTCATATATAAGTTTGATTGTACATACATAAGAAATTTGACAAAGAAATTTGATGCATATAAGTGTTCTCAAAGTAACTACGCTCTCGGAAGGAATTCACTCTCTATAGATTCCAATTTTTGGAAACACCAGACGGTTTTATTCTTTTGACTGAAGTAAAAAATTAAATGATAGTGAAACTAGGAAACAGCTACTAATACAAGCTACAGAGTGGCGGGATAAGAGCTTGAATCAATGCCCCTTTTCCACTTTATCCATCCATCAGATGATGTCATAATCTACCACATGGCGCGTAAGATGACGTCATAATCAACTACAGCATGAATGACTCGAATTGGTCCGTCTTAAACGCTTAATAGTCCAACACGTTGTATGTCTTTACTATTTAATAAATATGCTGTTGAATATTTTGAAACTAATTTGACTTGTCGCTGTTGCAGCCATAGGAAGCAACAGCACCCAATCAGATCACTTTCAAAGTATTTAACAGATTAGCTGTATAGTTTTCTGGAAATTGATAGTCAGGGAGTTCATGGATCGATTGATCCCAACACGCGCGAGGTGTGGGTGGAGCATAGCTAGAGATGGGCGGGACATAGCTAAAACTGGAAAGGTCCATTGACTAACCAGTCAGCTGAATAAAATAGGGATGCTGTGAAGCAGAACTTATAGAATCCCTGTAAAGAACTTCCTACTAGAATTCAAGTAGTACCAATGCCTTGGGAACTATCAACCACAGCTAAAATAACAAACATCGCATACTCTTCTAATAGATGAAGCAACCTCCAAAAATGCAATGTGCATGCTAAACACCTTTATAGAAAAGAAATCCCAAAATATTAAAATACTGTCGACACGAAACTGTATAAACTCAAGCTTGATTTCAGAAGAAATGGGATTCTTACAAGATGGTCCAATGAACCCAACACGAAACATATACACATCCATAAACTCATACCCAGATAATGCAGCATACTGGGCCGATACCGTGCCGATACTTTCAGCATCGGCCCAGTAAGCTGCGTTATCAGGGTACAGATTCAAAATGAGTACACATTAACTACCATGCCTGATCCGAGTATTAAAGGATAACTAATATCATCTCATGATATCTATACAGATGATCCAATAGGCCACTCATAAACTATGCATGGAATTCTAAGCGTTTTATCATCCCGTCAAAGAAAGATATTCAGGCTTTAGTAGCTAAATGTTGATGCTCATGGTGGCTGTCATGATTTACTTTTCAACCAATCACAAAAAACTAACGTGTCTGCCTCGGTATATACGCTCAGTCATAGAGGTACAATCTATGCTTTGACAATGTGGTATAAAAGCAACCATACAGGTAAACTGTTGAATGTTTTGAAACTAATTTGACTAGTTGTTGCTGCCTAAAGCTGCGGTCAGGTCGAGCCACGATGACCAGCGCTGTTCTACAACTGTCGGCAACTGACTAGAAAATTCGCGCTCATGTCGCTTATGATTCGATTACTATCAACTATCGGCAACTACTTGCGCTGCCCGTTTCCAAATCGTACGTGGACTCATGTCAACTGGAAACGCAGCATGAATTAACAGGTCATGTAATTATTTTGAAATGACCTTTCATATTTGCAATATATGTTTCTTGTGCATTATCTCCTTAAAATGTGCATAGGCTTATTGTATCACCTGTATCAAAGAAATCATTAGATAATCTGTTCTGCATCATGTATCAAACATACATGTGATAAAGAAAAAAGAATAGTTTCCTTTCCTATGGTAATTATGTATTTTTCTTTTGCTATTTGCTTTAAATTCTAGATCATACCTTTTGCTAATACGTAGCCTAATAATCCAGGATTCCGGATCTAAAGGTTATCTATTAAAATAGTTTGAGTTTCCTTACAAAGATAGTAAATATAATATTATGCGAAAAGACTTCACAGTCAAACTATGTCGACCAAAGGCGAATACTTAGTGACGTCATTTTATAATAGGATCAGTTGATGGCATGTCATGTGATTGTGTCTTTGGATGTTTGATTGACAGATCTGATTCATGAATTATGAGAATGTGCTAGCTTGAATTAAATAATCTGCCATTGCTTTAAGTAATTTTGTTTAATTTTCTCATTTGATGGCTATAAAAAGACGATTATTGAAAATTTACCACTGTAATGACTGACTCTGTTATCCATCAGTTTCTGTGTACTGATTGGCTACAGCCGATTATTCAGTTTCCGACAATCGCAATTACACTCATGTCGATATTAACTGGCATGCAATTGACGGCAAGCGATCGTAGAAGTAGAACATGCTCTACTCAAGCGATTTGAGATCTCTTGGACGGCAATTGACGATGATGGACAGTAAAGTGATCGCGGGTACGCTCAGGTCAAAACTGTCGGAGACTAAATCGGTCGCTGGGAGTTGCAGATAGTTGCTGGAAAATCAAGCGGCGACTAATTGAGTCGCAGCGCAAGCTCGACCTGACCGCAGTTTTAGGCTAGTATTCCATAAGCGTGGACACGGACACGGAGACGACAGGTGCGAGCGTTTCAGTAGGCGTTTTAGTCACGAGGTGTACTTCCATATAAATTGAGTAATGCACGTTTTTTCCTGTGCAACTATCAAAATAGAAGCATTCGTCTCAGCTTCGACAGTATGTTATTGATGAGGAAGAGAGGAGTATAGTTATTTTGGCAGTCTAGAAATTGATCCAAATACAACAAAAATTTAGAAAAAGGAAGCATCGATGATGTATCCACAGATATTTCAGAAAAGGCGCCAAGAAGGGGCAGTTTCCCATAGAAAATGATAACACAAAGCTTCAGCAATAATTTCGTTTAACTAGACATCGATTTTCACAAGTACTGGCATGTATTGATTTGAACATGGCATTGTGACACATTCTCCTGGCAGATAAGTGATAAAAGCAAAGACTTGAGATACGTTTAATGCGGGCTCAGTAACATATGTACTCATTAATAAATAGACATATACAATTACTATGTAATACATTCAAACCTGCTCTGAAGATCACCTTGCTTAAGATATCACCTGTATATAAACACAACTTTATTCGATTCTCAAATTCAATTAAAGAATATATTATATGTTATTAGTCACTTTTTAAGAGGCCATCTGCTCTAAGAGGCGACTTTGTCTTTCTCTTAGGTTGTCTCTTAATACATGGCTCATCGGTGTAACTGTAGATTTGTTCTTATGTACACAGACAATAAAACGAATGCAAAGTTATATGATGTATTCCATGTCATGATAATAATGAATTCACTGGAATAATTGTCAACTGAATGAACACGCTAGCACATCTGATGTGCATACTGATCGTTGTTCAACATTGTACTGGCATTGTGATTGTTGCGTGACATGTTGTGATCAATCATAGCTATACGTATCACAGCAATCAATGAAACGTTGGGTCAATGTTGGGCCAACTTATGTTTATTCGTTGGCCAAATGTTGTTTGCTTCACTGGGTTTAGGTTGCCGCAACGTAGCACGTAGTTTCTCCCACGTAAGTGCAACGTCAACCCAACCTAGAACCTATCTAAATGTCCATCACTCACGTTGCTAGGATGGCTTGGTTATCTGATTTCGGCAGTGGCGTAACTAGTAAGGGTGGTAATAGCATTGAAGAGAATTATGAGATTTGTGATTGTAGATATGATCGGAATTGGCTAGACATATTTCGAATTACAAAATAGGCATCCTCAGTCGTTCTGTTTTATCATTTTGCTGACATTCCAGCACGGCTTTTATTGTATTTAATTGTGTACTAGTCATTCCTGAGATTTTGTTACTTTTTTGTCCACCCTGATTTTTTCTTATTTTAGAGACAAAAGTGATATGTAATTGTGCCTAAAGGGAGAGGGGGGACATCATTTTACGCAAAAAAACCAATACTGCATCAGATTTCTTCATGAATGATTTAGATTTTTGACATCTTGACTTTAAAATGTCATTGGTGTTACTTGTCCGAACCCTTACCCTTTGAAAATGATTGGAAAATAAATACAATTTAGGCACTAAACACGTTTCAATTGCACTTTTATTCAACTGTTATAATATCAAAGAACTATTCTAATGTCTAAAGAGGTTGCTGCAGGCATTGTTCTTCACGATCTGCCGAGTTAGATGATTGTCCTGGAATTAGTGTCATTGGTGTTACCCATACTTCAACTTGTGGACAGGAAAATAATTATCGTTCCTTGCTGACTGGTTTTAACACCAGATGTCACTACTGATATGCCATGTTGTTGCCATGTGGATTGATGGAAACCACTGCAGCTAGATTCGTTGAATTTACCAAATTTCTGAAAGGTAGGTTTATTCTTTGTCATTGGTGTTGACCCTGTTTATGTCAGGAAGGTGAAGTAACAGTTAAACTGGTTGTATAGTGCTGTAAGCAAAGGTAATCAAATCATATATCAGCACACTTTGTCTCAAGGTCATGCTTATCTAGGGAGCATCCATTGCATTTGTATGAATTTGTCATTGGTGTTACCTGTCATTGGTGTTACTGTGTTTTCGTTACACCAATGACGGATGGTTACACCAATGATGGATGGTTACACCAATGACTGGACACTGTAATTTCCTGCTTTTAATTTGATAATTTGAGCAGTTGCAGTACATGCATGTTTATTAAAGCCAAGAATAAGAATTTTTAGTTAGGGATCAAAGTTTCAGTATTCAAAAGCTTAAAGATTTTGTAAACTTCATTTTGAACTATTGTCGGCAATTATCGATCATTTAACATTGCAAGGTCACGTCATGTTATTAGTTACACCAGTGTTTTGCGGTGGGTACAGGCTGTTACCACACGCGCAAACGCTGTATCTCCCGAGCGAAGCGAGGGGGATACATTTTATATTTCCCGAATGAAGTGAAGGAAATATATTTGTTTGCGCGTGTGGTAACAGCCTGTACCCACCGCAAAACACTGGTGTAACGAATTTATTACCCCTCACGAGAGAGAGAGAGAGAGAGAGAGAGAGAGAGAGAGAGTTTATTTTACATAAATGTTGCCCATTTTTAGAATACATCAACACTTATGACGTCATTTTCAGAATAGATCAACACTTATGACGTGATGACCTTCGTCATTGACTGTTGTTACGTCATAATTAAGCTGCGCATTACAACTAAAACATGTTCTTCGCGCGGGGGATATCGTGTGATATTGCCCGCGCGTGAGGGGGATACGAGATCATATCTCGTTAATCTTAACCAATCACATAACAGCATTTAATCATGTGACAATAGTGAGGGGTAATAATTTCATATATTGGTTCGGTAATGTCATCTGGTAGCCTCGGTTTTACTTTGTTTTATTTCAGAAAATGCCTCCTAAACAAAAACTAACAAATGCACAGAAGCAGGCTAACTACCGAGCCAGGCGTGACTTGGACCCGGAACGACGACAGGCCTACATAGAAGGAAAGAAAACAAAATACTGAGAGGATCTTCAAAAGGGGAAACGTCTAGCCGCAAAGGACCTTTCGCAGAGACAGCTCCGCCAGCAACGCAAACAATGGAAAACAAATAAAAGAAATTCTAGAAAACCTAAAACGGCTCCCCTTGCCGGCCAAATGACGCCTCCTCGATCACCGGAGGACCAGCCTCCGCAATCAAGGTGAGCATAGGTCGATTTATAATACAATAATAAGCATTCCTTTTTTTGTATACGCCAGCCATAAGGCGGGGCATAATGTGTGTATCCTGTCCCCGTTCGTTCGTCCGTCTGTCAACATTTGGCAAGTTTCTGACTAAAGTTCTCAACCAAATTTGATGATACTTTTTACACAATTATTTCTGCCATCAATCTCTTGTAACCAGTTAAAAGGTCAAGGTCATATGCTCAAGGTCAATGTCATATTCACAGAATCTATACATTTGGCTTGTCTGCAGATTTCTGACTACAGATTTTAACCAAATCTGATGAAACTTCAAATAATTATGCAATGGCTTTCACCATAATCGAATGAGGTTGTCTATAGTATATGTAAGCCTTATCATCAATCTGACTCCCACAATGATGTCGGCGGGCCTATTATACTGTTCGCAGTACTCTTGTTTCCGCATGCGTTTGCCCAAAGTGCATTTAATGAAGATGTGTATGATTTGCTCTGCAGTGTCCCTGTGTTGCACCTTTTCGTGGTGGGGGATTGAGTACCTCAATGACCTGGATAGCTATGATGGCGGGGCTTTATGTTCCCGGTAGGGTCACCTAAGCCAGACGAGTTGAAAGGTCGAGGTCAGACCAAGCAGCGCCGTCCTTCGGCCGGGACGCAATTGCTAGGTTTGCAACGCTGTGAATTCCTTCGTGGGAGTTTGGTATACAGAGGCTAACACACCTATTTTATAGACCCACCGCTGTACATGTATTCCTCCATAATGGTTGGGTGGAGGTAAATCCCCATGATCCCAAAACCAGTTTCGGTCCTTTCTCTTTCTTTTCTTTTCCTTTTTGCTGCGTTTCTCCTTGTTTCTTAAGTGGGTAGTGTTTCGGTCTAAGTGTCCCGCCCTTGGATTCATTTCTGTTCTGTTCTGTCACTTTGTCTAGTCTATGTTTCTCCTTTTTCTATGTTTCTCCTTTTTCCTGCTTTACCCTTCCGTAAATGACGTTAGATGTTGATCGGAAGTAAAACCTAGTTCAACTCAACTCCTTTTTCCTGCTTTGCTGTTCCATAAATGACCTTAGATGTTGATCGTAACTAAAGCATCAAGTAATAATAATAATAATAATAATAATAATAATAATTAAATTGTATCTGTGGTGTTTCAGTAACATAATTAGAGGATATCAAACAAGTTTCCATTACATACAGGATTTATGAAACGAGTTAAGATTGTTTTACACTTTTAGCGAACCTTTCAAAATTCTTGACAAGTTTCATAAATCTTGCATATAATGGAAACGAGTTTGATGTTTGTTTTATCATATGACTCAAAATATACTGTGTTTTTTGTGATATTTTCTAAAAATCAAAGAAAACTAACACTGAAACAGCATAATCGCAGTGTGAAAGATGACGTCATAGGAGTGTTGTCGTGACGTCACAATGAGTGATATGTTACACGTCACATAACAAAAATTTATGTGATGGTATTATGATACTGGAAAATATTTATACGATTTTACTTAATTCATCTTGTATCCATTTCAGCCAAAAGTCAAGAGGCCGCAAAAAATTGCAAAGGACAGGGCCAAATGCTACAGAGACAACAAGCGCTTGCAAGCCAATCTTGAATCAGAGAGAAAAAGAGCTGAGAAATTCAGAAAGAGATATGAAAGGTTACATCAAAGTACCAAAGCAACAAGCACCAGCAAGGGAATATTGAGTCCGTGCTCAAAGACGAAGAAACTTCTACGATGTTTTGGAGAAAAAGACTTGAAAAAGAAAAACAATCCAGTGGCAAGAACGTTGAACTTTCATTATACTTTGCTTCATAGCCTTAAAGAGAGGTATCGACGTGCTAAGAGTCAGAAAGAGAGGAGGGTGATTTGTAGCTATATGACGGGTGTCAAGCTGATGAGAAAGTATAAATTGCAAAAATGGGCAGAGGGTCAGCTACCTCTTTCACATCGTCGATGGCAGTTAGATCCGTTTGAAAATGGCTACAATCGCAAGTCTAAGACAAACCCAGTTATTTCACTTGTAAAAGATTTCTATTGCAGGGATGACGTCAGCCGCATGACAACAGGTAAGAAAAACACCATTACTCGGACAAAATTGAAAATGCAGCGAAGGCTCCTGACTGACACTTTGCAAAATCTTCACAAGAAGTTTTTGTCGGAGCATACCCAGAAGGTAAGCTATTCATATTTCTGTGCCCTTAGGCCATTTTGGGTGGTGGAACCCACAGAATTAGATCGAGAAACATGTCAGTGTAAGGTTCATGAGAACACACAGTTTATGGCTGACAAATTGTTTAGCCAAAACGTCCTCAACACAAACAACCTCGAACAATTGGTGACTGAGATGGTTTGTGATGATGACAGTAAGGCATGTGCGTACGGTGAGTGCATTGCATGCAAAAACAAGAAATGCAACTTCAATCCTCCAGATGATGCAGTGGTAAGTAGGCCCATAACATACAGTCAATGGAAGCTGAAAAAGGTACCCAGGGTAACAACTGATGATGAAAATGCCAAAAACGAACAGGACCTAATCACAGTCACCAAGAAGGAGGACGTGGAATCCACCATGAAATATCTCATTGCGGATTTCATGACCAGCCTTCAAAAATTCAAGCGACATGCCTACAACATTAGGAGGCAATATGGGGTGTACAAAACTGTGCGGGAGAACCTGCGTCCAGACGAGTGTATGTTGCATGTCGATTTCAGCGAGAATTACACGTGTAAGTACTCAAATGAAATGCAAAGTTTGCACTTTGGTGGTTCCCATGAACAAGCATCTCTCCATACTGGAGTTCTCTATGTGGGTAAAGACACCATTCCTTTTTGCACTATCTCAAAATGCAGGCAACATGACCTACCAGCCATATGGGCCCACCTAAAGCCAATACTAGAGATGACCAGGGAGAAGAATCCACAGGTGACCACCCTACATGTTTTTAGTGATGGGCCCACGACTCAGTACAAACAAAGGGGTAACTTCTATCTTCTTTGCACTGAACCATACAAAATGGGTTTCAAGGCTGTTGTTTGGCATTTTTTTTAGGCCTCTCATGGAAAGGGGGCCCCCGATGGCATTGGTGGGGCCTTAAAACGCACTGCAGATCGGTTAGTCAGACTTGGGAACGATATTCCAGACACAATGGCCCTCTACAACCTGCTGTTACAGCATACTTCAGTGAAGCTCATATATATCCCCTGTAGCGAGGTGACCAGTTATACAGATTATGTTAAAAGCCTTGGTGTCTTGTCCACAGTCAAGGGAACAATGAAACTGCATCAGATTATTTCTGTTAACCCCCAAAGGATAAAATACAGGGACATTAGCTGTGTTTGCAAATTATACACAGAAGGGATTTTTGACTGTCATTGCTATCAGATTGCAGCATTTGAATTTGATGCTTCTGAACGTATTGATGATGTGGAGACATTAGATGCAGGGAATGAAGGGGGGCCTTCATCTCAGACACCACAAATAGAGTTAACCCCAACACAATGCCAGTTGAATAGGCCTGACCAAATAACACATGATCATGTTGGGAAATACTGCATTGTGTTGTACGAAGAAAACTTGTATCCCGGTGAGATTAGGGATATTGTCTCAGATGGCGATGAAAAAATGATACAAGTCAAGTGTATGAATGTTATGGGGAGAAACAAATTCTATTGGAGGGGTGGCAGGGCAGACGTAAATGAATACCCAGAGGAAGATATCCTCTGCCTCATCCCCGAACCCCCTATAACTTCCAAAAGGTATACTTCGATTGACGATGGCCTCTGGGACACAATTGAAGCTCTATATGGTAAGAAGTAACACGTTCTATTCTCTTCATTTATGAGCACGACTCCTGCTGATGGAAATGGCTGGGTTTGTCTTATACAGTGATTGAGGTAGCTGTATTCACTGCCATTGTCTCTATTGTGCTGGCTTTTTTAGTTGCGGACCAAATTAATAGTATTAATGACTGCTGTTTTAATCTTTTTATTGCAACTATACACTATAGTTTATAGAAAGTTCCTGAAGGCCTATCAGACGAACATGTATCACATCTGTGTTATATTCGATACTGTTGTATCAATTTGACTTTGCGCATTTGTATTTGACTTTGTTCTTAAAATTTATTTCAAACATACAAAGAATGTATAATTAGTTGGTTTTTTAGTGTTTAGCAATCATCTGATCGGTTTATCAGAGATTTTTGTCAAAAGTTTAGATTTTCAGTCATTGGTGTTACTTGGCGTCATTGGTGTTACAACGCTGTCATTGGTGTGACCACTATGACTATGAATGATTCCGGTTTCCGTATGTTCAAAAGTTAAAATGTCATAGGTCATGCCGATAGCAATCAGCCTCACAATTATGATAGGACAAACATTCCCAAAAAAAATTCTGCTAATTTCCACCAATTGGAATTGATTATGGTGATTGAGGGCATGACTGTGCTGCCCACACCTTCAGCGCAATGAAAAAACAGTCTGGTAACAATTGATATTGCATACTTTGGATTTTTTTACATAGTGGGACAACTAGCCCTCCCAATTAATTGATAGTACATTTCACATCCGTTATTCTTATATCAGAAGGTAGAGTCTGTTTGTCCAGTAACACCAATGACCAAACAATTCAGTACTTCATGTCAAATTATGAAAAAAATCCAATCGGCCTAATGATTCAGCTCTAATTTTTGTATTTGTTAACTCTGTTGTTATTCGGCTTATAAATGGTTACCAATAAAATCATATTCAGTTCAATTATTTTAGTTGTGTTCATTAATTCTAAAGTTACAATTTGCCAGGAATGACTCACTAATTACGCCACTGCCGAAGTCACATAACCAAGAGCGCCATCCTAGCAACGTGAGTGATGGAAATTTAGATAGGTCCTCGCTAGGTTGATGTTGTAGTGAATGAAGCAAACAACGCTGGGCCAACGAATAAACATGTTGGCCCAACGTTTCATTGTTTGCTGGGATACGTATAGTTATGATCGATCACAACATGTCACGCAACAATCACAATGACAGTACAATGTTGAACAACGATCAGTATGTACATCAGATGTGCTAGCATGTTCATTCAGTTGACAACTATTCCAGTAAATTCATTATTATCATGACATGGGATACATAAGAAAAAATCTACAGTTGAACCGATGAGCTATGTATTAAGAGATAAAACAAGAGAAGGACAAAGTCACGTGTTAAGGCAAGTGGCCTCTGAAAAAGTGACTAATATAATCTAAAGGTTATATGTAGTTTATTTTCCCTACAGAGATAGTAAATATAATATTATGCGAAAAGACCACATTCAAACTATGTCGACCAAAGTCAAATCCTTAGTAACGTCATTTTATAGTAGCATCAGTTGACGGCACGTCATGTGATTGTCTTTGGATGTTTGTTTGACAGATGACTAATATATTGTTTAATTGGATTTGAGAATCGAATAAAGTTGTGTTTATATACAGCACCCAGTAAAATTAGTTTCAAAATATTCAACAGCTTACATGTGTAGCTTTTTTGGAAATGAATAGTCAGAGTGTTCAGAGATCGATCGATCCCAACACGAGCGAGGTGCGGGTGGAGCTTAGCTAGAGATAGGCGAGGCATAGCTAAAACCGGAAAGGTCCATTACATTCAAATGAATTGAGAAAATAATAGGTCAAGCTGCGATCAAGAGAATTCTATATATATACCTTGTTAAATATTATAGAGCAGGAAACAGATGTTTACAAAGAGTGATGGTGCATATAAATAAATTAAGAAATTATGTCAACATTCAATAATTCAAACCAACAGTTCAGTTCAGAAAACCCACCTTACATTAGGCACACCCAGGATACCTGACGATGTGTTTTTCTTCAACTGCGCACATGACCAGACACGAGTCCAATCAAATAACTGGTGGATATTTTGTTTACCTTCAATAGCATAGTGTAAACTTATTCTATATGTTTGATGTTGCAGTGTGGAGAGGATAGATAGGCGTGTCTGTCTGTCTGTCTATTTTATTAGAGGTGCAAACACCAGCAACAGAGTGAAACGACTATGTGGTGCTACGTCCTCTGGTTCACATGCTGGAATCTCAGTATGTGAACATTAAACAGAATGTTGCTGGTGTAATTCTCAACCATTAACATTAAACTGCTATCGTCGGCAGCTCTCTTGCGTGCGCTACGGTTTGAGGGAGTGCTGATTCATCTATGGTAAGTTGGGTCAGTAACTTGGCATCTGTAACAAATGTGTTCACTTCGGCTCACCGGTAGTAGAATCGTCAGCTTCTTCATGTATGTCTGGCGAAGATCAGAGTAGATCATGCACGTGGCTCTGAAATAGCTAAGATCTTCAGCTTCTGCGCTGCAGCGTTGACAGATTGGGTCTACGTAGCACTGGTTGTGTCTTGCCCAATTGACTGTCCTTGTATGGTGTACGATCCTGTCAGAAACCTTGCATTGACGCCAACTTCCTCTACATCACTGGGGTCAGGATAGACAGTCTACCAAACATGGTGAACACTGACCATTTGCATGGCTAATGCTTTTTGAGATATTCCAGTGCGACTTTTCCATCAAACTCCTGACTGCACTGTGTAGCCCATTACCTTTTTGGCCTCCTTTATCAGACTCTTTCAGTGTCATTGACATAGGTTCTTTTAGCAGACTCCAGGCTGATGGAAGGTTGTATTTGTAGAAGACCCGTTTCAGCAGCGAGAACCTACTAAGATTACACAGCTTCTTGGTGGCTATTTGTTGGAGAGCCAGTTGGAGGTCAATGGTATTATGACCTCTGCATATATTTCCCTAGACAGCACCTTCTTATCAATCTCTGTCAAGCTTGCTGCCCATCGCCATCACCAGAGTAACGGTCGCCATCTTCGATTTCAAAATGGCCGCCATTGAAATCTACTATCTACCATATCTCGACCTCTAAACAACATAGATTCATATTTTTGGTTTCTATACCCACATTGTCAGGGTCAAGGAACCCATTTCCGTAATTACAGACACTGTCAGGTACCAGCTTTGGCATCCATTTTGGAATCCTTTCTTCCAAACACAGTGCACAAGTTCATGACATGATAGTGAGGCCTCTGAAAGTGCTGTCCAGTATGGTTTCCATTCCGAGTCGGTAGCAGACCAACCTGAGTCGCCAGGGCTAGGAAGGATTGGAGATGGTATAAGCTGGAGATGGTATAAGCGTGTGAAACCAAACATGGCCTGCCTGGTATACAGCCTTTTTGACATGTTGAACCAAAGCAGCTCTGGTTGGTGGACCATGTTCAATGATCCGAAATCATTGTGCAAAAAATATCTTCCTTATTCTGTTAACTTTCTTTACTGCACAAGTCCTACTGCGTATGATGATAAATCGCTCTATTTTTGATTTCTTCTAGTTTAAATGCATTTATCACAGCTGGACATGCATCCCATGCTGACAAAGCAGATCTTCTCCCACGACCAAGGAATCTAGACACTGCCCCATATCCACTGATGACATGGAAGAACATTAACTAGGCTTTTATGCCATCTTTACAATTTCATAAATTGCAATGCGACGAAAATGAGCACCTATTCCCCAGCTGACACACAGTTCATCAATTTCAAGAGCATGAAAATGGCCAATGGCCAAAACAACAACATAGTCTCAATCCCGAGGTCGCCAGTTTCACAGCTAGTTTCACGTTACCACCCGAGCTACCACCTTCGCTTTCACTGCTCTGCTCATTACCGCCTATTCTCATCCACTGTTCGAATAGTCACTTTGCGGCGTTCTTGTTTTGCAGTGTGCTACATGTAACAAGAGTCAAGTGTCGGCCTCCTAATGAGTACAAGGCTGGACTTATTCAACGTTGCTTAATTTAAAGTTATTCAGGTCAGCAGTAAGAAAGAAGAAGTTATTGGTTTGATTGGCGCCTATGGAGTTCCCGATTCCACGTCCATCCACGCCATATATAGGCTGGGGTTTTTTTATTTCAGTATTATTGATAACTTGGCCAGATTTTACACTGGAATCAATGAGGCAATGCGGAGTGAAGGAGATTGCCTATGTTTCCAGAGATCGCCAGCTGGCTGAGCAGAAATGTGATCCCGGGGTCGCTGGTTTCACATCTCTGCTCGTTACCACCTGGGCTACTCTCAGGTCAGCAGTCACAACATTCTGATCATGTGTGCTAATGACTAGCATGCACATTATATGTCTGCACAGTCTGACAAAAAATGACAGTGGATCTTTGTTCTATTCACTTCTAAGACAACTATCCCAGTTGCCTGGCAACAGGGCCTCTGGGAGATCTCTTCGTCGCTGTACTGTTCTACCCCGAGTTCTAAGTTTTCTTGTTGACTGCTTGAGACTATCCGTCCCATATCTTTCCCAGACAATGTACACATGATTGACAGTAACACGCTGGGTGGTGATGCAAGGAAGAAATACATTGTCAATGTTGACATCCCACTGGCCTGAGCATGTGGATCACTGCAGCACCGTCCAACAATGTAGCTTCAACCCTAGGGGTATCCTGTAAACCACTAGGGCACTCAAGTAGATCTGATTTTGGCCCATGCCAGGAATGGATGGTTGATTCTCATGTTCAAAAACTGTCCAGATCTCCTTCTCTGGCCTGGAATGCAATGTATAGCCTCGCAAAGAGAGCACGGTTCATCTTTACGGGGGCAAATTGTTCCTTGTCTGTTGCTTTGCATGAGGCTTACTGAAGTGGCAATTTGGTATTTGACACAATGTCACTGAGGGGTATGTTTGATGAACTTGCAAGACGTTTTTGCACAAATGTACTGTATTGATTTTTCCCGATATCCTTGGCTGTATAGATCGTTTGCATAACATCTTTGTGTTCATAATGATTTGTGTGTCTACCATCAGCAAGTCACCACTATCCTCCATGAATGTGTTCCCCATATCCTCAATCGTTGATAACAAAGATGAAATGTCTCTGGCAAATGTTTTTTGAATTGCAGGGTATTGTTCATGATGTTTTTTTGACAGTTCTTCATTCAAAGTGTGGTAGCTATCTTCAAACTCCATCACTAGACTGCTATCTCTGGCCCTGCCACCATCCATCTCTCAAGGGCCTGATATATTCCGTCAAACCGACTGCGCCTCCATCACCCTTTATGAGGTCGTTGACTTGCTCATGGCAATCTATTTCCATTGCAGAGAAAACTTGATTTCTGCACGACAAAACGTCCATCCATAAATTCCCTGCGAACTTCAGGATGACCTGTGGGTAGGTTGATCATATCACGTAAATGCACAGGGAGCCATCTGCAATAATTCGTGTGATCTACAGAAAACAGCCAAGGGGCCATCTGCATAAATACTTGGACATATCATTCGGTTTTTCTCCAGAATGGATCACACAAACTGGAGTAGTAGTATTTCTAACTTCAGTTGCTTCACAGAACTTAAACTGTGGCTGATCAGTATACTGTTTGACTCACAATTGCTCAAACGATTGTGAATTATTCTGTTGTTTAGCTGGCATTTGCTCTACGTACAGTTCATAAGCACATTGCTATAGAATGTATAGGCTGGCTGCTGTAAACTGATGAGAATATATCGTTCTTGCGACATGCGACCCAGACAGCATTACATCTGCACGCGCAGGTGTAGGAATTTCAGCTTCTAACAGTGATACAGTCCAGCCACAATTTTGGAGCCAATCTTATAGTAACTTCAGGAAGTTCATCTCGATGTGTAAACCTCCAATCATGACCACACATTTGTCTTCCCCCAGTGTTTCAGGCCAAAACCACTGGACCTTCTTCGCAATCGCGTGAACGGGCTGGTCTGCAACAACTGACATTTGTCCAGGATCTAGATGTACAGCTTTAATGATCACCATGGCATGCGAAACCATGTAAATCCTGTTAGCCTTTTCATGGAAGAGAGGTAGAAGTGCAACGATCGAACAGGGCATGGCCAGTGGTAACTGCTGGCTGGCATGATATGCTGCCCATGATATGGAGTTGAGATATTAAGAAATCGAGATTTCCATGGGGCAGCCATCTTGAATTTCAATATGTCCGCCGAGGTTGTTACCTGATAGTATCAGTAATTACAGAAATTTGTTCCTTGACTGTGAAAATGTGAGTATAGACACCAAAATCATGAATTTATGTTGTTTAGATGCCGAGATATGGCAGCCAATTTGAAATCCAAGATGCTATTACCATGGTGATGGCGATGGGTACAAAGCTTTAAATGAACTAGCATACCATGTACTACTTCTGTACAGTTTCATACTTTTGTCAAAAAGTGCACAATTCATGTTCGCACACTGATCTGTTAGAGATTATGATAGTGATCTACTGTGTTCTGCAGATGCAGCATATATATACCAGCCCATCAAAGTCATACTGCAACTCTTCCAATACTGTGGACTGATCTTGGAGTAGCCAATGTATCGGCACGAACATGATCTGTAGCAATTTCAGTTATCGGTAGATAGGTCTCTGCTTCCGCGTCCACAGTTTGTGGTAGCATAAAGAGACACTAGTGTAGAGGAGACTTGGGTAGTGGTAAACACTGAAAATGAAAACCTCAGCAATAAGACCAACTATGGCCTCCACAAGTTAACAAGTAACCAAATGCAAGGTGCAGCAGGATGCAACCATGAGCATAGGCGGCACATCGCAGCTGACGAGGGGAACACCCATCTGCACCACAGCATTTCCAGAAATCAGTGTAAAGTCTTGCCACTCTGGTGTCAGAATTTTAAATTTTCAAATTAAAAAGATGATCTGGTTTCATTTTTTGTCAAATTTGGTGGAAGATGCTGCTGTCGTAGACAGCAGTATTACCAACCAAATTGTTGGAAAATGTACACTAATTTGTTTTTATTGACACAGCAAAAGATAGATCAGGGTGGTAATGGTCAGGGTCTTAAATCTACCTGTTTTGAGGAGACTTCAAGGAAAGAATTTTTGAATTAGACTGAACAAGCCATACATGCTGCTGCTGATGATTAGTTTGTAAACAGTGTTTCTCATGCCATCTAAAGTTTGGCGGTCCAAGGGACTTATGTAGCTCGCGGGGGTATGCACGGGTCCATCCTAAAGCTCTACTCTGTTGCACCGCTACGGTTCTCGGGGTTACGGATCCAGTATTGCGAATCTCCGAAAGGTACAAAGACCGACTTCTAGAGCCAGTGGAACGATAACGAGATTGAACCTCACCTTTTCATCCCAACTATTAGCGTCACCGGTATGACGGTCCATGACTCAGTTTAAGAGCCCAGACATGATAATTAAGAAAAATATATACTATACAAACAATGGTACTCATTTGTTAGCACGAGAGAGAAAATATACAGTACATAGAACCAAGTTAGTGTCTTGTTAACATGGAATTAGTCAGAGGTACCTCACCAACCCGTATATATCCGTGAGGTATCCCTGCAAGGGAGTGTCCTAACGAGGTCACTTATGTAGTTTAATATAAACCATTACACCCCTAACAAAAATATTATTATTGTGAGAGGAGTGCCTTGAGCAGGCCTCAGTCACAGGAAAATGCCATCAATGCCGAAGCGGAGGAAGAGTGCTGGCAAGAAGGGCCACTCTCTTGTTCAAACATATGCTAAGTGTAGTGTGAGTCAACCTAGTGAAACTATAATTAATGTGATGCACGCTGTTTTACATGAAGATGGGGTGGATGATTTCCATAGAATTCAATACCATCATCTTATATAAGTCCAAGATACTGTATTGGTAGTTGCCGCTTTTATTTACGCGGTCCTTCTGCTAAATCCTAAACTACCGGTTAGGTGTTAGATTTATATCCTAGCTTTGGCCGCTAGTGGCAGGAATTTCTACCTATCCTTTGACACATGAGCCTGACTGGCGAAGATGCTTGGTTTCCCTAAGATCACGCTCCAGAGCATCTCCCTCAGAAAGGCAGCGAGCAGACATGTTATGGAGTGGCAGCTTCAGAATCATATAACGATCCGGTTACATATCACACCACCACCATATATCACTAGGACAAGTCAATATTACACAAGCAATTTGAAAAGCACATAAAAGTTTATGGCGGGGAGTAAGAGGCAGATATCCATATCTTCTGACCTTCCCGTGAGGGCATGGTGGGTTCCAAGACTGCACCCAGTCACTGCACGCAGTTAGATGGAGATCTGCGTCCCATCCGTCACTCGGTGTGTCGGGGGCAGACCATCTAAGATCCGGCTCCGGGGAACTAACGTTTGCCTGTCGTTAGGGTTAAGTTCAAAAATGCCCAGAGATGCACTGCTGGCCGGTTAAAAATCTTTTCGCAGTGCTTCCTACTCTGGCAGGGTTATCTATGCTAACTGGTATCCGAAGATACAGAGGTGTATGCGAAATCGACGCTTTGGTCTTCACCGCTTGGAAACCCCAATAGTTTCCCAAGTCGGATCATGCCAACGTGTCGATGGGAGTTCCAAACAATTAATAAGCCTTGCGGCTGGAGGAGCGTAGAAAGGGACAATCACTCAATACAATAAGTCCCTAAGGTATCTGGCCAATTTTACACAATCTAGCCAGTGTACGGTGTTACATATCCGCTACATCCGGAAAAGAGGCTTAGACAAATGTCTCCTAAGGAGCGGGTGTCACTAACTACTTTTAAACCTATCCTATCGAGGTAGAATAGGCTTGGGGAAAAAGTGATGCAGATTTAATGTTGCTGTATAGTATACCCTAGCGTACTGCGGTCCTAGTGTTTTATATAAAATAAACAAAACAAGTAACTAGGATGGCAGCTACCATATACATAAACTAACTATCACAGTATTGACAGTAAATCAGGTCATAGGACCTTGCGGTGCTCGTATGTCATAAGCACAAAAATAAGGATAATATATACATTAAAGATATAAATTATAAAATGCGGTCTCAGACGACCAGGCGGTACCTATTAGTCATCAGTACCTGTAACGAAATGAATAAATACAATAGCTAAATGAGTACCTATTAGTCATTGGTACGGAAAATGTTCATAAATCACTGTAGATGCTGCGTTCCAGGTGAGCAACATGAGATGGCACGATTCTGGAGTTGCTGGGAAATCGCCGCAGGCGAACTGTTGATGCGGCTCACTCTCAAAGTCAGTGAAGAAGAATGACTGTAGTCGGATGTCCACTAGATAGTCATAATAGCTTATACATATAATTAAGCAGAATGTTAGAAAGTTCCGTACTATATCGGAAGTTTGAAGGTTGCCCGTAACATGAAGGGCTACTGTTGAAATTTATAATTAAACAATGCATGTACATTCCTGGGTACACCGTACATGGTACACCACATAGCTCTTGAGGCATACCATGCAGAGTTCCACCAGACTGCAGCCTAAAAGTTAATTAACACACGACATGCTGCGCGGAAGTTTGATCGCCACTTTTGCATGGTTCGGAAGATCTGACGAGTTGTCCACCAAGATTCACCACTCGTTCTACATACTGGAGAAATTACATCAGGTCCGCGAGGCCCATCCGTAGGAAGGCTCCTCTGAAGTGTTGGAAGTGAAGGACTCTTCTACTTAATTAGTTGTCCCCGAATGGTCGTCCGAGGGCTTACAAAAACATAAATGCGGATACTCTGATTGCGGGCCAGAGACTAAGAACTGAAATCCGAGAGGCACTGCTGCGGCTATAAGGGAACCACAGTCAGTAAGCAGTTGCTCACGTCTTGCACTGCTCTGGCTACACAACCTACCACTTGTTCTCTCTCGCCGAAGTGTGGTCTCGATGCTTGATTTTTCGCTCTTTTTATTCTACAAGCAGTGCATCTTTGGCCACTGTTTCTTGTCCTTAGTTCCCCCAGGTTCTTTTTGGTCAAAGTGTACTTAGTCCGACTTCTTTTATATCAGTAAATAGCACATTTAGCAGATTTTTACAGTGGCATCCTCTTCGAACTTTGTAGATGTTAGCACAGAGTACAGCAAATTGCAAGGCTTTCTGTGCAGGGGTGTCTTGCGCATGCTGAGAGCATGCCCAAACAAATACCATCTTTGTTGGACCACATCCATTGACAGTGGGACTGTATTTCACCTAGTGTAACATGTTGTTGCAGATTATAATGTAATATAAGAGAGATGTTGGGTTATAGTATGGTGTCTGCAGGAACGGGCATCTCATACTTATTTAGAACTACCTTCGGAACTGACAGCTGTTACAATCGTATAGCGTCAGTGACACAAAGGTTGCATTATACAAGCGTAGTTTTTTCGCCATAGGAATTCGTGATCCACGGATCCAATTTAAAAAAAACCTAGAAGACAGTGGTTCCCGTATCGCAATGTGCAATGCCAACAGAGTAGGTGCACAATTGAAAATTACTGAAGCAAGGAGTTTGCTCATCCTCCATTCCTTCCCATCATATAGCTGGATGTCTGCTTTAGAGATTATACCTGCTTTAATTTCTTCCATTGGACAGGCTCTAGTGCTATTGTCTCAGCAGGCATCCAGACCATAAGTCAGTTTTGGACTTACATATAATGTCTATATCTTGTATATATGCGTCGGACTGATAGCCCTATGCTAAATGCTACCAACTGTAAAACATCTCCCAATCAACACATAGAATATATTTATCAATGTCTATCTGAACAAAACAATGAAAAAATTCCTGTTAAAGGTTGGATCATGAGATCAAGTTAGATGTGTACAGATTACATGAAGAAGTTCCCATTTAAAAAAGAGCAAAATTAGAGCTGAAAATGTCATAGTCACTATCAAAATTCTATAATACGAGGTCTGCACTGCTCTATTGGCTAATGTAGGCGGCATTGGTTCCTGTCTTTGTACAGGTGACCAGGAGACAGTCAGACTAGCACCTTTCTTTCAAATAAACATATGTTTCACAAGGGTCTGCAAAATTTTGAAATTTGCAATACCTCCCTATTGGTTGAGCTTGATGTTTAGAACTCAAAATCGATAGTTCTTTTAGAGCCCGATGACAATCAGCCAGCAAAGTTTGGCCACGATATATTTGTACTTTCAGCAGAGGTTGAGTTATTATGCCAGAGATCTTTGTACCTTTTCAATGGCGGTGACCTTTGATCTTTTGACCTAAATTGAAAAACTTCTTTGGTACCCCAAACCCAACCTACCATACGTTTGGTGCAGATCTCTTCAGTAGAACCTGATTTATCATGCCAGCGCACACAGACAGGCAGATACTCTGGCAGGCAGACAGTCAAACAGACACAAACTCAGACAGGTGGATGCACGGGTGGGTGGGCAGGCAAGCAGCCACGCACGCACGCATGCACACACGCACGCACGCACGCACACACGCACACACACACACACATTCCTGCAATACTTTGAGGGAAGACTAATCATAAGACATTCTGTGGTCTCCCAACCTGGTCATAGTAGATGTAGTGTGCCTGAAAACTCTAGCAGAATTAATGTAAGCGAATATTTTGGAATAACAGCTGCATCGGAATAGGGAAGAATTTTCATCAAAGAGAATGATAAAATTTCAGGCCATGATGCGTCTATCATTTCGTAAGTTAAAAAAAAACTGGTGGCATTCTTGAGGCAGACATTATCAAGCAACAAGCATATTGTTCGTCTTCTCCCTTAGTTCGTGATTCATTGTTTGAACTAGTTGGCAAATTAGTGATTTTATGGTGTATTTACGTCACAGCATTTGTAATTTCCATTAGTATTGGAGCATTGCAGTCTTCTACCACGATAAAGTGTGTTACTGGATCTGTACTGGACCAATACTGGGGCCCTATTATTATCATGGCTGTCTTATGGACTTCTGCCAAGTCCTATGTCAGAGTTCATAGTCTCAAAGAAGGTGCAAATTCAAGTACTTTGTTTAAACATTTTCAAGGATTTTTTTAACATTTTCACAGATTTTTTTCCACTTCTGATGGTCAAATCGGCCAAACACAGGCTTTGTAGGGATCTTTAGGAATGTTGATTTGCAGGCCAAGAGAAAACTATTTTTTTACATTTTCCAACTGAAATGACCGGCTCCATAACCAGGGCAGTTATTGTAGTGGTACATTTTATAAAATAGTCTTCCTTTGGCCTGCAAATAGACACTGACTAAGCAAACATTTCAAAGCAAGTCTTGGTGACTAACTGTTCAGTCAATATGATAATATTATGTACTTTTAATGTACGGGACAAAAAATGTTTCTCATAAGTATATAAGCTTGCTAAAATGAATCATTTTCAGGTCAAATAGCTAACGATAAGCACACTTTTAAGGGCCTTGAAAAACTAATTCTGAATTCAAGCACGTCACACATTTTTAGAAGGTTACAATTTGAACAAAGGGGGGAGTGACTGAGCACGTCGATGTATGAAATACAGACACAAAACATTAGCAAGCCACTGTGTATTACTCCCCCAAAGAATCTTATTTCTTAAATCAAAGGAGGGATCCAATCTGTCACTCAAGTATCTGACGACAAAATCAAATACATCACAGGTTAGCTGACATAAACCATCAAGCCGATGTATAGCCCCACCATGAAAATCAGAAAGTCTGTGATGAAGTGAACGAATTGTATGTCTTTGCTGAATTTACAATTTAATAAACATGCTGCTGAATATTTTGGAACTAATTTGACTGGCAGCAACATGCACCCAGTCAAATTTGCGTCAAAATATTCAACAGATTACTTGCATAGTTAAACTGAAATTTACATTCATGGAATTCAGGTTTCAAAGTTTGAAATCGATTCAAATGCGCATAAAAAATGGACGGAGCTTAGCTAGAAATGGGCGAGGCATAGCTAGAAATGGATCCCTCTATTCCATGTCCTATTCTTGTCAGTTTTCTCCACCAAAACTCAGACAAATGATATTATTTGAATTATCAGATCTATGAAATGTGCAGGTACTTACCTAGACATGTGAAAAATATCAGAGCCAGTATTAGCTTTAATGAGATTCATTGAGTAATGTTAACCCTTTTACCCTTGAAGTCCCGATAACTCATTTTCAACACAACCATACAGGAAAACGGTGAAATATTTTGAAATTAATTTAACTGAAAGCCATTGCTGCCTTAGGCACCAATGGCTTCCAGTCAAATTAATTTCAAAATATTCAACAAGTTTAATAGATCATAAAATAATTTACATTTATAGGAAATTGTCAGTGAAAGGGTTAAGACCATAAAGTTAGTAATATTCAGCAGTAGTATACAAAAATGATACTAATTATAATAAGGTAATCGATAAAAAAAATGTGAAAAAATTACAAAATAATAAAGCACTTTATCATACAAAAAATACAAATATAATAAGTTATTGTCATCTTAGATTTTTGTTCAGCACTTTGGTACAATATATGTATATGCACACCAATTTGATTCACAGTTGCAATTATTTTATTTTACAAAAATTAAATATACTGTACAAATATAAATTCTAAAACATTTTTTTAATCAGCAGTATGTAATATCTACAATTATGATGGTGGGAAAGTTCTTCTGGAAACCTCTTCTGAGAAGAGCTCTGTTTCCATACGATTGGTCAATATGTGGCAAGGAAAATGAATAGACAATGAAATTAGGAGGCAACTCTTCTCGAAAGAGAAAGTGGCAAAGAAAGGAACTCATTAAACTCTGTTGCATTGATGGTACTACCATGTATATAGTTCAGTTTGCTTAGAGGATAACTGAGGTAATATTGGAAACAGCTTACCGTCTTTCGCCTATTTAAAACCAATAGGACAAGGGCTGTAAATTCTGTAAATCCAAATCTCACTTTAATTTAAACTGTCAGATGTTCAAAGCTACAGTTGCAAAAACTTACAAATTACAGCAATATGGATAGATAGTAAAAATCAAGGAAATATTTTTTAACAACCTACCAATATACAATTATGTAATATGTCATTACGGCATTGTCCATTGTAACATGCTACTGAAGTACCGAAAACCTGTCAAAATTACTGAAATCCATTACTGAAAGACATGGTGAAATTACTTTAAATCATTGGAAATTACTAATTGAGTGTAGAGGGTAGGCAGGCCTGATCATGATGTTTCCCTTCCCGAATGCCTTCAAAACATATCTAGATTTCAGACCTCAGAGCACTACCCCGTAGCTAGAATTAAACGAAGGCTGACAGGTTTTCTGCTTGCCCATTTCACCATTAAACCTTTCTCATATTCAACAGAATAGTTATTATATCTCGAAACAATTCCAAACATGTATTGTCTTGGTGAATAGTTAATAAATGTAGTCTAATTACTCTTTATTGCTTATGGGTTAGCTGCTTTGTAAAATAGTGAATGAAAACCAGTTCATTGTTATTTAGATTCAGCACATATATAACATCCAGGAACACAATCAAATGGACCTTTCCATTTTATCCATCAATCATATGACATCATAATTAACTATGTGATGTGTAGGATGACATCATAATCAATTAGGTCATGAATGACGTAGCTAAGTTCATCACGAACACTTAATTGATGACAGACTAAGCGTTGTTGTATGAATTAAATGTCTTTACTATTTAATAAACATGCTGTTGAATATTTTGAAACTAATTTGACTGGGCGCAGTTGCTGCCTATGGCAGCAACAGCACCCAGTCAAATTAGTTTCAAACTATTCAACAGCTTACCCGATGTATAGTTTTCTGGAAACTGAGTCAGGGGGTTCAGAGATCAATCAATCAAGCGAAGTGTGGGTGGAGCTTGGCTAAAAATGGGCGGGGCATAGCTAAAACTAGATTCTTCCATTGCGTCCCATGAAACAGTATTCCCGCAATCAGCAGTAACACCTTTTTAACATCATTGTCTACATACATGACATCACACCAATCCAATTTCTCATATTAATACTACTCTCTGTTGTGTAACTATAATGGACGATATCCAATACTAGACATCGTAGGTGTAGAGTATCAGGTTTCTAATATATAACGATCAATCCAATACATGATTTTACATTGCTGTATTCATGTATATGTATGTATGATTACTGTACTCTACAGCTGTAGTAGTAGAAACATCCTACAGCTGCAATCAGTCATTCTTCGCTTTTGCCCACTGTCTTGTCCTCAGCCAAAATCCTTAGCGTCCTCAGGTCCATTCTTGACTTGAGTGTATATGTACAATATTTAAATGCACACATTTTCAGCAAAATGCTTGAAAACATGTGTTAAAAATGTATACTTTTAGAGGTTTAAATTGTGCACTCCAACCTAATGAAACGAACCAAATCTTAACATATTTCATCCTGTATAAATTAATATAATGTTTAGTTGTGAAGCTGAATTAGGTAGCTCTGTCTTCCGTATGAATTAATATAATCTTTGTTGTGAATTTGAACTAGTGATACGTGTTTCAATGTAATTTCACAAAGTACAAACTTATATTAATCTAAACGGAATGAAATCATAATGCGACATATGCCATATGGGCATTGCGTAGCGTGACTATCTGTTCCCAGGGAATAGCAAATTCCTAGTGATTAATAAAGTTGATTTTTTCTACTTCATTTTGCGTAAAAAATGGCATCATTCCACTCCTTTTTGTTTGCTAAGTGGAGTTATACCACTCCAATATACAGTGTAACTAGTCATATTCCGTACCACATAAAATAAGAAATGGCATTTTTCCACTCTCTTTAGCGAGAAAAATGTATGATTTGTGATAGCTCGTGCTATTTCACACCTTTAAACGTGATAACGAGTGTTCATGTTAAACACCACACAGCTGTAAGATATTGCAGTCTAACATTACAACAACTTTCAGCAACATCAATTATCTTCCTTCAAATATTTCCTACAGAATGCTGGTATTTACCGGCAGAACAGCGCGAGTGAAGTAATAAAGATTGTTTGAAAAATATTTGATTAATGTCTATAAATATCACATGAGAATTCTTTCAGGACTATATCATCAGGTACCATCAATATCGTAACTATGATTAACCCTTTCAACCCAACATATCTGCTCTAGCAAATTCTTGACTTAGGATAAAATGTTGTTAAATATTTCGAAACTCAAAAATTTTTCTGGAAACTTCTAGTTAAATTAGTTTCAAAATATTCAACAACTTTCATACATAGTTACCGTGAACAGTGCCAATAATGGGATATTAGACATGAAGGGGTTAATTCATGGAATGTATAAGATAGTTCCATTGATTTTTGCATTAAAAAATATATATAATTGTTATATATTATACATAAAAATACACAATATTCTGTTCAGACGGAGGAGGTGCCCAGCTCCCAATCTTTCGCTTCATCAGTCTTGTCTAGAGCGATATTATACATGTGTTCTTCCTGACTCGGTAACGTGGTATCGCAATGAATATCTCTATACCCAGGATTAACGATCCCTTTCCCAGAGTCACGCCGACCCATCTGAATGCCGTCCTTATCATAGAAGATGACGTCCATATCATCTGTTGCGAGGGATTCATTTTCATGATTATCCGATTCATTCATAATAGCACTGTGATGTTCGGTGAACATAGGTTTATCGGTCAACGGCGACGTTGAGTGAATCGTTGACGTTGGCGATCCCAATTTTCCATTCGCGTCGCCTATATCCAGAGCAGGACGGCCATTGTTATTGCTAATTCTCAACGATCCATCATCTATCGAATACTGCACACTATTATCATCGAAGCGATTGTGTTTATATTGATTCTGTCTACGTTTTAAAAGTATTATGATGACTATTCCTGCTATAATGGCGATCAGAAGGAAAATAGGGACTGCAATGGCGGCTGGGTTCACGCTATCACTATCCTCCTGACTCTGACCAACATTCTCACCTTCCCCACCAAGAGGGTTTTTTGTTGTTTCTGTACTTTTCACGGATGTTTCTGTACCTTCAGTAATCTCCTTTTCAGTTGTACTAGTTTTCTTTGTCGTGTCAGTTATTTTTATCGTAGATGGCTTCTCGGTTGTAACTGGGAGCTTTGTCGGAGGTTTAATTGTTTGTTTAGATGTGCCCAGTGATGGTGGTATCACAGACGAGATGTTACCTATAAGGAAAGCAGATGAAACACACATTAGTTAGTCATTGCTGTTGAATATTTTTAACATAATTGGATTCGAAGACAATGCAGCAATGTCTTTCAATCGAATTATGTTCTAAATGTTACAAATTAATATGTTTATCTTTTTGTTTTGAAAACATCTAACTTATTTATTAGCTGTACTGTAGTGGTTCATAAGGGTGTGGTC
The DNA here is from genome assembly GCA_034401795.1 of Chaetoderma sp. LZ-2023a. Classification (NCBI taxonomy): domain Eukaryota; kingdom Metazoa; phylum Mollusca; class Caudofoveata; order Chaetodermatida; family Chaetodermatidae; genus Chaetoderma; species Chaetoderma sp. LZ-2023a. The sequence continues at coordinate 100,134,892 of CM067360.1, read as the reverse complement.
AGATGACAAACTCTCAACCCCCGAATTTGTCCCAAAAAAATTACATTTTCTCATATAAAATGTCCATTTGCAGACCAAGAGAAGACTATTTTTTTTAAATTTACACTGGAATGACTGGCACGGTTATCGAGTTCCAGTTTTCAAAAATAGTATTCTCTTGGTCTGCAAATGGACATTTCTCAAGACCACTGCAGAAGCCATATTTGGCTGATATGAGTGTTAAAGGGTTAATGAATTACAATCAGGTGGGTTCAAAAGCCAAATCCTATAGTACACCTCATGATTAAGTTTAAATGTTTCCAAATGAAAAACAGACAGGTTAGTTTGTACAATTTTGAACACGATGTCAGAACTGTCCTGTTGAGTATTTTGAACATAATTGCCTTGGACGCCATAAGGTAGCAATGTCTTCCAGTCCAATTATATCTAAAACATTCAACAGTATGTTTTAGGTTATTTCTAAGCTACACTGTCTGATGGGGTGACCTGTATTAAGAGGACACATTTGTTTCAGCATGTTTGGGGACAATTTATTGGGAGAATCTTCATAATCTAAATTCTCCAGAAACTAAGTTCAACAAAACCTCGCCATCCAGATTTTGTCACCGTTTTACAATGGGGAGGCTAAGCCAGTGGAAATGTCCCCTGGAAATCTGCAACCATAAGAGACTATTTTTGAAAGTTTATCACTGGAATGACTGGCTCGGTAACCGAGCCAGTCATTCCAGTGAGAAATTTGTTTAAATAGTCTTCTCTTGACCTGCAGATGGACACTGATTATGTAAAAATTAGAATTTTCTTGACCATATAATGTTCAAACAGCATTCATTCGCAGGACAACTGACACTTTTTTTGTAAATTCCCCTGGATGTCTTTTATAAAATTGTCTTCAACTGACCTGCAAATGGATTGCATTCAATGAGCAAAAATTTCTTTATTACAAATCTTGACCATTAAAGGGTTAATTAATATATAAGTAGACTTTGGGGCGCATTTGACACGAGAGGGTTAAGGCCTGCAAAAATGGTGTCAGCAGTGGCTACGAGATATTTTCATTTGCAGACCAAAAAACTATTTTTCAAGATTTTCCACTGGAATAACTTGTTCAGGTATGGCCCATTAATGCAGGAATCCAGTTTTACCTATGCCCCGCCCATCTTAAAGCTTAGCTCCACCCACACTTCACCAGTGTTGGGATCAACCGATCCCTGAACTCCCTGACTATCAATTTCCTGAAAACTATACAAGTAACCTGTTGAACAATTTGAAACTAATTTTACAAGGTGCTGTTGCTGCCTATGGCATGTTTATTAAATAGTAGACATACAATTCGTAAAACAATGCTTAGTCCATCATCAATTAAGTGTTCGTGATGAACTTAGCTAAGTCATTCATTTAGTTAATTACAACGGCATATGATTGACTGGGGAACTGGAATCCTCCATTCCTGTGGTAAATTGCCAAAAAGAAGTCTTATCTTTGCAAATAGACATTCGATAATCAAAAATTTTAATTTTCCTGACAAATCTAGTCCATTAAAAGCCTTAAACCAGCATACGCTTGTATCCGGAGAACATACGTTTAGATACTCACCGAAGCAGTATACACCAACGTCTTCATAATGCTTGCAGTCTGAGACACCAAATCCTTTATTTGGACAGTCCCATAAAACTGTCTCGTTACCATGACACTTCAAGTCATCGAGCCAAATAGTGCCATTGCCAGGACCAAATGCACCACGTCCCTGAGCGGTGCCACGAGCAAATCCAAGCTGGCGACACACGACCCCGGCATCTACATCATCAAACATATCATCGCAAACTGTACCCCATTCATTCACACCTGTCACGAAAACTTCAACACGGCCGAATGAACCATCTCCATCAACGAGGCGCAGAGAGCTCAATTCTGGAAAATAATTAATTATTAATTATATGATGAACAAGAGGACTCAGATGACAGGCCCTCCCCTTTTTTGTCACATTGTAAATAGATTTTCCAGATTGTTTCAGGTAATCCAGATTTCATTTGAATTTTTGCTTCAGATCACGCCCTAAGCTGTAGCATCCTAGTGTATGGGTACACCCCCTTTCTTGTGTTAAAATTTGAGCCAAATCGGACAGGTAGTTTCCGAGATATCTATAAATCCAGAATTTGATCCGATCCAGATCCTGATTCTTTTATCCGGATTATGGCCAAATTCTACAAATCCTCCTGCACAGCAAGTTCCTTTTGTAGTGGTAAAACTTTAGCCAAATCAGATCAGTAGTTTTTAGATACACACAGAAAGACAGGGGACACAAATGACGTGAAATAGTGTGCAAATGGACATTTCCAGTTTTAGCCATGCCCCGCCATCTCTATCTAAACTCCACCCACTCCTCCCTCGTGTTAGGATCGATCGATCTCTGAACTCCCTGACTATCAATTTCCAGAAAACTATACATGTAAGTTGTTAAATATTTTGAAACTAATTTGAATGGGTGTGCTGCCAGCGCCCTGTTAAATTAGTTTCAAAATATTCAGCAAAATATTTATTAAATAGTAAATATATCCAATTTGTACAACGCATAGTCCGTCTTCAATTATGCATTTGCGACGTACTTATCTAAGTCATTCATGATGTCATTCATTTTGATGTCATTCTACACATCACGTACTTAATTATGATGTCATATGATGGATGGATAAAGTGAAAAGGTCTATTAAAGTCAAACCATCTCCCGCAACAATTAAAATAACAACGGAGGATTCCAGTTTCTCAGTCAATCATATGATGTCATTATCAACTACGTGATGCATAGGGTGATGTCATAATAAATTATGTCATGAATGATGTAGCTAAATTCATCACACCGCTTAATTGATGACAGACTAAGCGGTGTTGTACGAATTGTGTCTTTACTATTCAATAAACATGCTGTTGAATATTTTGAAAATAATTCGACTGGGCTCTGTTACTGCCTGCACCGAGTCAAATTAGTTTCAAAATATTCAACAGCTTACCTGTATAGCTTTCTGGAAATTGATAGTCACGGCTAAGTGCGTGTGTGGAGCTTAGCTAAAGATGGGGGGATAGCTAAAACTGGATTCCTCCATTCTCTTAGACAGGTTAATGGGCAAAAGCATGTCTTTCGTGGTTTTTAAAGCTAAGTTGCTAACTCGATCCCGGACTCCACAGAATATGGATTCGATTGGTAAATTTAAGATATTTAGCTGTGGGTTAGGCCTGCACGATTTTTGCTTTGAAACATCATGATAGATTTTGTAAAAGAAATCGCCATTTTCGATTAATTTCCCAAAATTAAATAAATTCCCAAAAAGTATAAACTGGGCTAACATGTGAAGTAACAAAATCTTGGACTTCGAATTTCTAGAAAAAGTTGAAATAAATGATTTAAAAAACCAGCACAAAAGTAAAACGCAATTTCATGTGACAAATTCTTACCATCTTATGTCTATGCTTAATGTATACCTTATGTCCATCATCGCGGGAGCGAAATTATTAATTGGGACTGCCTAAATATTGCTATTGCGCATAGTTTAATAAAGATAGTTTATTTCATCAAAATTTGACATAAAATGTCGTCGAGAAAAAATATAAATCACATGATGTATCAGCTTCCGCTTCCCTTTTGTAGGACGAGTTTAGGTCATTACCCGAGTAGCGTGAAGATGATAACATTAGTACCCGTGGAGAGACTGCGCAATCCACATACATAGGATGGTGGCTTCGAGTAGCTACGATAGTGATGGCATAAACTTGTCCTATAGTGCAGTTTATAGTTGCTTTCAGAATGTACGATTTACATCAATGAACACAGGCATGAATCGATTATAATTGTACTCATGTACTGCTAAAATGTGACGGAAAAGTACACACTTCAGATTTTAAACAAATATGAAATCTTTGACGATTTTTCCTCAATTACATAATAAAAATTGCGATTTTAAAAATAAATCAAACTTCACCATTAAATCGAAAAATCATGCAAGCCTATTGCGGGTAGTAGCTCAACAAGAATTCCACGGAAATAAATGTCTCGCCTGTCTCCTGTTTGTCACAGTGGCATTGACCTTGTGACCTCACTGTTATCATGCTGCTTCCTAACATTATAGGTAACTATGTATTCAAGTTTAGTTCCAATACAATTAACCGAACCTGAAAAATAAATGACTTGCGGAATGGAAAAACTTAAGGTTGAAAAAGCAGAGGTCAAATACATGTAGCAATATTAGAATAGCCTTGACCTTTGACCTGGTGATCTCCATGTCACCATCTTGTATCCTCTTGGCATAAGCAACCAAGTACTAACGTTGTGCTCGATTAGGGTTAAGCAGTCCCAAAATATAACCAGATAAGATTTGCAAAGCCTAAAAACTTAACATTGAAGAATAATAAAGTTTTGTAGAGGGCAGAATGACCTTGACCTTCGACGTTGTGACTTCAGTGTCAGCATGCTGCTTCCTAACATTATAGGTAACAATGTATCCAAGTTTAGTTCCAATAGGATTAACCCATCCTGACAGATAAGCTAAGAAGTTTGGTTAAACGCAAAATCTTAACATTGAAACAAGAATCCTGCGGAATTAAATGTTTCGCCTGTCGCCTGCTTGTAACTGTAGCATTTGACCTTGTGACCTCCCCATTATCATGCTGCTTCCTAACATTATAGGTAACCATGTATTCAAGTTCAGTTGCAATAGGATTAACCAACCCTGAAATATAAGCTGAGAAGTTTTGCTAAATCCAAAATCTTAATGTTAAAATAACAGTTCTGTATCAAGGTCACATTGACCTTTGACCTTGTGACTCCCGCATATAAGCTGAGAAGTTTTGCTAAACGCAGAACCTTAATGTTGATGTCTCCGCCTTCACCATCAGAAAAGTTATACCTATGTCTCGCCTTTTCAGCTTCGCAGGCGAGACAAAAACAACTGATCGACTTCACTCAAATTTTAACACAACGAAGGAATTTGTCATGTAAGAGGATTTCTGGACTTCGCCGTATTCTGGATAAAAGAACACGAATGCAGATCTGAACAGATTCTAAATCTGTGGATACCTCGGAAATCACTGCTCAGATTTGGCTCAAATTTCAACACCTTAGAGGGTGTGACTATACACTAGGAGACCACCACTTTCGTCGTGATCCGGGAAAACAACCCTGGAAAACCCGCAAAAATCTGGAACACACAGCTACCGAGATTCAATCGACCTTGTGTTATTTCCACAAGCTACTTTGATCTCGGAATAATGCATTTATCATGATGTAAGAAATAGGGCGAGCATTTTAAAACGAAACATCTAGTGAAATTAGTATCAAAATATTCTGCGTCGTTTCTGTTTGCTTTGAAATTAACTGTTTGAAGCCTCAAATCCCATAGTCACAATTTTAACACATCCATACAGGTAAGCCGTTAAATATTTTGAAAATAATTCAACAGAAACTATAGAGGGCAACACTTCGCAGTTAAATTAGGTTCAAAATATTCAACTGAATATTCCTTAAATTGCACAAGTTACTTGTTTATATTTTGTTATCATGTCAGGGAAGAAAGCATTAACCATCAATGCATACCTAATAATGTATCATAGCATTCCACCGACGCATCTGACGAATGATCCTTGCAATATTTGTTCATAATGATACCCATCCATCCAGAATTCAGGCACGAAAGCAATGTCGATTCAGTTCCCTTACAAAGAAACGAATTGATGACGATCCGGCCTTTGCCTTTCCCGTACTTAGCACGAGGGACAGCATGACCATCACGGTAGCCCAGTTGCCTGCATAACACTCGTGCATTCGGTTGATACCAATTGTAGTCGCAGACTGTACCAAATACACCATCAAGCCCGATTTCAACCCGTCCTCGGGATGGATCCGAGCCTTGTATTCTGTACTCGATTCCTAGAAAACAAATATTATATACATATATGTTTTAATCCTTTAACTGTTTGGCTGCCACAATAATTTCAATGGATAATAGCTCTAGACCTGCTGAATATTTTGAAAACAATTTGACTGAAAGTTGTTTTCAAAATATTCAGCAGATCCAGAGTTAAACCCTATGGAAAATGCAGTCTTCAGAAATTCAGCAGGCAAACAGTTAATAGTAGTCTGGCAAAAATTAATTCTGCATTTGTCCTGACATGTGTCCATTTGCAGTCCAAAGGAATATCATTATTTTTTTTAATGTACCACTGGAACGACTAGCTCATTAACACGGAGTCATTCTAGTGGCAAATTAAAAAACCCCACCATTTTGGGTCTGCAAATGGACATTGCTGTTAGCAAAGATTCAGATTTTCTGGACCAATCTTGACCATTAAAGCACTAACAAATGAAGCAGTGTTTGTGCAGAAGTCCATAGGTACATTTTCTGACTTGGTTCCTGGTTCCTACGTTTTCGCGGTCCGTAAGTGAAAGATTTAGTGACGCGGTTCATTGAACCATGAACTGAATTTTGATCTCGGTTCATCATTACAAATGATTACTAGTTTGTGAAATTTGAAGATGCCGGTGCCAAGTTAAATTTCACAACTTATTTAAATGAAGAAATCTTATTAATATTTTAGTGGACATGGTCGTTTGCGATTTTATTACACTGAATTTAAAGTATAAATCGAAATACGATCAAATTAATTGCTAACGTAAACACAGTTTAGAATTCTTGTGGGTTAAGGCATTGCCACGAAATTACGGTCATCAAAACGGTGCCAATGGACCTTTCCATTTTTAGCTATGCCCCGCCCATCACTAGCTAAGCTTCACCCACACCTCGCCGTGTTGGAATTGATCGAACCCCGAGTGCCCTAGCTATCAATTTCCTGAAAACTATACAGGGCAGCTGTTGAATATTTTGTAACTAATTTGACTATTTATTAAATAGTAAAAGGCATACAACTTGTACAACAACACATAGACCGTCTTCAAATATGCGTTCGTGACGTACTTATTGCCATCATTCATGACGTCATCCATTATGATGTCTTTCTATGCATCACGTAGATGATTATGATGTCATATGATGGGTGCATACTCTAGAAAGGTGAATTCTCATAAATTGCTTCTTGGCATTTCATGGTACGACCAAAGTCACCAAATTCATGAACCAATTCCGTCTCGAAAACGCATTCCATATGCAACACAGCATAATCATTACCTAACCCCTTTCAATGACAAATCCGTGAAAAAGTGTCCTTTATGATGCACAGCATAGTCTGGTGAATAGTGTGTAAGCCTTTGCTGCCTAAGGTAACTGACAACCGAGCCAGTAATTCCAGTGGTAAATTTTCAAAAATAGACTTCTCTTGGTATGCAAATTGACATTTTCCAAGATGACTGCAGAGGCCATTTTTGGCCGGCTTGAATATTAAAGGGTTAAGCACCCAAACAAATTGGTACACAAGTTAAGGATGATGTCACATAATGATCACATGATCAATTATTATTACTATTATTATTATTATTATTATTATTATTATTATTGACCTACCAGATCCATTTGAACAGATAACTCCGGCATCATAGCTATCATGTTGGCATTTGTCCAGGTTTCCCCATTCTTTATACGCACAATTGATCAGTGACGATTCCGCTCCTGTACAATTTACGTCATGAAGCACCATGGGTAATTTATTCTTAACTAAGTGGAGGTAAGAAATCCCTCCTGAAAAGCCTAATTCACGACAGGCGACGGCAGCATCCTGGTCTGTAAATCCATCCATACAGACCCGCCCCCAAACACCTTTGTAACGAGCTTCAATTATACCATTTGACCCAGATGAATGACTGTCTTTTGAAATCCTTAATGTAAATTCTGAAAAAACATGGATGAAAATTTGTTAGCTTTGAGAATGAAAGGTTTCCGTCTACATGTAGCCTAAAAGTTGTGGTAGCTGCATTAATCAACTGCTAATGCTAAGTTACTAATGGCATTCTAAAGTAGTACCTTTCAAGATGAACTTTATTGATTTTTCTACTTCTAAGCTTTCGCTTATAAATCTGATTAATCTGTTGTCAACTTTAAAAAATATCCTGCTAATTATTTTGCATAAAAGAAGCCATCTTTAACATGGTATAGTATTGAGTAATATTTCGTTGATCGATGACTGTGGCTCATCTGGTGTTGTTAACAATTTAATAATAAAAATTTCTAACAAAAAGTATAGACATGCTGATCAAGAAAAATATTTTTTGAAAACCTATCAGTGTAATGACTGTGTCAGTAACTGAGCTAGTTATTCTTGTGACAAGTTTTCTAAAACACTATTCTTCTATTCTGTACATGGACATTTCTCAAGTCAACTGTTTGCAAAGAAGACTTGATCATAAATGTGTAATTAACTAAAATTTATATTTAATTCAATATATTTTAAATACCATTGTCTAGATGCGTATTTGAGCAGTAGATGGATGCATAATGACTGCTTGCACACGTGCCACCTTTGTTATATGTGCAGTCAATAGGCGTGGTCTCAGCACCAGAACACTTCAGATTTGTCACAGAAAGAGGTGCAAGATCAGATGCAGATTCAAAGGCTGATCCGAGAATAACGCGCGCATCCGAGAAGCCGAGGAAGCGGCACGCGACCAGAGCTTCCCGATCCGTGAAGTCGGTGTCACAAACAGTGCTCCATTCATCGTCAATGTACACCTCCAGACCTCCAATTGATTTATTTGTGCCAGTTGACAATCGAACTAAATGAAAAAGAGCATGGGACTGTTAACCTTGAAACTCGAGTGTCTCAGTTACAAGACAACGAAGGAATCCAGTTTTAGCTATGCACGCTTTGCCCATGTTTGGATCTATCGATCCCTGCACTCCCTGAATCTCAATTTTCAAAAAACTACACAGGTAAGCTGTTGAATATTTTGAAACTAACTTGACTGGGTACTGCTGCAGCAGCGCCCAGTTAAATTAGTTTCAAAGTATTCAACAGAACATTTATTAAATAGCAGACATACAATTCGTACAACTTGACGGACTATTAAGCGTTTATGATGGACTAAATCAAGTCATTCATGACATAATTTATTATGACATCAGCCTTTTTGTGACGTAGTTGATTTGGACGTCATATGATAGACTGAGAAACTGGATTCATAAATTATACAGGAAATCTGCAAAATATTTTGCACCTAATTTGATTTGGAGTCTGCCATAGGCATCAACACCTTCCAGTCAAATTATTCTCAAAATATTCAACAGAAAATTCCTATTTTTTAAATTAAAAATTTGTCACTTAAGAGCTGGTCTGTAATGGTTAATGATTTCAGTTATTATAAAAAACAGCATCAAACTTGTCAATAAGTAATGTTATGTGGGGGCATCAAAAGCTGGTTATTCAATAAAGAAAGTTGGTCGCTTGTTGGGCCAAATGACGGTGGTTCTATGACAACATATATTAACCCTTTAGCACTCAAACTGGCCAAAAACAGCTTTGGTCTTGAGCAAGTGTTTTTGAAAATATGTCACTGGAATGACTTGCTCGATAACAGAGCCAGTCATTCCACAGATAAATCTTCAAAAACACTCTCCTCTTGGTCTACAAATGGACATTTTTTATGAGAAAAGTGAAATTTGAACAAGCTTATGGATTAAAGGGTTACTATAATCATCTGCAATGTTGTATTGTACTGTTAGAGTATCGAAATGGAATCCAGTTTTAGCTATGCCATGTCCATCTCTAGCTCGACTCCACCCACGGTTTGCCTATGTTGGGATTGATCGATCCATGCACTCTCTGAATCTCAATTTCCACATAATTATACAGGTAAGCTGTTGAATATTTTGAAACTAATCTGTTGGGTGCTGTTGCTGTTGCTGCCTAACAACAGCATCCAGTCAAATTAGTTTCAAAATATTCAACAGCATGTTTATTTAATAGTATATACAATTCGTACAACCTGACGGACTATTAAGAGCTTAAGACAGATTAAATCGAGTCATTCATGACGTAATTGATTATCACATCAGCATACATGTCACATAGTTGATTATGACATTATATGATTGACTATAAAATCCTCCATTAGACTTCATCTCACTCACTTATTGCTCGAGTCTTAAACACTGTATTATATAGTACATACCTACTAACCCATTACCAATACATTCAGAGAACACATGATAACCATATGAACCCTAAAACACCAACACTTAAAATCTTTTACAATTTAGTAATTATTCTGTGGAATATTTTGAAACTATATTTGACTCGAAGCTGTTGATGACTATGGTCAGTGTCAAATTAGTTTTGAAAAATATTTAACAACTTACCTGTCGAGCTGCCATGAAATTGAGAAACTGGGAATTCAGGGTCCAAACGTTTAAACAATACTCATCAGCATTACAAAATGTTAGCTTAGCGACAGGTGGAGCAACATCTTCCAGTCAAATTAGTTTCAAAATATTCAACAGAATGCTCTTTAGATCATAAAGAAGTTGTCATTTCTGGTCTGTAATAGTTAAATGCGTAACCCTTTAATAGTTAAATTTAGGCAAGAAAATATAAATGTTTACATGTTGAATAGCCATCTGCGGGCTAAGAGAAGACCATTTTTGAAAATTTACCACTGGAATGATGGCTCGGTTACCGAGCCAGTCATTCCAGGGGTAAATTTTCAAAAATACTCTTCTCATGACAAGCAAATGGCTATTCTTCAAGACCACTGCAGAGGATGGTTTTGTCTGGCTTCATCATAAAAGGGTTAAAGAACCACCCTTTTTTCCCCAACAGAAGCAGCTGTCCATTATAGACTGCCTCTCTTAGAAAAATGATGGTCACTGTTTGATAAACTTTGTGCAAAGTCATACCTTCATGGTAGCAAAATGCCCCCGCATCCTTCTTATGCGAGTCACATGCGTCAATAAGCCAGATCTGTGTCTCTCCTTCTGTGAAGATAAGCGTGTCTGATAGCGACGAATTGAAGCCCACGTGCGGACACTGATGTAGGGTGGTCTCCTTCCCTGTGCAGTGTAGGTGTGATAACCAGACTGGACCAGTAGCTAGATAAAAATTATGAGCATTGACGTTATCATACTTTTCTCTGTTAACCATTTAGCTTTCAAATTTGTGTTAACAAATTTCAATTTGCTCATAGAAAATATCCATTTGCAAATCAAGAGATTAATTTTGAAAATTTATCACTGGAATGACTGGTTCGGATATCAAGCCAGTCATTCTAGTTATAAGTTTCAAAAACAGTCTTCTCTTGTTTTGTAAATGGACATCTCTCATGACCATCGCAGAAGACATTTTTGGCTCGCATACAGGATAAAGTGTTAATTGTGCTAACAAACACCACCACCACTATAATCATTGCCATCATCATCACCATCACAACTACCATCACTGCCATCATCATCATCATCTTCATCATCATCAACATCACAACTACCATCACCGGCATCATAGTCATCATCACTATCCCCATTAGACCCAATATCACAACTACCATTACTGCCATCATCATCATTATCCTCATCATCATTACAAATACCATCACTGCCATCATCATTATAATGATCAAAATTCAACATCATTGCCATAACTATCATGAATCATCACTGTCATATCTATCGTCATCATCAATCATCAAACCACCATCATCATGATCATCGCCATCGCTATCATTATCATCATTTTAACAATCAATCATCATCATCATTGCATTAACGATCATCACCATCATTGACATATCAACAATATCAATATCATAACAACTAACTCGAATAGAGATTACAGACCCTTTCCCTTCAATTTTGTCAAATTTTCAATATTTTATCTACGGATGACAACCAAGACTGTGGAATCCTACTGTATGGTCACACACTTTCTTTAGCCAAATCTGATGAGTAGATTTTGAGATATTCATAGATCTGGAATGTAATCCAATCAGGAACCATGCTTTTAATGTGGATCACTGCCAAAAGTCTGGAAATTCTCTTGGATGGTAATAGGTTTCGTTGTACTACAATTTGACCCAAATTGGACCAGTATTTTTTTAGATACAAGTCTGCATACACGCATGTAGACACCCACTCACACACAAATGCAATACAACTTTGCCTTTACAGTGCAACGGTAATGGAAGAATTCAGTTTTAGCTATGCCCCGCCCATCTCTAGCTAAGCTCCACCCACACTTCACCCATGTTGGGATCAATTGAGCCCTGCAGATTAAGCCCTACACTCTCAGAATCTCAATTTCCAAAAAAACGTAAGTTGTTGAAGATTTTGATACTAATCTGACTGGGTGCAGTTGCTGACTATGGCAGCAACAGCGTCTGCCTGCTTCGTCAAATTAGTTTCAAAATATTCAACTATTAAGCATTTATGACAGACCAAATCGTGTCACTCATGATGTATTTGATTATAACGTCAGCCTACATGTGACGTAGTTGATTATGTCATATGATTGACTGAGAGACTGGATTCCTCAATTAACAATTAATAGGCCAGTGAATTAGTTTCAGAATCTTAATGGCAATCACATATGGGTGTTTGCAAACTGACATACTTGAAAATCACGAATTTTATTACCATCTACACTTCCACCATGATCAGCTGATCTGCCAGATGACTTGGGTTAGCTGTGACGGCCACCTGTACAGTGGTTACATTTATAAACGCAGCACTCACCTCGTTGAAATTTAGATGTCCTGATTGGGCCACCTCCTGTAAAATTAAGCTGTCTGCAAAATACTGTTGTTTCAGCTTGACCCCATAAGCGGTTGCAGACTGTTCCCCATACACCATCAATACTTATTTCGACACGCCCATAGTTCTCACCACCTCCCCGCATTCTATACTCGACTGAGTCTGTAAGAGGAGTCAGACACAAGATAGCATTAATAGTGATGCATTCTCTAAGTGAATACTAGGCAGATCGGCACACTTGTGTTGAATAATAATAATAATATAATAATAATAATAATAATAACAAACAAATAATTAAAATAAATAATAATGACCTGTATTATTGAGACAAAGAGCTCCGGCGACATGATGAGTAGAACAATGTCCCATCTCCAGACGCGAATGGTACGAGCAGTCGCTAATGTTTCTCTCTTGCCCTGTGCAGTTCACGCTGCTTATCCAGTATGGACCTGTATTCGCAGCATTACGTGTCTGCCCAGTGAACGCATGATGATAGGCAATACCTGGAAAAACAGAATTAATAAAGGGATGTATTTCTAGCTATGACCTGCCTGTTTCTAGCTATGTTACACCCACACATGTTTTACTCATGTTGTAATTGGTTTATATACACTGTATCCTGAAGTCCTAGAATCTCAATTCCAAGGTAACACCTATACAGGGAAGCTATTGAATAATTTAAAACTAATATGACTGGGTGCTGTTGCAGTTGCTGCTATAGGCAGCAAGAGCTCCCAGTCAAATTAGTTTCAAAATATTCAACAGAATGTTTTGTAGACCTGTCAAAGACATACAATTCATACACTTGATAGACTTTTCGAGCTCCATAACAGAGTTATAAACCATTATTATGATTATGATGTCAGCCTACATGTGATGCAATTGATTATGATGTAATATAGAGTGACAGATTGGATCCCTCAATTTATTCATCAAGAGATCATTTGTGTCACCAGTGATAATTTAAGCTAGAGAAAATAACCATTTAGAAGTTAAATAAATGCTTTTTTGAAAATTGCTTAAAGGCAAGGAGTAACAGCTCTCAGATAGTAAATTAATTTTTCTTTTCGAAATATACAACATGTTACCTCTATGGTTGATTTTAGACCACACCATCAAACTCAAGAGTACATGTATTACATGTATGATTATATCTACGTATCGCAGCACACACCTTAACCTTTCACTGATTGGCTGAAAATGAAACCATAACTAGTTTCACCATGATTTCATAGAATGGAGAAATGCGCACCCATTTAGCAATAAAAAAATTAATATATCAGCAGCAAAATAGAAATCTAACACGAGCAATCAGAGATAGAAAACACTCGGCCAAAAACCCCATCTTATATCACATTCTTTGGAAATTTTTTTCAGATCACAACTAAATCAGGGAATCTTAATCTATGGCAACACACATTCTTGTTCTAAAATTTGAGCCAAATCAGACTGGTAGTCACCGAGATACCCATAAATGTGCTATTTGATCCGATCCAAATACTGGGATTTTTACTCCAGAATATATGGCCAAACGCCGGAAATCCTAGATTATGTCACCAATCTTTCTTGAGTTAAAATCTGAGCCAAATTGGATTAATAGTTGTTGAGATACAGCTCTGAACAGACAGTGACATAGAGCGACTGACAGACTCAAACAATACACTCTTCCCATTACATCACATGGATGAAGATAACGTGCATCGCTTATACAGGATCTATATATCACCAGCTGCCTCTAGTAGACTTCTGCGATTATGTCATTAAATCAAAAAACATGGCTATTTTATAAATCATTAATTTACAAGATTAAAAATTAAATAATCGAATAATCATCGGTTATCGAGCCAGTCATTCCAGTAGTAAATTTTCAAAAATAGTCATCTCTTGGTCAGCAAATGGACATTTTCTATGAGAAAATTGCAATTTTCTTGAACAAATTCGAGTGTTTAATGGTTAAAGGGATCGTAAACTCCTAAAAATCTGCCTATATAGAGCATACCTGTTCTGTGACCTAAAGAGCGACAGAGAACATCCGCTTCCGTATCTGACCACGAATGAAAGCAAATACGTCCCTGTATCCCATAATGCATCACTGACACCTGACCACGGCCAACATCGAGTTCAGATAAACTGAAGCTGTAGTCTGAAATATACATAAATAGATACATATCAACTTACAATCAATACAGAAAAGATCACAGTACTGGTCAAACATCAACAAACCTTTCAAGATTTTACTTTAATCCTTTCATAGTGAATCCATCCACAAACGGCCTCGGAAGTGGTCTTAAATCATGTTCATTTGCAGGATGAGAAGAGAATTTTGAAAATTTACCCTTAAATGACTGGCTCGGTAACCGAGCACTCAGTAACAGAGCACTCGCTAACCAAGCCAGTCATTCCAGTAGTAAATTTTCAAAAAATAGTTTTCTCTTAGTGCGTAAATCGACATTCAATAAGCAAATACTTTGATTGTCTTTGCTAAATTTAGCCATAATAAAAGATTAACCATTTTATTGAGAAATCCAGTTTATCTATCAATCATGACGCTAAAATCAACTACGTCACATGTAGACTGACGCTATAATCTACTACATCATGAATGACATAATTTAGTCTGTCAAAAACACTTCATAGTCCGTCAAGTTGTACGAATTGTATGTCTTTACTATTTACTAAACATTCTTTTGAATATTTTGCACCCAGTAAAATTGGCGGCGGCTACCGGATTAAGTGCGCTGGAGATATCGCGAAGGTAGAAATCAGTAAATGACGACTCGGCATGCCATTGTGCGACAGACATCGCCTCCTCTAAAGAGAACCCGTATAAAGGGCCGATGCTGCTGCTTGTGCTCGGACTTGATGGGTGTTCGGACGATCAATCTGCTTTCCTGTTGCGATTTTATGCGACATCTGAATAGCAATCGACTATCCAACGAGAAATGGTGTCTTTCGAGGCAGGAAGATAAGGAGCTTTGAGACATAACCACAGAGATTTCGGGTCATCTCTCCACTCCTCAGTACGTTTCTTATACATTTTCAGACATCTGACAGGACACCAAGCACAAAAGTTTGGGTCATGTCTAATTAAACTTGGCAAATTTATCAGCTGTCCTGGATATTTAAGTGACTGATTTTTTGCCAAGAAACAAAGACGTGGTAGCAGTCTTAAACCTTCACCCGCAACGACAAAACGGTCTTGTTCGGCAGAAAGCGTGTGAATTTCGCTTCTCCTTCTCGCTGATGCTGCTGCAACCAAGAAAAATGACTTAATAGTTAGCAGTTTAATATCTATAGATCTAATTGGTTCAAAGGGAGCATGCCCTAAAACCTGTAGAACAAGAGATAGTTTCCATGCTGGGATAGGAATTGGCTGTCTAGGTCGCAAATTGCTCATTCCTTTAATAACTTCATTTAAAGTGTCGTTCTCCACTCCTACAATGGCCAGACTGGGAACAACTGAAGCTACTGCAGACTTATATGCTGCTAGGGTTGAAGGTACAAGTTTGTCAACTTCATATAAATGACAGATAAAATCGGCTACATGTTGAACAGATGCAGAAAAAGGGATTAATATCTCTTCCCTTACACCACTCTGCAAATTTATTGATTCTATAATTATGTCTTGGTGGTTGACCCTCTTCTGGCTGAAGCGACAAACTTCACTGCTTGCTCAGAAAAGCCACCCTTAATTGCACGCTGCTTGATAACATCCATGCAGTCAATTGGAACATCTCCAGTCTGTCATGGAGATACAGACCTTTGTTCTGAGAGATCAGATCCCTTCTGTCTGGAAGAAGGATTGGATTGCAGACTAGAAGGTCCAGCAGATCTGTAAACCATGATCGGCCTGGCCAATGAGGGGTGATCAGTAATACTTGGCATATGCCCTCTCTTATCTTTGCCAGAACTTTTGGGATGACAATCGTTGGAGGATACGCATACACATACATTCCATTCCAACTTATCGCCAGTGCATCTACTGCTAGAGCTAGCGGGTCCAGGATCGGTGACATGTATGTGACCATTTTTGCATTTCCTTTCATCCCAAATAGATCCATATTTGGTGTGCCCCAATATTTGAAAAGAACCTCCGCTACCGATTGGTTGAGCTGCCATTCGGTCGGACAGCAAACCATCCTTCGACTGAGAGCATCTGCTAGGATGTTCAATCTTCCTGGAATGTGAGCTGCCCGAAGAATAATATTCCTCTCTTGGCACCACAACAGAAGGTTCCATATCATCATACACAACTCCGGTATCTCGCCCCGCCTTGGCAGTTCAAATAAGACACCACTGTTGAGTTGTCTGTCCTTACTAGGACAATCTTGTCTGGGATTAAGTTCTCGAATTTTCGAAGTGCTAATGCCACCGCTAATAATTCGAGAACATTGATGTGTTTCTGCCCATTGGTACGATCCCATTCCCCTGACACTGACAGATCGTCCAGTACTGCTCCCCAACCCGTCGTCGATGCGTCTGTAAAGATGGACATCTGCGGTTGAAGAGGTGGTAGAGGAACACCTCGCATGAGATTCTGTTCTGATAACCACCACTAAAGATGGAATATCAATGGTTCTTTTACTGGAATCCTCAGAGACAACGGATCCATTCTCTGAGACCAGAATGACATTAAGTACATCTGAATCGGCCTGCGCCTGAGTGCCGCATAAGGAACCACCTTCTCCAGAGATACTAGTAAACCCAGTATTCTGAGAAATTGACACGCCGTCAGATAGGCTCCTAGAGAAACTGGCTCCAGTACTGCAATCAAACTCTTGACTCTACTCTCCGCCGGAAAAGCTACACAGTCCCCCCCACTTTGGTGAAGACCCTCGGGGCTGTGGTCAGACCGAACAGAAGCACATTGAATTCCCAAACATTGTCTTGGAGCGCAAAGCGAAGGTATTTCTGAAAAGGAATTGACATTAGAATATGAAAATATGCTTCCTTCAGATCTATCGATACTGCCCACATGCTTTTTCTCAGCCCTCTCATCACCGCTGCTAGTCTCCATCTGGAATTTTGGTGAAAGAATCAATTTGTTCAGCAGTTTGAGGTTGTGAATCGGTCTCCAACCTCCAGTGCGTTTCAGAACGAGGAAAATTATCGAATAGAAGCCCAGGGAGGACTGATCGTGGACTAAATGAATCGCATTCTTCTGATGAAGATCTATGATTTCTGAGCAAATGGCATTAAACGATCGGATTCCCTTGGCACAGGAGTCCATACTGGAGATGTTAAGTTCGTAGCCGTTTCTTAGCCAATGACAGACTAAACAATCTTGCATGACCTGTTCCCACTGGTTTGAGAACAGCTGAAGTCTGCTTCTGATGGTAAGATTCTGCACACAGCTCGCGGTTGATATTGCACGATAAGACATTAAATCGCTTGGGTGAAGATTCTCGACTCCCTTCATTCCTGGTGTCACCAAAACGGGTCTCGCCGCAAACCCGTCAGGACTGTCCCACACGGCTTCTTGGAATATGATGGCCCGGGACTGCCGCCACGGTTATCCTTACGGTAGCCACCGAGACCCAAGCCACCACCCTTCCTATCATCTTCATACAGCCTCTTATTAGAGGACTTGTATGAGGATGAATGGCCAGGTTTCTATGAACCTGATGGGCATCACGGCCAGAAGGATGGAAGGGCGATCTCTGGCGCTGCCTCTGTTGCTCATGCTGATGATGCTTGTAGGACTGCTGCGGCTGAGTCCTATTCGTCGACTTCCACGACTTGCCGACTACTTCCTGCACTGCGACCATTGACACAACCTTGGAAAGAGCTTGTCGTGCCGATCCACCAAACAAGCCCGGAACAATGAAGGGCGCAGAAGATAACGCAGCCTGCATCTCTGGTCCTGGTTCTACGCAATCGAGAACCATTGTCCTCCACTCCACCAACGATCTAGTGATCACCCTGGCCAGGCAATCCTGGGATAAGCGCATGGTGTCCCGGATAACTCGAGGAGCAGCCTCTGGCACTTCTCCACCTTCCGCCACGCAGGTCAGCATACCCTGCAGGACGGTGCATCTGTGCGAGAGAGCAGCCATAGCCGCTCTCGCCACTTCCTCAATGATAGTCAACTCATTGAAAGAATCTTTGTTAGCTTGGGAAACCAAGGGTCGAGAACGACCCTTGGCTTTCCCAGCTAACTGCCTATTCAGAGCTTCTCTTTCCCCGACTGAAAGCCGAGGAACACGAGCATACTGATGATAGGCCTGCTCCGAAAAGTGGACCCTACTCCTTATCCCTTTAGGGGCCTTGGACAATGAATAATCCGGCTGAACCAGACGGTACACCGCAACTTCCAACATGTCAGAAGTCTGGGTGTCCAAGGGACAAGTCGGCATGGCTGAAGAGCCACTCGACAGAGCGCTAACCACTCGCTCTGACATCCGCTCCATCGCCGGATCGCGCTGAGATCCTTGAACCGATGCCAACCCGAGATGGTCGGACATCCAGCCAAGGACCTGCACCCATTCAGCTTCGGTGCAAAAGTATGGTTCGTCCATCAATGGACTACCATTCTCATCCTCCTTCTCACCTTGGATGAGCAGGCCACTGACAATCCATGCTGAGAGCTACGGACCAAACTTCCAATACGAAGCAGATCCGTGGCTCGACTACTTGCGGCTCCAGTATCTAGCGAATCACCAGATACAGATTCACCGCAATCCATCGGCTCCAGCAGGAGAGCCGGGACTATGGCCGCTACTACGACAGGAGATGGAACTTCGAGAGGAGCTGTCATAACCGACTCTGTGATGCCGACAGAACCATAAAACAAGGCTCTAGCCGCAATCCGGACTGAGCGAAACCTGGTTGAAAGATGCCCAACGGAACATTGACATCTCCACCCGGCTGGCAAACCCATTCAAAACCCGAGGGAGACCCGCAGGAGGTACCGACATCTGCCACCTGAGAAAGCTCTGGCATGCCAGAGTCTTCCATCAGGAGGATATCTTCCTCCTCCGCCATCGGCTCTTGAGCCAAAGCAAGAGGAAGGACAGGTGCTTGTCCCGCCGGAGAACTGGCCGGACCACCGATAGGTAACCCTGCACCAGCCTGCATAGTCGGGATCATGGACTGGAATGAATCGAATGTAGCCTTGAATTGGGCCACCCAAACACCCAAGGCCGAGTTATTCTAGACCCTTGACCGATGCCTGATCCACTTTGGCCGCCTTGTCCTTCGCAATCCTCTCCAAACATGCACGCCGATCACGATCAAATTCCGCCACCAAATCCGACGACCACTTCGCACATACATCGCAAGGACTCCCAACCTTGCACCTCGTGCAGGCAACACAGTGATGGCCAGTGAACTTCCGCTTCATGAAGCGGTTGCAGTGAGAGCATAACGTATCAGGAGGGGCTTTTCCTTGCCCCTTCACCTTCTGCGAACACAGAATAAGAATTAAAACGCTGCACATGATAAGATGATGATGAGCAACACGCACAATTTACTTGATTGTAATTTAAAATTGGTTACAAACATTAACTTTCTCTTAAATTAATGATCATCAAGAATTAGGTAGGAAATATTTGAAAGTTTTTCCAGTGAAAATTTTATAAACACGACTAGAAATAAAGACCGATCGCTACAAACACCCTCGTCAATGAAGCGAGAGCTAAAGAACGGCCTAAAACAGAGTGCATAGACACGCCAAGCCAAAACAAAACATTAATCATGGGTGGTGCCATCTTGGCTATGGGCGCATCCATCATGGAAGGAACCGAGTCGCAAGAGAAATTAACCGAGTACCCGGAAAGGATTAAACAGTTAACAGGTAATGGAGTGACTCCAATAATGGCTACCATTTTAAAACAATGTGCCAATTTAAGGAAATTTCAGTCATTACGGCACGAATGTATAAATTCTACCTGACCCTGTGATAATTTTCCTTTGCCTTCAATGGAACCAGCAACCATTTATGCAAACAATGCTTAACTGCATCGAAAATTGCAAAATTT
Source organism: Chaetoderma sp. LZ-2023a (assembly GCA_034401795.1). Taxonomy (NCBI): domain Eukaryota; kingdom Metazoa; phylum Mollusca; class Caudofoveata; order Chaetodermatida; family Chaetodermatidae; genus Chaetoderma; species Chaetoderma sp. LZ-2023a. The sequence continues at coordinate 100,114,241 of CM067360.1, read as the reverse complement.
TAGAGCTAAAAATGCGAGTGTAAAGTCGAGCAAAATAGACAAATCTAACTGTGATTGGGAATTGACTCGGTACCTGGGGCTATGGTAATTTCCAGACACAGTATGGCAGGACCATGGAGAGTGCAGTGTTTATTTGTTTATTTTGAGCTAGACTAGATAAGACATTATCATAATAGTACATCTGGTAAGTATTATTCGAAGTACAAGTAGAAGCCGTTTTCACCAGCTCGATCATTAGCGGTCATGAAAATCGTAATTTCGGCATAGCAGTGTCCATTTGCAGGCAAAGAAGACTATTTTTGAACATTTAGCATTTTCAAAAGTTGTGTTCACTTGTCCTGCAAATGGACCTTGCTCATGACTACTGCTGTTTTGAACATTAAATAGTTAAGTTGACACAAGAGGGGTTATGTAGTGTCAGGGACCAACTTACTCAATTGAAATCATTAGCCAGTGAATTAGCCTATTTGGGGATTTCATTAGCCAAATCTGGACTTTCTTCGCCTGACCAATAACCTATCAATCTAATCCTTTATGATCCCGCTAGATCTTAAGGCTAATAACCAAGTAATAGATGACCAGCACGTCATGCAAGAAATAAAATATTGGATAGAATTAGATATGTCATCATGGTTTAAAAGGAACTGACCTACCAGCATACATGTAAAATCATTAACCAGTGAATTATCCTATTTTGACATTTTATTAGCCAACCATGAAAATTATTCTCAAAAGCGAATTGGCGAATGGGTAGGTCTTGTCCCTGTAGTGTGAAATATTTACAAATTCTGGTCTCGACAAGTTGTTGTTAAAAATAGTTTTCTCTTGTTCTGCAAATGGACATTTCTGAAGACCACTGTAGAAGGCACTTTTGGCGACTTGGGGTTTAAGGGGTTAAGGCAACTCACCTATCTGCCCTAACACTTGTGATTTCCCTGTATAGGTAGCAATGCATGACAAGCAGTGGCACAGTGCTGGGAGTCAAGGGGGACAGTTTCTCCTGGATGCCAGGTTTAGTGTAATGTTGGGGTATGGAGGAGGGTGCATTAAAATGGCAATTGGACCTGGTTTTGCCGGCAGGCACCAGCATTGAGGTATGAGAGGGGGCGCCAAAAGGCTGAATATGCCCGGGCATCAGTCACCCTCACAACACCACTGTTGACAAGCTGAGCGTGTCCAGGATTAACACTATTTCTATCCTAGATCGACTCACCTTCACTAACTATTTGACTATCCGTGAAGCAAATCATTGATGCATAACTTTCACTTGAGCAGTTCTGATTTTCCCGTATGCACTCCTCAATCACTGTCTCATTTCCTCTACAGGACACTGAAAATGAATGATCAAATTCCGCATCCTGGTCTGGTCCATATGCGGAACAGCACATCGCACGTCCATCCACAAACCCGAGATCGATACAGGCAAGACGAGCGGCATGATCGGTGAATCCTTCATCGCAGACAAGAGACCATTTGTCCTTTTGTATGAACAAGACTGGGCCGTGAGTGGCCTCATGGCTGGGAGCTAGCCGCACTGGAAACAGTAACGATAGAATAAATACAAGTCAGATTAGAAATACAGGCTATCAAATATTTCAAACCACCATGTTGATTCAGGTCGTTTTCTAACCACTGCAATGCTTTGCTAAGGAGAATGGAGGAATCCAGTTTCTCAGTCAATAACATAATGTCATAATCAACTACATCACATGTAGGCTGATGTGATAATGAATTATGTCATGAATGACATGATTTATTCCGTCTTAAATACTTAATAATCCGTCAAGTTGTACAATTTGTATGTTTTTAATATTTAATAAAAATTCTGTTGAATGTTTTGAAACTAATTTGACTGGGTGCTGTTACTGCCATCGGCTGCAACAGCACCCAGTCAATTTTGTTTCAAAATATTAAACAGCATACCTGTAGTTTTCTGGACATTGAGATTCAGAGTGCAGGGATCGATCGATACCAATACGAGCAAAGCATGGGTGGAGCTTAATTAGAGATGGATGGGGCATACCTAAAGCTGAAAAGCTTCATTCTGACCAATGTGCAACAAAATATAGTGAGAAATGCGACATCTTATGATTTCAGAATTAATATTATTTTTGATTGAATTTTCTGTTTGCTTCGCTGGAATATATCATCATAGTCCATGAGATGACCCAGTAATTTTTCACTTTGGCTGCACCCCAGGGTGTTTTTTAATATTGTTGGAAAGCCTAGGGTATCTACAATGTGATTTTAAATGTTGGACTTGCCACAATGTGTCGGTTTAGGTTTCCAACAACAAAATGTGACCCCACGCTTGGCATTCAATTTTGAAATTTGAGAATAACACGTATGAGTTAAAGAATAACAGGAAATACGCAATTTAGCTTTTAATCTGAGAATCATTTGCAAATTCTTTGATTTGATGGCTTTTGCTTACAGGCTTACTGAAATTCAAATTAGGTCATGGATTTCTGGACAATAAGCAAGTCATTTCAAGTGCCTGTAGTAAATTAGATCTAATAACCACACATGAGGTCACATGCCTGTGTATTACTATTTACTCAAACTAAAATGGCAAAATATACAATTCTATAAGAGAAGACTTCCATGTTTTCTTATTTATGTTCATAAAATAAGTTAATACTACGGTCAAACCCGTCTATACTGGAAACAATAAATGGGCCATCAAAACATAGCCACTAAAGACGGTTGCATAATATGTATCATTTGCTAAGTTTGTTAGATAACTTCTAAGGCCAAATGATGACAGTTCTTACAGAACATTATCTTATATGAGCAGCATTAAAACAAAAACTCAAATGAGGGGAAGTGTTTTGACATTAAGTTATTTTCTGTATGTGTAGATCAGTTAGTTAATCAAGGCATCTATGTCACGTGCTCAGTCCCTGTTAGGTTCTGAATCTCCGCTTTCATCTACAGTCATTAAATTCTCACAGTTTTCAGCACAACTACAACAGTCTGTACATGGCATTTTATTTCTGAAACAGGAAATGATTTCCAGAGCAACCTGCTTTACAACCACATTTAAGCAGTTCAAGAATCGCCTTTCGAGCTGGTAGACGATCCATCCAGTCTACTGAAACTTCACCATTGTCTACCACCCATCCATGCCCACATGGGCCGGGTATATCAGGCATTGGTTCTAAGGAAGATCTCCATACTAGAGCCTCTCTTTCTCTTCCCGTATGCTTTGGAAGGGCATCTTTACACGGTGGCAATTGATGACTTTGTGTGAGTTTACCACAAAATTCTTATATGTTGCTTCATCTACATCATCTCCCGGCTTTCCATATATTTCACAAACAAACCTTTGACCAAACTGCAGTGTCCTCGCTGACAGAAATTTGGTTTCCAATGTTGGCCATTGCTTCACAATACACTCGGTTTGTAACAACGATATCAAATGCCCTCTTCTTACCTTTACCTATAAAAGCTCTATTGGTGTAAGCACCTCCTGTAAACGAATGTAATCCTGGCAAAGGCTTACATACAGTCGGTCTTAGCTTTTGGGAAAGAGCATTGCCATCAATAAAACGAGTACGTGCCTTTGTTCCAGCATGTATATGCGGCTTGGTATTTATTTTCTGCTGAGAGTGGCATGCCAATACAAGAACATCGGTAGCTGATGGCCGGATAACAACACCTGAGTTTCCAGCATCTCTGGCATGCAAAGCATGTATCTGGCACTTCTTGTGTGGAATCCAACTCCGGGACTTCATCTCAGGTGACAGTATCATTTACAACCACATACCAGTGACACATTCATCCATGCACAAAATAAATGGAACTGGAGGCATGTTTGAGTGCATAGGTTTGCTTGCACCATCCAATAAAAAGGAATTCAACTAGGGCAGTTTTGTTTTCACCACAAGAAAGGAACCTTTCCATTGTTTTGGTATTTATTGTGTGTCAAAACTAATTTTTTATTCGGATTGCCCTGAGCACGCAAATTCCTTTCAGCAGATTTAATCAAGACACTGGGATATTCGTCAGCTACAATGTCAACCCCCGAATTATCTCCTGTAAGTACTAACACTTTGTCAAGGATTAAAGATGGCAGGTCAGAAAATGTACTGGGCAGATCTGATAATGCTCTGAGATTGGCTATGAGATCTATAATTCAAACTGAATTGCGGGGTACCATCTCGGCAGGCTTTTGAACTATTTCAATTAGTTTGGACAGCTTTATGTCTTAGCAAATGATCTATCAACCTCTGCAACAGATCAATGTATTGGGCCTAGACAATGTTTGAGAACTGTTTAAAGGTTAAACTTTCTAGCCTGTGCAATAACTAGCACACGTACAAACAGATTGCCATCAGCCTTCAATAAGATATGCTGATTTTCAACTTCTATTGTCTTTGTCTTGTTTAGACTGCTGAAGGTTTTCAAGCTAAGTTTCTTTAGTGTTGCAGAGATGGAAACATGTGTGTTGGAAGTCTTGAACGTATAAAGGAGGATGCAGCCTCCTTTTCCTTGACACATGCCTCTTCAGCTATAGATTCATTAGCAACAACTCCAGATGTTGAACCAGCTCACCAGAGCATTTGTATGCATTTGCTAACATTCAGAACAAGTCAGAAACTTTTGAATATCAGCATAATCTCACTGGATCCTGTGTTCTGATAAGTTTGTATTGTCAATCATACCGCTCACGTGGAAACAATATTCGCGAATAGTAGCTCGCTTGTGTGCAGTGGCAAGCCACATGTGAACTGCTTCTTTATTCAAACGGAAGCCTATTATACCACCCCTGGTTTTGGTGGATCGAGTCAATGTTTGTTCAATAGGTTGGTCTCAGGGTAACTGAGCAAAGGCATTTGTTGCCCTCTGAACTGTTAACTCTCCGCGTGAAATATTTCTATATGCTTCTGGGTGTGATTTATCCAAAATCTTTCATTTCACACCAATAAACTGGAAGATATCTAGTATAGTTTGTGCGATCAATAAAACGTAAACAAACATTCAATGTATCATATAACGGAGGCATGTAACTGTCAGTTGCCTTCGCGTGTAGACCTTATGAAGTGAAGAAGGATTCCTACAACATCAAAGTAAGAGTTCCAGAATGTCGCCATTGATGTGTTTAGCATTTCGCAATAGTCAGTGTATAAGTTATAGACATGATCAGTCATCAGAATAGATAAGATTCTTAAAGTTCTCAGAGGTCACAGCAGTATTCAACAGAGTATTATACACCTACATGTCATTCATTTCAGGTAAATGTTGTTCAACGTGCCAGTATCTGAATGATTCCCAATGCAAGATTGTGTGATAACTGCATAACTCAACCCCTTGAACTTATTTCAATAACAAGGCAATTATAGGTATACCGGTAATCTATTGTATATTTTTAAACTAATTTAATTGGAAGCCACACCTGCAAAAAGCTACCAGTCAAATTAGTGTCACAATATTCACTAGATCGTTTGTTTCATTGAGAAGACTTCGTTGTTAAGTGATCTGGGCATAAGAGTTTATTTGCACTCGCTAACACCTCTAAAGTGTAGAATTTATTATTCTTATTGGAGAAAAGTACATTTTTGGGTATTTCCATGTTTATAAACCAAACAATTTGCATAAATATATATGTAGCATGTAAAATTGTCTTACTGACATATATGTGCCTTCCAAAATGACAGAATTCTGCTTTTGGAGGGTATGTGTCTTTGACGTTGGTTTCTATGGTAACGGACAACTTCTTTAATGTCCAACATGCTAATTCTTAAAGTACACATTCGGACCGACAAAATGATACCATAAAACCTTAGTCCCCCCTGGAGCACAGACAAAATCATTTTTAGGCCCCTTTATAGGATTTGCCTTATAGACTATCATATGTAATTATTTAATGGCTGTTAGTACATCTACAAACATTCTGTCAATAACCAGAGAAGGCTGCATACATCACCGCTGATAGGCAATGTGCTTCATCCAGGGCTTATGGATGCCATCATGAAGCACATCTATGTGCGAAAGGTTGTCAAACATCGATAAAGTTAGACTTTATATTTAACTGCTTTGAACGTTATTATCCACAATGTCAAATTATTATTATTATTGACAAGCTATACAAAAATGACTGGTGGTCGGTCAATTATTCCCCACCCAAAACCCCACCCTATCTATCAGGATAGGTCTATTAATCAACAGTAACAATCTACTCATCAACAGGTTTTTAGTAGCGACTCGCAACTAGTATATGTCTGTCTGTCAAATTTTTGACAGTTTGGACAAAGCTACTCAAGTCGCACAGATAGTGCCGCACTTATTGTTTATTAATTTGTTAATGACATTCTAAGCAGTTTCCTAATTCTGTTTATAAATTGTAATTCAGTTATATGGTGGAAATGATCAGACTGACTACTGGTCACTTCTCTATATCTACAGAGGATTATCGATTAATAAATCACAAACCTGGCCCGATACACTTGACTGAGACATCTTTGTGATGACCTCTACATTCTCTGTCGCGAGATCCAGCCACATTCCATCCACGATGCGGGCATTCAATCAAATGCTCTTCCTTCCCGGAGCATCGTAAATGTGTTGTGTATATTGTGTCCGGGGGATTTGGATATCGTTTAACCACACTGACACCATCAGAATATCCAAGCTGTCGACAGAATACTCGCGAATCCTTCGAATCCCAATACTGACGACAAACCGTTCCAAGGATGCCATCAACCATCACCTCGACACGACCTTGACGAGGGTTCTCGTCGCCACTCAAACGGAATTGGATACCTTGAGAAAAAGGTATACAAATAATGACTAACATATATGTATATTGACTATGACAAGGGGCATCATCTCCTACTTACACCTTGTGCGTATACAGTACAGTACAGCTCGCGTTTCCGAAAGAATACAATCTTGAACATGATACAAGAAATGTTCTGTTGAATATTTTGAAGATAACTGGATTGAAAGACATTCCTAAGGCTGCAATGTCAATGTCTTCCAATCAAAATATGTTCAAAATATTCAACAATATGTTTTATTTTGTTTTGGAAAATATGTTACGTTATTTCTGAGCCATACTCAACCATAGACCGCGATTAATAGAACAAGAACATTTAGCAGCAATGCATGCCGCCACCGCCATCGTCGGAAAGGTGTAACCAATATCTCACTACTGCTTCTGAGGCGAGACAAAAAATGATTTGCTCAAGATCTGACTGCCGAAATTATCCACCAATCAGTGCCATAACCATTGCGGTTTTCAGTGCCATATGCATATACTGGCATATACATTTTAAACTCATCTCAAATGTTGAATTGTACTGGTAGACTACAGTATTGAGATTCTATATCATTGTCCTACGGAAACATTCATATATTTAAATCACTATGTTATTTCCATTCAAAACATCACATTAATTTTGGCTTGCCGCCGCCACCATGTTGTCCCCTTAAAACCCTTTAATGGGCAAGATTGCTCAAGAAAGTCATATGGTTTGCTTAGTGAGAGTCCATTTGCAAGGCAAGTGACTATTTCTTTTATTTGCCACTGAAATGACTGATTCGGTTATTGACGTCGTCATTTGAGTGATAAAATTTTGAACAGTCTTCTCTTGGGCAGCAAATGAACATTTCTCAAGAGCACTGCACCTGACCATGAAAGGGTTAAGCAAGAGTGTGTGATGACATATTGGTAAAGATACAATAAATTCTTTGATGTAATAACTTTCCTGTTGAATAGTTGCCTAGGCGGGTAAAGCTTTCAGCCGAATTAGTTTCAAAATATTCAACATCTTACTTGTATGGTTACCATTTAACCACACTACCAAATTAGAGTGTGCCTATATGATTATTTAGATATACCATAGAGGACACCCTAAGCTTTTTCTGATTGGATAACAAGAGCTCTGCAAGCGGCACATAATACCCCGTCATGAGTACATAAAATTTACGTAAATTTTGATAAGTTTCTTCACCAGACATATTCCAACGACCCTAGGAAGTGATCCCATAAATGGTAACAGAGATATCATCCAGAAACCAACTTTCAAGATGGCAGCCCGTGGCTGGTGGCCATCTTGGATTTCGGATAATTGTCGATTTCGATAGGTTTCTTCCTCAGACCTAATCCAACCACTCTATGAAGTTTCAAAGCGATCCAATAAACGGTAACGGAGTAATCATCTGGAAACCAATTTTCAAGATGGCCACCAGTGGCTGGCGGACATCTTGGATTTTGGATCATTGTTACTCTCGATAGGTTTCTTCCCCAGAGGTAGTCCAACCACCCTATGAAGTTTTAATGCGATCCGACAAATGGTAACGGAGTTATCATCCGGAAACCACTCTGCCGCCCACCTGCCCGACCGACCGACTGCCCGCCCGCCTGGATGGATGGCGCCATTACATAATACCCCACCAAATTTTTTGGCAGGATATAAAAATTAAATAATTGCAAAATGTATCGGCATTTATCTGAATAGCTTTTTTGACAGCATAATAGAACCTGGTAAATAATATTGATCACCTATGTATGGCATATTCCATCACCTTAAACTTGTGTGATATTGCTTTGAGTGATCACAATCGATTATTTAACAATACTCATGATTACTCGATTAATCAGCCTGGGTACAAATAACCCAGACATAACAACAAAAGCATATCAATGATGAATGCTACAATGGTGTTTAGAAAAGTCCATTTGCAGGCGAAGAGAAAACTATTTTTGAAAGTGTATCACTGGAATGACTGGCTTGTGCATCGAGCAGTCATTCCGGTGATACACTTTCAAATAGCCTTCTCTTCGCCTAGAAATGAACATACATTCGCTGTGAGTGGCAATTGCTGTGTTTTACTTTGTTATGGAACCATATTAGGTTATTTCTGAGCTGTAATATAAGAAGAAATACCTGTCTTGTCAAAGCAGAGCACACCAGCGTAGTGATAACTTTTACACACGCGTACTTTCCCCCACCCAACATGTTCACACTCTGAGAGCTTCGATTCCTTTCCTGTACAATTAACATTGCTTGTCCAAAACGGGCCATAGCGCCGGTCTGGAATGAACGACTCTTTGTAGTGCTTATACGCAATACCGCTAGAGAAACCAACTTCACGACAGACCACACGTGCGTCATTATCATCCCATCCATCGCTGCAGATGCGGCCCTCAACGTTCATGTAACGAATCACGACATCGCCGGTTTGCTTAACTCCATCAGCAACACGGATTGTACTGTAGCCTGAAATAAGAGTAGAGTAAATTTACTCAGACAGGAGGCTGAGGCCTCCATCTCGAGTCCTCTAGGCATTTATGAAAAACCTGAACGTTTACTTATTTCTTGGTGCAAAGTAAACTATTGACAATATTTCATATTCTAATGCCTGGTGCAAAATAGACTAAATCCAAACTAAGTAAAAGTATGGAAAAATTTGAAGATCCATTTTTTCCTGATGGAGATTTGATGCAATGATGGTATAGATCAAACATTTATAGTTGTATTTAGACTGGATAAGTTCTTGCTCAATTAAATATCCATTCAAAATTGAAAAACTTTTAACATTCTTCAAATTTTTTGTGCATGCCACAGGCCATATGGATTACTATATGTTGAATCATTATCGGCTTCTTCTAGCTAAGCTTTGCCGGCTTATGTGCATTGAAATCGATTTAAAACTATGAAACCTGAATTCCCTTAATCTAAATTTAACAGTGACTATACAGTTACACAGTTAAATATTGTGAATAATTTGAAAGTAATTTAACTGGGGGCTGTTGTTTCATCGGGGGGAGGTGGGGTGGGGGGGGGGTGTAGTTAGAGCCCAACATAAATCAGACTGAGTGAGGAAAGGGTGGCAGAACATAATATAAATCAGGAATCATGTGGGTAACTCACATAAAAAAAATAGTTTTGGCGATGATAGCATAAACATACGGACAGGCAGATGGACGGAGGCAATTGCAATATCCCGGACATTTTGTTCAAAATGGGTGGGGATAATGATTATCACTTACTTTCATTACTGCTACTATGATAGCAAAGCACTGATGCGTAGTCACGGCGATGGCAGGTAGGGCTAGCTGTAGATGACGGACATTGTGTTAGTTTCTTTTCACTGCCTGTACACGCAACTCTATTCATCTTAGCAATGCGGAAATTGTACCCGAGAGCTCCACAACACAGTGCCAATGCAGATGAGTAGCCAAGCTCACGACAAACAACAGCTGTATAAAATAAAACAACACAAATGTCAAGAAATCATTAACTTATAAACATCAAATTACAAATTTGAAAACAATATGCAATATTAAATAGTCCATCAATTAGTAGGTAACAGTTAAATTGCTCATAAACCAAATTTATAGTAGATTAACTTTGTAACACTCAAAAGCACTTAAAAACAGAATCTGCTGTGGTATTGAGAAATATCCATTTGATGTCCAAGAGAACTCTTTGAAAATTTACCACTGGAATGACTGACTCGGTAACAGTCAGTCATTCTAGTGATAAATTTTTAAAGATCGTCTTCTCTTGGTCGGCAATGGACATTTTCTATGAGAAAATTGAAACTTTCTTGATCACTTACATGCATCTGTCTCATCCCAGTTTGAATCACAAACAGCATTCCAGCTGCCTTTATTGTATGAGACTACACGACCATACCATGATGTTCCATCCACCAAACGTACTGAAAACAAATACTACTAATATTATTATAATTATTATTACTTTTATTATTATTATTTTTTTAATTATTATTATTATTATTATTTTTATTATTATTATTATTATTATTAGAGGGGGGGGGGGCCAAGCCATCATGGCTGGTACCATATTGGTTTTGTTCTGATTATTATTATTTTTATCATTCCATCCTTGCGCTAAAAATGTTATAACTAGAAAACTTCTAGCGAAAAATTGACAAGACTACAGGCTATTTAGGAAGTAATACCAGATAGCTTTTGACTCCAAATAGATCTGATTGGCTGCTTGGCTTGGCGGCCATCTTGGATTTGCTTAAATTTTTCGCATATTTTAAAAATTCTTCTCCAAAACCACTGGGCCATTTGGGCTAAAACTCAAATATAGGATGTAATCTGGGAAATCAGTTTTCAAAGTTTCAGATTGATTTCAATACATGTAAAAAATTTGGCAGAGCGTAGCTAGAAATGGATCCCGCTATTCCCATTTCATAGGGTTATGGTTACAGTACACCACAGAAATTCCCAAAACAACATAAAACCTTCTGCTGAATATTTGGAACACAATTGCTAAGGCAACAATGTCTTCCAATCCAATTATGTTCAAAATATTAAACAGAACATTTCTTACTAACTAACATGTTTCTGTTTTTGGTTTGGAAACAACATAACTTATTTCTGAGCTATACTGTATATATTTCATGTTTGAAACAATATTGAGGTAAGCTGTTGCTGATATCGACAGCAAAGATTTTCAACAGCTGGGATCCCAGGCAGTCTTCTCGCAATGTATATCCACACAACAAACTTGCTGCAGCGGATCTCTGCAAGGCTTTTATAGCTATTTAGAGACTTAGTTCTTAAGGGGCGGGGAGATAACTTTGACAAATATGGAGGGATTTCACAGAAATCTAGCTTTAGCTATTCCCCGTCTCTAGGTAAGCTCCACCCACGCTTTGCCTGTTTTGGGATCAATCCATCCATGCAATCTCTGAATCTCCAGAACACTATATAACTAATCTGTGGAATATCTTGAAACTAATTTGACTGAATGCTGTTGCTGCCTATGCCAGTAACAGTGCCTAGTCAAATTAGTTCTAAAATATTCAACAGAATGTTTATTAAATAGTAGACATAATTCATACAACTTGACAGACTATTAAGTGTTTTGATGGACTAAATCATGTCAATTATGACGTAATTGATTATGACGTTAGCCTAGTAAGCCTAAACATGATGTAGTTGATTATGACGTTATATGATTGATTTATTTATGTTATATGATTGATTATATGATTATAGACTGGATTTGTCTATTACCTGAGCGATAACAAATAGCACCAGCATCCTTAGTATGCTGCAAGCAGGTCGATTGTGACGGAACATTCCATTCAGCCTCGCATTGATACAGGCTCCTCTCATCACCGGTGCACTGGACCTTATTCATGAACACTGGCTCCCCACGGCGAGTCCCCGAGACAGCATTATACGCTATACCATCTTCGTAGCCGAGCTGTCGACAGACAACGCGTGAATCTGAGCTGTCCCACATGTTCCCGCAGATAGACAACCACGCTCCGTTATGGAGAATCTCAACGGTGCCACGGTTAAGCCACTGATTGCTTAATCGCATCGCGGGTTCGGCTGAAAATTAAATGGCTTTATTATACAAATGCATGTTTATCCAATGAAATGTTTCCAATTGTACCAAGTGACCATCCAATAATTTTTCCATATTGGATGATGCAAAACCTGTATTGGACAGTAAAATCCGTACTGGCCGCCGCTTAAAACCTGTATTGGACATTAAAGAATGTCCGCATAATTTCTTCATATTGCTTTGTCAAGGGAGGCAACTTCTATTGGGATGAAAGTTTGACATTTATGTCGCAATAATGTTAATTGACACATATGAACACACGGGTGCAGCCAAAAAAAGAAATTCAGTATCATTGATAATAAACCCATTATTCCATTCCGCAATTATTAGCGCCGGTACATTCAATATCACTGTAAATATTGGAAACTAGCCACTCATTAATATCTAGCATACGTTTTCTAATGATAAATTCATTGTATTTCCGAAATTAAACTAAATTTGTTGAATTTTGGTGTTTATTTGCTGATAATTGTAATATGTGCATAATAAATAGGTCATTTTACATTGTTGAGTCCAATATGGATTGCTATTATACTTGTCCAGGTTGTGTTAAAAGATCTGCATTGGACTTGACGCCGCAGGTTGTTTACATACGTAGAGCAGCCGCTAGAAGCATTATCCAGGTGTTCGACTGGTGTGAATAGCAGCTCAATAAACTGCAATCTCCCTTATTTAGTTAGTTAGTTGGTCAGTCAGTCACGAAGGATTATTGCGGGCTGTCGCTTCAAGAGATTTTCGCATACAGTAATCAAACTTAGGCTTCAGATGCGATCGAGGTACTCCAATTCACCTTTCCAGAGTACCCACCCATCATATGATGTCATAATGAACTGCGCGATGTGTACAATGACATCCTAATGAATGACGTCATGAATGATGTCGATAAGTACGTCACGAACACATATTTGAAGACGGTCTATGCGTTGTTGTACAAATTGTTTGCTTTTACTAGTTAATAAATATTCTGTTGAATATTTTGAAACTAATTTGACTGGGCGCTGTTGCTGCCATATGCAGCAACAGCACCCAGTCAAATTAGTTACAAAATATTCAACAGCTTCCCTGTATAGTTTTCGGGAAATTCATAGCTAGGGCATTTGGGGATCGATCAATCCCAACATGACGAGGTGTGGGTGGAGCTTAGCTAGTGATAGGCGTGGCATAGCTAAAAATGGAAAGGTCCATTGAAGGTATCACATGGTTGCATTACCTGTCTATGCCTGCACACTATTTTACTCTCGCTTGAAGCAGGAGTAATCGAGTAGAATTTGCACCATGTGATACCGTTATCCGATTACACTCTCTGGCATTCAGATATCGGCTCGGGTTAATCGGGGTACCTCGATAACGTATGCAAATTTTAGCTTGGTGTATGCATCAGGAACGTGAGCGATCTTGAAGAAAAAAATAGATGCCTCGATGCGAAGTGTCAGTCCTTCTTGACATAGACATTGTCACGATCTCCTAAACCAATTAACCTTTTAATTGGCAGGCGAGTCAAAAAGCCTATGCAATTCTCCTGAGGAATATCCATTTGCAGGACAAGGGAATGGATTTTTGGAAAATTTATCACGGAAATACCTGGCTCGGTAACCGAGCCAGTCATTCGAGCGATAAATTTTTTTTAATTTGTCTTCTCGGCCTGCAAATAAACATTCACTAAACACAAATTTAGATTTTCTTGATCAATCGTGACCATGAACGGGAAAAGAATATCCTAGTTCTGCAATTCAAAATTAAAGGATTTCCTATAAATCTGGTTAGCAAAAATTATGATTTCCTATTAAAAATAGGAAAAATCTCATCCCTGATGCATGCATTGTAGTCTAACCATATCTAGCATAACAATAGTGTGTAAGTGTGACTTACATTGTATGTGACCTACTTTTCATATTCACCCGCACCTATCGAGAGTCTATCGACCTTATTTAACCCTTTAACCCTCATATCAGCCAAAAAATGACTTCTGCAGGGGTCTTGAGTAACATCCATTTGCAGACCAAGAAGACTATTTTTGAAAATTTACCACTGAAATGACTGGCTCGATAACTGAAACAAACTGTTCAAAAACAGTCTTCACTTGGTCTGCGAATGGACTTTTAATTTGAGAAAAATTACATTTTCTTGAATAAATTTGAGTGCTAATGGGTTAAATTGAGATGATAGCATTTCAACATTCACATAGTTAAATCTTAAGTCTTACTTTGATAACAGTAGGCGCCTGCGGTTCGTTTCCCATTATGCGGTTCACGACTGTTAATCTCGCCTGAGTAGATACATCCGGTTGGCTCGGTTAATGATGCATACGAACAATAACCAAGGTTTGATTCTGATCCATTACAATTAAAGCCACCTAACAGGAATGGGTTTAGTGACGGAGTTCGCGCAAATGCAGCGACACCGCCGGCAAAACCATTCTGACGGCAGGTTACATTAGCGTCGGAGTCAGACCATTGCTTATGACAAACTGGGGACACCATTCCATAACGGCGGACCATCACGGCACCGCTGTAATCATTCGACAACTTTGCGACAGTTAATTCTGAAAATAATACAATAAAACCAATTACTTTCATTTTAAATATTAACTGTCTGCCTGCTGAATTTCTGCAGACCACACTTTCCATGGGGTTTAACTCTGGATATGTTGAATATTTTGAAAACTAAGCTAAGCCACCAACAAATTTCAGTCAAATTGTTTTCAAAATATTAAGCAGGTCCAGAGTTATTGCCCATTGAAATTATTTTTAGGTGACTTGCAGCAGTCAAACACTTAATTCTAAGTTAGACGATCTTCATCTTATTTTTAAACGTCGAAAACCTAGGTTCATCAAAAATATAAATGATATTAGCAAACTGTATCATCTCTACTCATACAACTTAACTCTTACACTTGACAATGTACAACTAAAGCAGAGTAAATGTTTTAGTTGTGACTCGAGACTGGCATAAGTCGCCGAGTCGGTTCGTCCATCAGCCCATCTGTCAGATTTTTTACATTTCTGTCTTTAGCTTATCTCTGTTGCAGCAATAGCTTGTCACACTTGTTTTCATATAGTCTAGTTAACCTGTTAAAATGGCTGGTAGTGGTCTTGAGAAATGTCCACCATTTGGAGAACACGATAAAACTAGTTTTGAAAATTTACCACTGGAATGACTGGCTCGATAATCGAAACAGTCATTCCAGTTGTAAATTTTCAAAAATACTCTTCTCTTTTCTCTGTCAAAATGTACTGTATCAGTGCAAAACCTGTTCTGCACTTTATAAAAACAAATCATCGCTATATAGGCACACGAAGACATGCCATAACAATGGTTTACCACAATGGCACTGTGACAAGTGCAACCATGCCTTCCTAAGGACGTGGTATGCAAAAAAGCACCTAGTAAGAACACATGATCTGACAAGAAGCGAAAAAACTATTGAAAAAGCCCTTCAAGATCATAGGAGTCGGGATCCTGTTATCGCCTACTGACTACTTATTTGAACCAGTTCTGTGTGTCTGGCGGTAGGGTCGGATTCTAGTTTTTGGTAGAACTTAGTGTCCACTAACTGGCTGTAGGCTTCTGCAACGTAGTCTTGTCTAGATTGGATTACTGTAGCCTGCCCTTTATCGGCTCTTTTGACCACTATATCGTGGTTGCTTTTGAGATTGTTTAAGGCATTGACTTCAAGACGGTTTAAGTTTCCCACGGTTACCCTACGGTGGATATGTTTGATGAAATCATAACGTACCGATCTGATAAAAGATTCTAGAGCGGGATCAAGATGGTGGCGGCATAGTTGCTTTCTTGGGTTGAAACTATTGTGGCAAACAATATGTATGAGAAACCCTGAGACTTTTCAAGATCAGGATCCAAGAGCACCTACGCTCCATCACAAACCTCTACAATACAGGATCATACAAGTCCTATCATCGGATCTGACAGATCTAAACTCAAACAGTTTGGAGGAGGCAAAAGGAATGTTACTGGATCCACCAACTCCACACTATTGAGCCAATAGGAATAAATTTAGCGGTGTAGGAACTCTTCTTGAATGTCCCAGGCGCCCCCCCCCCCCACCCACCCCCAACCACCTGATACATTCCACGTACTTATTACCATACTTTGAACCATGAATTCCCAGAATCAAAATTTCAATGTACGGTAAATACACACGTATATTAACCATTTTGAAATTAATTTGACTGGGGGGGGGGGGGGGGCTGTGTTAGGCAACAATAGCTCTCAGTCAAATTAGTTTCAAAATAGTCAAAAGAATGTTTATAACTTATAAATGCATCAAAGACGTAGAATTCATACACTTGAGTCTTTTAGAGCTTCACGACGGAGTTATAACATGTCATTATGATTGTGTGTCATCAGCCTAGATGTGACATAATTGAATTGATTGTCATCATATACTCGAGTAACAGATCAGAGCCATCCATTAATGGACATCATATGGCCAGATTACTAGCTGGATGAATGACGAGCAGGATGGACAGTCTATGCTAGTCTATAGCCTTCCAACACATCACATGGCAGCCGATTCTAGGCGCCATGGATTTATGCAGTGAGATGGTTCTGCACTAGTATAAATCGAGCTATTAGACCTAGAAACTAAGCCTGCCTTGTGGATTAATAGGTGGATTTTGGGGTCATTTATTATGAATCTTCACATAACAGAGATTCAGAATTAAATACTGCCCATAACTTAGATATTTTGTCCAAAAAAAGCTGAGTGCCCCAAAACGTATAGGCCATCTTCAAATATACGTTTGTGACATACTTATCTACATCATTCATGACGTCATAATGATGTCATTGATTGTGATGTCATTCTACATGTCATTGTAGTTGGTTATGACATCATATGATCGATGGATACAGTGGAAAGGTCCATTATGAGACACGTTAATTAGGACAAAAATGTACACAATGTAAGAAATGTTCTGTTGAATATTTTGGACTTGATTTGATTGGAAGCCATTGCTGCCTTAGCCCTCCAATAAAATTACATCCAAAATATTAAACAGTATATTTTATTTTGCTTTGGAACCATTTAAGTTATTTCTGAGCTGTATTGTATACATACTTTTAACAACAACAGCTGGTTCTTCAAGACACAGGATGCTAGCATATTTCCCCGACTCGCAGGAACTGACCACCGTTTTTGAACAGTCATTCAGCGTTGCCTCCGTACCAATACAAGAGTAAGCAGTATTACCAAACCCAGCCTTTTGCCGACTCGCAGGAAGCACCCCTAATGCCGAGCAACACTGCTTCCGTCCATCGGCGAACATGAGCTCCCGACAGATTATACGAGCCTCCTTATCACCGATAGCGGAGTCGCACATAGGCTTCCAGATGTTTGATGAGAATATTTCCACACGGCCGTAATTCAATAGTGTGGTACCCGCAATGCGTACTGAAAATGAGAGATTACAGTCATATATGCCCGAAGCCAGTAACAGCTTCTAAAAAAAATAACTTCGAAATATTGATTTGAGTATATCATACAGTACAGCTCAGAAATACATTAACATGTTTTTCAAAACAAAATAAAATGTACTGCTGAATATTTTGGACTCTATTTGAATAGGAAGCCATTGCTGCCTAAGACAGCAATGGCCTCCAGAACATTTCTTACATCGTTTTCAAAAGTGTACTAACTAACATGTTTCTGTTTTGTTTTAGAAAAATGTTAACTTATTTATGAGATATACTAAACGTCATCAGACAGGTATCCGATTTGAATTGCAGTATCGTTAGTGTTAAATAGGGGAGATAACTGTGATCTAACCATGATGACTGGCTTTCCAACAAATATAGACTTTAAAATTTTACAATAATTTAGTAAGATTTAAAGTACTTTAACTCAGATTCAAATTTGTTAACAGATATTACATGAACACTGAACAACCTACGTAAAAGCTACAACTTTGAATACTACCAATACTACCAATCAGTACCAGATTGATTACTAAGTTTTCTAGTAGTTTTAGCTTTCAGAAATATAGCAATTACATGTGTTTTGGAATCAATTTATATACTTTCAACCCTGAATTACTAGAATCACAATAACTGTACAGGAAAGCTATTGAATATTTTGAAACTAATTTGAGCGGGGGTGATTGCAGCCAATGGCAGTAAAATTAGCTTCAAAATATTCACCAGAATGTTTATTAAATAATAAATTCATCAAAGAAATACATTTCGTAAATTGATAAACTTTTTGAGCATCATGACTGTGTTATAATACGTCATTATGATTGTGATGTCAGCCTACATGTGATATAATTGATTATGATGTCAGATACTTGAGTGACAGATCAGACCCCTCCATTAGATATTATATACATCTTTTCTGTAAAATCTACTAATAAAATCTGTTGATTAATTAAAGTGGTTCTATGAGAAAGTACATGTAAACCGCAAAACCACCACAATTTTCAAAATACTCGCAACTAGTATCAGTCATTTGTTTGTCACTCTATCAAAGCTTTTGACATTGCTGAAAAAGCGGCAACTATACTGGATTGCACTTGTTTTTAGTTACAATCACAAACATTAGGTTGAGGCTGCCAGTCTTGCATTCGTTCAATCGGCCAGTCCATCAATCAAATAGGTAAGATTTCTGACTAAAATGCAGAGATTACAAGTCGAGGGCATACTCACTTAATCATATGTTTACTACTGTCAATTTAGAAAATATTGGTGTTGCAAACAGTTGCTTTCAATAACTATTGAGCACCAACATTATTTTCAAAATACAGACCAACTGGTTTTCCAATGACTGTGCAATAATGCAAGGATACACACATTGACTCAAAAATCTGATGTCATAATTAGAAGATGTCACTTGTTAGTTGATACCACAATCAAATGATGTAGGTCCGTCATGAAAGCGACAAAGATCTGACAGTAACTGTCTAAATGGAGGATTCTAGTTTATCTATTAATCATATGATGTCATAATCAATTATGTGACGTGTAGGATGATGTCAAAATCAATTACATCATGAATGACGTACATAAGTTCGCCACGAAAGCATAATTGATTATGGACTAAGTGATGTTGTACGAATTGTATGTCATTACTATTTAATAAACATGACGTTTAATATTTTGAAACTAATTTGACTGGTCACTGTTGCTGCCATAAGCAGCAACAGCGACCAGTCAACTTACATGTAGTTTCAAAATATTCAATGGCTCACCCATACAGATTTCTGGAAATTGAGATTCTGGGAGTGCAATGATCGATTGATTCCAACACGGTGGAAGCGTGGAGCTTGGCCATAGATGAGGGGGGCATAGCTAAAACTGGATTCCTCCATTGTAAGCTTACATAAATATATAATAAACATTCTTTTTAACATCTTAAAACTAACTTTTATTTGAATTTTTATTTTATTTTAGAAACAACAACTAATATCATCACAGATTACATACATTTTTCATAGCACTGAATTGCTAGATCTTTGTTATGACTGCCACAGCCAGCTTGAGTCGATGAGTTAGCGTCTAATCCTTTAAGGGGACATTGTAAGAGTGACTTTTCTGTACCTCTACAGCGCATGCCCCATATAATCTTCCCTGATCCAGGGCCAAAAGTATTTTCAGCAAGAACTCGACCGGATGTAAAGCCTAATTGACGACATGCAACATCAGCCTCCAAATTACCCACTTGGAAACGGCAAACAGTACGCCATTTCCCATCAACACCAATCTCCAAGCGACCTTGTAGCTTTGTACCACTCGCAAGGCGTAATTTCAAACCTATAAAAATAATAATAATAATAATAATAATAATAATAATAATACTGCTGTAATAATACTGCTGCTGCTGCTGCTGCTGCTGCTGCTGCTGCTGCTGCTGCTGCTGCTGCTGCTGCTGCTGCTACTGCTACTACTAATAATAATAACAATCATTCTGTAAGTATTGCTTTGCAATACATGTCCCCCTACCTGGTGATATAAATCTTTAGAGATTGATAGTCAAAAACTCCATTAAAATTTGATGAAAATGTCTGAAACTCTAACTTGATCTGTAAGTTCTCACAACACAGCAATATAGCAAGTTTCAATTATATATGGTTAAGGAGAATGAAAAAGTCTCGAAAGATGATATGTTTGTATCTCATAAGTCGAAAGGGGGCATAACTCTATCAACGCGTGAAACACAAACTTGCTCTGTAATTTCGCATAACAAAGCAATGTACCAATTCTCAGTTGAATACCTTGAAGGACTGTGAAAACAGTGCGGAAAACTAATATTTTTCGGCATTTTTCGTATTTCTTAAGTCGAAAGGGGGCATAACTCCATAAAAATTGAGGCATACACGTGAAACTCGAACTTGGTCTGCAACTTCTCAAAATAAAGCAATGTAACAATTCTCAAATGGCCACTGGAAAAATTGACCAATTAAAATTCTGCATACAAGTCCTATTCTTAGGGATTCTGTATACAATTTCTTAAGCCTACAGCTATAGGCTCGTTCCAGCCAAATTTTGCGGAAATCGGATAAGCAGTTAATAAGGTGTAGTATTTCCCAAATTTTTTGTAAAAGTTAAAATGCCCATTGGAAAAATTAACCAATCAAAATTCTGTATACGAGTTCCGAAGGCTACCACTATAGGGTTCTTTTAGCCAAGTCTGCTTGAAATTACCCAAGTGGATAAGAAGATGCGTTTTTAAACTCATTCATAAAATCTAAAGATTTTCAACACAAAAATTGATCAAGAGAATTCTGAAAAGAAGTTCTAGAGGCTAATACGATAGGGTCCTTCTCGACAAATGAAGTGTTTTGACAATTTCTGGTAACTCTTTCAGAAAATCTAAACACTAACCAATCCAAATTTTGTATACAAGCTCTGAAGCCTACCCCCGGTATATCGTCCTTCCAGCCATATGATGTTGAAGTCCGCCAGGCGGTTAATGAGAAGCATTTTGAAAATCTCCAGTAAATTTTTCATAAAATCTCAGATTTTCACACGAAAACTTGATTAATCAAAATTTTAGGCTTAAATCTGCCAAATGGTTAATGAGGAGTAGCGTTTTAAAGCAATAGTTGATGGATAACAAATGACAGATGTCGCCATGGCATATGCTGCTTCCTTGACCAGGTGAACTAATAAGTTAATTTGTTGGTTACCCATAGCACTCTGATGTCACTATTTTATCTTTTACTGTGTCAGTATCAAAGAAACTGGTGCACATTTTTCAACAATTTTGCTGGAAGATGTTGCTGTCTACGACAGCACCATCTCCCACCAAATTTGTTGAAAAATGAACACCAGTTCATCTTTTATTTTGATTTGAAAATTTAAACTTTTGACATCAGAGTGCTAAGAGTTAAACAAGATTATCCTGTGGATTCACTCTTTATGAGGGGCAGATTGCATAAATGGACCTTTCCGCTTTATCCATCCAGCTTTTGACATCATATGACTTCACAATCAACTATATAGGATGACATCATAATCATGATGGCATTAATGACTCTACTTAGTCTGTCTAAAATGCTTAAATGTCCGACACGTGCAAATTATGTCTTTGCTATTTAATAAACATGCCATAGGCAGCAACAGGACCCAGTCAAATTAGTTTCAAAATATTCAACATCTTACCTATATAGTATTGTATAGTTTTCTGGAAATTGAGAGTCAGGCAGTTCAGAGATCGATCGGTCACAACACGATCATGGTGTGGGTGGAGCTTAGCTAGAGATGGGTGGAGCATGGCTAAAACTGGCAAGGTTCATTATGAGCTTGGTTATTCTGCAAAATGCCTGAATCTTGCCAAAGCAATAAGCTGCCATCGTAATTTCTATTGGACAAGAGAAGACGTTGGAAAGCTATGGCAACAGGTTTTTTTAAGTAGTGATAATCATCTTCCATGACCTACGACAAGGCTTGGAATTTAAGATGTCAAATTCCATGACTTTCGAGGATTTTCATGGCCCAATGGGAACCATAAATATAATATTATGTACCTCGTCCGGTCCCATAACACATGACTCCAGCTTCATAACCTTGACTACAGTTCCTCGCTTGACCCCAGGTCAGTCCAGCTGGACATTTTGCAATCCGTCCCTCCGATCCATCGCATCGCAAATTCTCCAGCCACATCACACCAGGCACAGAACGAGAAGATCTGTCTGAATGCAGCTTGTAAGCCACACCCGACGTGTAACTAAGCTTACGACATATAACCGCGGCATCATTGTCAGTGAATCTGGAATCAGCACAGATGTATCCTGTGTGGCTATAGTACTCCAGTTGAACTCTACCAAAGCCAACGTCCGATAGAGAAACCGTGCCAACTGTATCAAGAACACAAAACATAAACATTTATTTGTAATCATGAATGGCCTTTTTGCTTCACTTAACCCTTTCACTAATGAATTCCCCATATCTCATTTTCAATGCTAACATACAGAAAAACTGTTGAATATTTTGAAATTAATTTGACTGGAAGCTGTTGCTGCCTAACGGCTTCCAGTCAAATTAATTCCAAAATATTCAACAGAATAAGTTTTATATCGCAAAGAATATACTTTTTAAACGATTTGTCTGTGAATGTATTACATTTTGTTCCAGATGCATAGGCAATGATATTTATATGATTTTATATTAGCTGACATTGTGTATAAGAAAATTAAATATTTTGAAACCAAATTTGAGCCCTAAATGTTTAAGTTGTGACAATAACATGATACCCACACACTTACACTGAGAAGGCTTTGTGTTTGTGCACACCACAGATGCATACATGGCTGTCGGACAAGTACCCACTCTGACCATCCCGTAAACGCAATCCTTAAAGTTATCTGTCCCTAGCAGACATGTCAAATCCGTAACTTGCAACGGATATGTCATTTTGCCAAGTGCTGAGCCGAGAACACTTTTGCCATATTGGTATCCGAGGTGAAGACAGATAACAGTCGCAGCAGTGTCATCGAAGCCGTCATCGCACACCAATGAATGATCTCCATCTTTGAAAATCACAACCGCACCATAGTCTGGACCAGGATATAAATGCACTGAAAAATAACATCAGGCTCGGTGTAAACAGAGGGATGCCTTACTTGTTAGCCGACATCTCAAGCAAAATGACACAGGACCCTCACAAAAGTTGCAATCATCTGTCATGAAAGTGTCTGAATTGTTTAATTTACAATTTAATAAACATTATGTTGAATATTTTCAAACTAATTTGACTGGGAGCTGTTGCTGCCATAGCTGCCATCACAATATATTCAACACTTTACCCAAGCATGTAGAAAATGTACACACAAAGTTGGTGAAGCTTAGCTATAAATGGGTGTGACATAGCGAGACTGGATCACTTTAATGTTATCAGAACATTCATGCTCAATGTATAGTGGGGACAGAAGGATGGATGGATGCATGGAATGACGGATGGATAGACAGACAGACAGATGGGCTGGTGGGTGGGCCACATCAAGCGTTATCATATATGACCCCGCTTTGAGGGAGTATAAAATTTTGAATGACCGATCGGCTGACAACAACAACAGACACACAGAACGATTTAAGTACTAGATGTGAGTCGCGACTAAATTTAAATCATCTTACATCAAATTACACTAAATCCCGCTAAGGCAAACATAATCTGAGAGCCTACAATGAAATTCACCTTTCCAGTTTTAGCTATGCCCCAACCACCTCTAGCCTTGCTCCACCCGCACTTCGCCATGTTAGGATCGATCGATCCCTGAATGCCCTGACTATCAATTTCCTGAAAACTATACAGGGAAACTGCTGAATATTTTTAAACTAATTTGACTGGGTGCTAACAGCGCCCAATCAAATTAGTTTCAAAATATTCAACAGAATATTTATTAAATAGTAAATAAATACATTTCAAACAACAACGCATAGTCTGTATTCAATTACACATTCGTGATGTACTTACCAACATCATTCATGAAATTACAATGACAGCATTGATTATGATGTCATTCTACATGTCGCAGAGTTGATTATGACATCATATGATGGATGGATAAAGTGGAAACGTCCATTACAAGTCAGAAAAGCATAAATGCAGACCATAATTATTTTAGTTATGTTTTATCACTTTAATACTCAAGCTGGTTAAAACAGTTTACGAAGTGGTCTAGGGAAATTATTTTTGAAAATTTAACACTGAAATAACTGGCTTGAACAAATTTGATTAGCATACCTTCAGAGAAGCATTTGACGCGAACATCATACAAATGTTGACGACAGGTAGTAGACGTCATATTCCAACCACCATTCGGACACTCCCAGATCATGTTCTCCGCACCGTCACAATGCACGCGACTCATCCAGACGGGTGACCCTACTGCCTGTACAGGCAAATGATCTGTCATGACAATGCCATCTACATAGCCCATCTGCTGACATATAACACGTGATTCGATATCGCTCCAGCCACGATTGCACAACGTACCCCACTGGCCATCAACCATAATCTCCACTAAGCCAGACATGCTAGTATTTCCCCCACGCAGACGCGCTACAGGAGCTGAAGACCACAAGAATAAATTAATTACATTTATAACATTGGGGTGTTAAAAATGTCAATTTTTCACTCTACAGCTCTCACACATCACTTGTCGGTCACCACCTGGAGAATCAAAGGCTTCCTAGAAAACAGTTTCAAAACATTCCTCAAATATAGCTTTATCCATTTAATGGCCATGCCAGCTAAAAAGCCTCTGCACTTGTAATGATAAATGAATAATTGCAGGCCAAAAGAAGAACATTTAAAAAAAACATAGCACTGGAAAGACTGGCTCTAAAACTATGCATGACTCGATAACCAAGCAAACCATTCCAGTGGTAAGGTTTCTACAATATTTTTCTTTTGGCCTGCAAAAACTGTCTAGCAGTAGATTTTCTTGACCTATTTTAACAATGTTTAGTGTGTGTATCGGGTGCGTCTGTGCGTGCATGTGTGTCTGTGGGTGGGATATAAAACCACCCACCTCACTAGAATTTATTAGCCTGCATACTCTTCTAGATGCCATCAAGAGTGCTACCATCATACCTGTGTTGTAGCAGAATGCATATGCCATCCCTCGCCGACAGACCTCAGAATCAGTTGCCCAAGTTATATTACAATCAAGAATTGATGATTCACTACCAGTACATGTAATAGACTGGATCCATGTCTTCCTCTCAAGAACGTTATGATGTGGCTCTCCATATGTGCTTCCATTTGTGAAACCCATCTCACGACAAAACACAATGGCATCGACGGTATCCCAATTGTCTGCACACACTCCAGCTTTCAGTTTATACTTGGTGATCATGACTTTACCAATGTACTTATCTTCAGAGAGTGACTCAAGCGATACTTGGCCAACTGAAAATAAATAATAAAGTTTGGAAATTTGTAAACTGCGTACAGTTGATATGGCAGTTCTGGATCATCGACAGTTTCGGATGGCGATCTTAATCATCAATCAAATTCCTTGAAACTTGGGTTTGATTTAATATTTTTTATGTTTGTCAGTAACTTCAGTTTATATACAAACAATAAACCTAAAAATGTCCATCTAAAATGTGTCAGATTTCCAGCATTTAATCCATAATAAATGCCCTGTCACGATTAATGATTCAACTACCAAAATTTAATCTAGAAAATCTGATCATAGTGGTGCATGCCGAAAATGCTTCTCCAGGCAGCACACGCTTGTATGTCATTGACTGGTTTCACATTCTTGTTTTCGGCCTTGTCAAAACATGACAATTGAAAAAAGACTAGTTTTAAAATATTCTTTTATAGTCATAAAACCTGATATGTTAAATGATGTGATCCGGAACTACCCAGTGATCAGAATTCTCGTATTCGGTCAGCTCACACTATTGTGAAATTCTTCAAAACGTCAAACTAAAACTTCAGAATATTTATGTCACAAGGTAGGTAGTATAAATGCCAGTTTGACCAGAGTTAGTGGTAATCCATCAAGAAATAAACAAACACAACAGGCTATATTTCAGATGTAGGTTTGTCAGAAATGTTTTAAATATGACCAAGAGAAAGACAGACCTATACTAGCTGTAAGTCACTACTAAATATGTGCCAGCATTGTTTAACCCTTACCACTCCGGTGTCAAAATTTAAAATTTTTAAATTAAATTAAAAGATAAACTGGTGTTCATTTTTCAACAAATTTGGTGGGAGATGGTGCTGTCGTAAACAGCAACATCTTCCACCAAAATTGTTGAAAAAGTACACCAGTTTCTTTGATATTGACACAGTAAAAGATATATCTTTGACATCAGAGTGACAAGGGTTAAAGAAATAGACAAATAGTTGCCGGGAAATGGCTGCAGGTATAACAACAGGGGAAAGTTGTCTGACAATTAAGGCAGTGGAGTGAAAAAGCAGGTAGACAAAAGACTGCACACATGTATTTGTGTTATCTCACCTTCAGCCTTCTTGTTAAAACATGCGACGGCAGCGTAGTTCAGACTAAGACGAGGACAACTTTTCTCCAGGCTATAAGCGCAGTTATGAATCGACACATCTGACCCAGTACACCTAAGATTCGTCAACATCAATGCTTGATAGAAGCTATCCAGTATTCCAACCGGGAGAACAATTCCACTAGCGAAACCAAGTTCTTTACAGATAACTCTGACCTCCTGCTCGCCAAATCTATCGTTGCATACACCATACCAGTTTTCATCAATCCGAACTTGGACGATCCCATAAATGTAGTTCACGCTCAGTTCACCTCGTAATAACTTAGCTGTCAAAAATAGAGTACAGCTCATGAGTCATTTAACATGTTTCCAAAACAAAATAAAACTTACTGTTGAATACTTTGAATCTAATTGGATTGGAAGATATTGCTGTCTTAGGCAGCAATGTCTTCCAGTCCAATTAGGTTCAAAATATTCAACAGAACATTTCTTACTAATTAACATGTTTCTGTTTTAATTTTGGAAACATATTACTTATTTATATGCCATAGTGTAATGAAATCAGATTAATATATTACATTTTTCAGCATTATATACATTGATATTTTTTACATGCCATTGTAAAGCCATCATTGGTCAAGCTAGTCAAAAAAGGCGTTTCTTAGTGCGCAGGGAATGGCCATTTGCCGGTCAACAGAAGACAATTTTGGAAATTTTACCACTGATGTGCCTAGCCCGATAACCGAGCAAGTTATTTCAGTGGTAAATCTTAAACAAGAGCTCCGGAAACGGCGCATAATACCCTGCCATGATGACAAAGCAATGAATGAGAGCTTTCAGAAAATATTTATTTCTTAATGACCCATCAGTCCAGTCATCCTTTAGAAGGGTCAAAGTGATCCGCTACACAGTCAAGGCGGTATCATCCGGAGACCAATTTTCAAGATGGCTGCCGCTGACTGGCGGCCATATTGGATTTCGGATTATCATAAATTTCAATAAGTTTCTTTACCAGACATATTCCAACAACCCTAGGAAGTGATCCGATAAATGGTAACGTAGATATCATCCAGAAACCAACTTTCAAGATGGCAGCCCATGGCTGGCCACCATCTTTGAGTTCTGATCCTCATCAATTTCAATAGGTTTTTTTCTCCAGACCTAGTCCAACCACCCTATGAGGTTTCAAAGCGATCCGATAAACGGGAACAGAGTTATCATCTTGAAACCAATTTTCAAGATGGTGGCTGGTGGCCATCTTGAATTTCAGATCATTGTGAATTTCGATAGGTTTCTTCCTCAGACCTAGTCCAACCACTCTATGAAGTTTCAAAGCGATCCGATAAACGGTAACGGAGTTATCATCTGGAAACTAATTTTCAAGATGGCCACCTGTCACTGGCAGCCACCTTGGATTTCAGATCATTGTCAATCTCGAGAGATTTCTTCCCCAGAGGTAAGTCCAACCACCCCATGAAGTTTCATAGCGATCCGATAAACGATAACGGAGTTATCATCCGGAAACCAATTTTCAAGATGGCCACCAGTGGTTGGAGGCCCTCATGGATTTCGGATTATTGTCGATTTCAATAGGTTTCTTCCCACGACCTAGTCCAACCACCCTATAAGTTTCAATGAGATCAGACAAACGGTAACAGAGCTATCATCCGGAAACCACTCTGCCACCCGCCCACCCACCCGCTTGCCCAGATGAACGGCGCCATTACATAATAGCCCGCCTAATTTTTTGGCGGGGTATAATAAATATTCAGTATCTTTATCGCACTTCACAGATTATCAGAAAACAAATATGAACTGTAACTTAACTATGTAATAAGCATCTTCATTTGTCCCATCTACACTAATCATAATCCCTCTTACATTCAGATATTTGTTTTTTACAAAATGGATGTATTCTTGCTTAAAGAAATGCAAGTGTGTTGTCAGATGTAGTGGCTTTGTTATCTATAACCTATGTGTTGAAGATTAAGCCCTCATGCGTTAACAGTGTTTGAAAGTGTGTTGTCAGATGTAGTGGCTTTGTTATCTATAACCTATGTGTTGAAGATTAAGCCCTCATGTGTTAACAGTGTTTGAAAGTGTGTTGTCAGATGTAGTGGCTTTGTTATCTATAACCAATGTGTTGAAGATTAAGCCCTCATGTGTTAACAGTGTTTGAAAGTGTGTTGTCAGATGTAGTGGCTTTGTTATCTATAACCTATGTGTTGAAGATTAAGCCCTCATGTGTTAACAGTGTTTGAAAGTGTGTTGTCAGATGTAGTGGCTTTGTCATCTATAACCAATGTGTTGAAGATTAAGCCCTCATGTGTTAACAGTGTTTGAAAGTGTGTTGTCAGATATAGTGGCTTTGTTATCTATAGCCTATGTGTTGAAGATTATATATTATTATAAATGCATTTATGTTTCAATTATCTTTTGCTTTTGTTCTGTTTTTAGCACATTTTTCATTAACGGATTACTGATCCATAGTCCACAGGCATGTTATTTTCGACTCACCATTTCTATAGCAGAGCACATTAATATCATGTGCCGCACATTCTGGCGATGTAATGCCCCAGCCATCACTCTCACACATATACACAGTTGTTTCTAACCCGGTACACTGCACGTTGCTCAGGAACACGACGCCAGTACCCTTGCCCCCGTGTCTGTAAAATAACACATCAAGTTTCCATTGAACTTTTCTTAACAAATCAATGGAGGGATCTGATATGTCAGTCAAGTATCATCATACACAATGGATGTTTCCAGTTTATCTATCTATCATATGATGTCATAATCAACTACGTGACGTGTAGGATAATGTCATTGATCATGAATCACATAGATAAGTATGTCACGAAATTGGTGATTGACTAAGCGTTGCTGTATGAATTGTATGCCTAGCATTTATATAAACATGCTGTTGAAAATTTTGATACTAATTTAACTTGGCATTGTTGCTTCCATAGGCAGCAACAGCAACAGTAAAATTAGTTTCAAAATAGTCAACAGCTTACCCGTATAGTTTTCTGGAAACTGATAGTCTGGGAGTTCAGGATCGATCGATCCTCACATGAGTGAGGTGTCTGTGGAGCTTAGATAGAGATGGGCGCGGAATGGCTAAAACTGGAATGGTCATTTATGTCACTGGCTAGCTGACCCTACAATAACAAGCATTCTGTAAGTATTGCTTTGCAATACATGTCCCCTACCTGGTGATATAAATCTTTAGAGATTGAGTCAGAAATTTCATTAAAAATTGTCAAAAGCAGCTGAAGCTCGAACTTGATCTGTAACTTCTCATAACATGGCAATAAACCAAGTCTCAGCTATATATGGTGAAGGAGAAGGAAAAAGTCTTGAAACCTGATATGTTTGCATTTCATAAGTCGAAAGGGGACATAACTCCATCGAAAAATGACGCAAACGCCTGAAAGCCGATCTTGGTCTGTAGTTTCTCATAATAAAGTAATGTACCAATTCTCAGTTGAATAGCTTGAAAGACTGCGAGAAAAAGGGCGGAAAACTAATATTTTTCGTATTTCATAGGTCGAAAGGGGGCATAACTGCATCAAAAATTTATGCATACGCCTGAAACTCGAACTTGGTCTGTAACTTCCCATAACAAAGCAATGTAGCAATTCTCAGTATAATATCTTTAGACTGTGAAAAAAAGTGCGGAAAACTAATATTTTTCGTACTGCATAAGTCGAAAGGGGGCATACAGTACAGATCTTAGTTAGCTTTTCTGTTTGACGAAGCAAAAACGAAACAAAAATGTGTCTTTTTCGCGTCAAAACCCCGTAGCGTTTCCAGGCATGGCCAAACACCAAATGCATTTTATTTATTTTATAGGCGCGTCTAACGGAACGTCTACCCCATCCTACAATATGTTAAACGTATCATGAAATATTTAAAACCCATCACGGAAAAAGTCAAACGCGCAAACAAATGTATTCAGTAACGCTACAAAGATTCTTACTACGCGTCATTAAACATAAAGTGGAATCGGTCTATAGTCTGTCAAGGACCCGTACATGTGAATTTAAATTGCAATTGGAGCCGTATATGTGTTAAGCACATGCATTGCCTTTAGCTTTTTTTGTGGCTGTAAATGATAATTGTCGAAATGTCATCATCGTAATCAATCGTAATTTTGTATAAAACGGACGCGAGTGAACTCCGCACCTGGGTATTCTTTACTGAGTATGAAGCTAGTGTGATGACTGTGCGTATATTTTAATACATTTTCAATCCACAATTTCTTTTGAAATCTGGATGAATAAACCAAGATATTCTCTGAAATGGGTTTATTACAATATAGTCTAATTTGAGCCGACGTAATAGGCATAACTTTTTAGAACAATATATGCACCAGTTGCGTGCGACTAGTGTTATGCCAAATTTGTCCTATAACGGAAAGGGAAGCAATTTACAAAATCTGCAAACCTGACATTCGGTTGTTTTCGATTGCGCTATTTCATACATAATATGTAACCAAAAATCTCTGCTTTTACATAGACATGCACATGCGTACATAGTTGTTTTACCTGTGCCTGGGGTGCATTCAGGACAGCGAAAAACGTTTTCCATTATTAACTGAACATTCGCCTTCCTGAACTCACTCCAGGAGTATCCGAGTACATAACGTTATTACCCGTTTTCGGCAACGGGTATCACTGTCTGATTGGTCAAGAATACACGCATATTTAATCAGATTTAGCAAAGATGGCGTCAACTGTTTAGAAAATAACATATTTTTGTGTGTGCAATTCATCAATCTACGCACATTACCTGTACGCCACAGACTAAAAAGTAGACAGATAACACGGAATAACGAAACTGCCAATCAGAAAGTGTGATGCCTATATATTTGACTGCTTCGGCATCTTAACTCGGGCTTATTACTGACAGTGCTTGAAGTTAGTTATCTCGAAAATTGTAAACAAAGACACGCATCGATGATCGAGTTTATCGGATTGTTTATCTTCAAAATTGTTTTTTCGCGACCAGGGGTAAACGAAATGGATATTATATATATATATATATTTTGTGTCTGCGGCTCTCTTGCGACAATCAATAACTTTCTCATTATCGGTGACATTACATTTACGGTACTAAAACAAGAATGATAATGCATGTTACTGGGCCAATATTGGCCTAGTAACCTGCATTATCAGGGAAGTAGGCCCCAAATCTAAACCAATGAATTATCACATTTTACCCATTTGAACCTGAAATCCCAGAATTCCACTTTTACAGTCATTATATAAGTATGATGTTGAATATTTTGAAAGCAATTTGACTGGAAGCTGGCTTTCAGTCAAATTAGTTTCAAAATATTCACCAGAATTTTGACACATTCGTAACAAATTTATTATTTTCTCTTGTCGGTTGAAATTGTTAATGCAATAGTAGAAATACTCCCTTGTTGGAGGCGATATTCCCACCCTGTATTATATTCATAGAATCAATGACGTCATCACAATCAGATTTCCCATAATACCCTGGGAGATACGCCATTTTCAGAGGGGCTAATTTAACATTACGAGCAATGGGCCGTTAAACCATAATTACATTTTCTTTACTATATTACGAAATTCACTCATGATTTCATGTTTTCCGATACCTGACAGGGTTATTACAGATTCTCAGACACAGGATTTAATGGTTTGAACTTCATGGAAAATGTAAACAATGCGTTTGTATGAGCAGTCCTCTTTAGCATGTAGTAAGTTTGCCCCAACTTTAATGGCCGCCGATCTCAAAATGCCCGGATGTGCGAAACTATGAATAATGTGTTTGATTTCTGCGCAAAAGTCTGAGGGCGGTGTATGACCATAACAGCCGCTGTCAGGTCATAGGGCCTAACAGTACATGTATATAGTATATTACTGGCTATATATTGTGCCGTATATTTTAAACCAAATATCACTCATCGTGGCGTTTTAAACGTGGAATCAGACACTGATAGTAATAGTGAGACGGCTAATGTGTGGGACAGTGAATCTTCTGATGATCACATGTTTGACGATGAGGAAGCCACCACTACAGGAAAGACTTGAAGCTGGTACGCTACAGATTGAGTGAACTTCTCCAATCAGTGACAAAGAGTTTGCCCTGAAGTTTGGGCTATTTTGGTGCATTCACCACAATTATTTGTGCCGTTTGAATTTAATTAACTGTTAAAGTTTGTTATATTGAATTAGCTCTAACTAACATGATTAGATATACCAATAACTTACCAAGAGTTAGTAGTTAGTCACTGTTATAAGAATTGTACATTTTAGCAATTGACCCTTTAACACCCTAGCTGGTGAAAACATGTTCTGTGGTGGCCTTGAGAAATGTCCATATGCAGAACAAGAATTATTTTTTTACCGTGACTCAGTGAGTGGTCAAAACTGGCCTCTGAAATCAAATTGTCTTGAGAAATGACCATTTGCAGGCCAAGAGAAGACTATTTTAAGATTTTACCACTGGAATAAGTGGCTTGATAACCAAGCTAGTCATTACAGTTCTAAATGTTAAAAAATTGCCGTAGCTTGCAAATGGGAATTTATTAACCCTTTAATGGTCAAATCAGCCATAACCAGCCTCTGCAGTGTTCCTGAGAAATGCCCTTTTGCTGACTAAGAGAATACTATTTTTGAAAATTTATCACTGGAATGACTGGCTCCCAGAATACTCTTGATCAGCAAATTGACATTTTATGAGACAATTGGAATTTTCTTGACCAAATTTACCCATTAAAGGGTTCAGCAGAAATTGACATTTTCTTGACAAATATTGGACAGCAAACGGTTGTAAAGCTGGAGCTTTACTTACCTTTAACTACAGTGTTCCGCTGTTCACAATGGGGAAAAATTCTCAATCCTTGTTCCACTGAAGATCAAAGAAATGATGAAAACACCATATAACCTTTACCTACATACAGTAGATAAGTCAAACCTGGTCATTTTGGATTTGATTAAATTGTTTATTCATTCACTTAAAAAAGTTTAATGTCATTGTTATTGAATGCTGCCATATTGATATAATGCAGTTTGCTAAAAAAATCACCAACACAGACATACCACCACTGATTACCAGCATGAGCAATATTATATAGGACAAAGATTAAGTTTACTTTACCGTTGATTTTGAGATTTGTATTATTATCGATGATCAATAACAATACAAGTCCAGTATCTAGAACAAAAGTAAACTATCTTGGTCCTATATAATATTGCCCATGCTGGTGATCAGCGGTGTTTTATGGTTATGCTAAGTACTGTCTGTGTTGATGAATGATGTTGCTGGTCACAGGTCATATATTACTGATAGTGGTCTTTCAAATTTTTGTCCTACTGTTCCAGATTTTGTACGTTTATTTTTGCAACATTTGTTTGTGGTCTGGCTATGTTTTAACAGTAGCTGAAATAGAAAGCGAAACAAATATGATTACACAGGGAGTTATAAGCATTACATAATGGACATTTCCATTTTATCCATCAATCATGATGTCATAATCAACTACATGATGCATAAGGATGACAACATAATCAATGACATAATGAATGACGTAGATAAGTTCGTCAATCTTCACAGACACTTAATTGATGACGGACTATATGTATTCTATTTAACCCTTTAATGGACAAATTTGGTGAAGAAAATTTTAATATCCACTTATTGAATGTCCAATTAGAAGCCAAGAGAATGCAATTTTTGAAAATTTATGACAAATTACTGGCTCGGTCATTGAGCCAGTCATTTGTGGTGAATTTTCAAAAATTCTATTCTCTTGGCCTGTAAATGGACATTCCACAAGGCCATAACAGAGGCCAGTTTTGGTCGGCATGACCATTAAAGCGTTAATAAAAATGATGTTGAATATTTTAAAACTAATTTGACTGGGAGGTGTTGCTGTCATATCAACAGCTTACATGTATAGTTTTCAGGAATTTGAGATTCAGAGAGTACAGAGATCGATCCCAATTCAGGTAAAGCTTGGGTGGAGCTTAGCTAGAGATGGGCGGGGCATAGCTAAAACTGGATTCCTCCATTGGGCAAAACTATAAGTAAGACTGAGCGGTGGTAGTGAACACCTGACCTAGCACTGTAATAGTAGCATGACAAAATAGCATTCTATCTGTGTGGGTACAAGTACATTATGTAATAAATTATTAAAAAGTGTACCAACACAAATACTGATAGAATGCTACATGTATTTTGACGTCATGATACTGGTGCACTGCCCGGTCAAGTGTTTACTACCACCACTCAGTCTCACGCCACAATAATAAATTAGCTACTATAATCTCACTCTGTCCGAGTACAGCGTACATTGCTCATAGTGATATTCACTATACCATCACGTACCTCACCGATAATATTTGTTAGAATAAACCAGCATGATTATAATCATGCCAGTTTATTCATTCATTTTGTTGGGTGACATGCATGGTGGTACAGTGGTACCTGATAAGCATGCTGGATTATTCATTAGTTTTTCTGGGTGGCATGCATGGTGGTTACAACTCCGGTGATGTGAAGTCTGAAAGAAAAAATTCTATGGAAACTAGTAAAAAAATATTTAAATTTCATAGACAACAAAACAGCCCTTGAGCCTATTTATACCTGGAAACGCCTCAGCTGCTCTCGGAGAGCATCTAGACTTCAAAGTTTTCCGGTGGAGAGTTGGTGTTTCCAGGTGAGTGACCGCTGAGGACAGTGAATCGTGCATGTCAGGAGAGTGAAAGACTGATTCAAGTCAGACCACCAATGACCGATAGGAAAATATCTATTTGCAGAACAAGAGAA
This sequence comes from Chaetoderma sp. LZ-2023a, assembly GCA_034401795.1. Lineage (NCBI taxonomy): Eukaryota > Metazoa > Mollusca > Caudofoveata > Chaetodermatida > Chaetodermatidae > Chaetoderma > Chaetoderma sp. LZ-2023a. Next base: position 100,078,650 of record CM067360.1, on the reverse strand, counting down.
GACTATTTTTGAAATTTTTTGACTGGAATGACTGGCTCAGTTATCAAAAATAGCCTTTTCTTGGTCTGCAAATAAATATTTCTCAACACCAACTGCAGAAACCGGTTTTGGATGATATGAGCCGGGTTCTGCCGATCCGGTTGCTTAGTGGGGTGAACTGTCCCACTTCCTCAAGAAATCATGGGTCATTTTGACAAATGTTGGATCAAGTACACACATGGAAGATATCTATGTCCTAAAATCCATTAGGCCAATGAACCATGTGTGAAGGTAATGATTGGTAATTTTAGAGCAGTTAATGGTGCAAGGACCCTGCCTCCTTACATCATATGTAGGCTGACATAGCTAAATCTGTTGAACTTTTAACAGTCAGTTGTACGAATTGTATGTCTTTACTATTTAGCTTGTTGAATATTTAACAACAGACCCCAGTCAAATTACTTGAAATTAGTTTCAAAATATTCAACAGGTTAGCTGTATCTATAGCTACCATGAAATTTGGAATTCAGGATTCAAAGCACATACTGTACACACGGGGGGGGCATAGTTCCATTAGAAAATCCAAATTTCTGTTTTATCCTCATGCCAATTCCAGCTTTTGATATATTTAACCCTTTCACCGACAGGTCCTGAAAACAATGTGGCATGTTAAATGATGGTGGTAGCCTAATTTCTCAATCCGAAAGAAAATTTAATTTTAGTATGATGACGTTGAATTAATTACCTACCTAGCTTTAAAATCTCCTTGAGTCCTTTCTTTATGTCCATATTTTGAAAAAATTAGGATACATTTGTCTCCATCCATTCAACATGCTATCTCCTCCCAAACAATTGGGTGGAATTCAACCAAATTTGGTATGTGGGTTATCCATATGATTGTGGATTGGCTGACAACATTTATTTTATGTAGTCAGAGATTCGGGTCTTCCAGATTTATCTAGATTTCCCATAGTCCTGCCCACTCTCTCGCACATCATTTGACACCCTCTCAATAGTTTTAAATTAAGCCAGATGAGCCACTACATTTAGATAGGACTAGTGATTACTAGATTCTACTATAGCCCTTCAAATCATTGCAGACCAAGGGAAGACTAATTTTTAAATTTTACCACTGAAATGACTGGCTCAATTATCAAGCCAGTCATTCTACTGGTAAATTTCCAAAAATAGTCGTCTTGCTCTGCTCACAATAGAGGAATTTTTTTACCACCTTGACCATTAAAGGGTTGACATGTCAAATTGTTACCATTGGGTTGGTCAGTTACAAGTTGTACTAGCCCTGGTCAATTTCTGCTAACCTCGCGCTCATGTTAATTTTAACCCCTGCTCTCACAGATCATTTCCCCTTATGACCTCCAGATTTTTCACAGCGATACATGCCAGTCTCTGTGTAATGCAACTCCTCCGAAAGCGGTGGATGGAATTCAAACAAATGTTGTAGGTTACTATAGAGTGCAAGAGGCCATTTTTATCTCAACTACGAAGTAAAATGAGCTATTGTGATACCATGCACGTCACCCGGCGGTGTCTAATTTGCGTTTAGCTCAACTTTTCTGTTTATATCTCATGTTTGGTTGATCATACTGGTCCTAAACTTAGACACGTGCCTCCTTATAATGACACAGCATCACACAATGATGTTCTGGCCAAAAGGTCAAAATCACTGATACGCATGGCAACCATTTGCTGTCCGCCATCCATCCGTCAACTTATGTTTAAAAACATAAGTTGACGGATGGATGGCGGACAGCAGATGGTTGCCATGCGTATCAGTGATTTTGACCTTTTGGCCAGAACATCATTGTGTGATGGCGTGTCTCATACATACATTAACAGCTTGGCGGATTTCAAATTAATTTGGCTGGAAGGTCCCTAATGCTTTCGGCTTCCGAACATGCACACAGAATTTTGATTAGTCAATTTTTGTGTGAAAATCTTTGACTTTATGAAAGATTTAGCAGAAATTGTCAAAACGCTACTCCTCATTAACCGCTTGACAGATTGCAACCCTAGTTGGCTGGACATAAATTGCCAAAATGCATATTCTCCATGACCGCTTGGTGGATTATATCCAAATTTGGCAGAAGGATTCTGTAGTAGTTAGCTCTACAACTTCTATTCAGAATTTTTTTATATAATTCTGTGCTTAGCAACAACCGTCATCAGATGAGATATTTTGATATTTTGAGAGTTCGCCTCTATGTCCGCCTCATCTCAAAAGAAAAATAGGAAGTGGAAATTAGATACGGGTATACAGGCACCCTGCTGAATATTTTGAAAAGTTTTGATAGATAGATAGATAGGTATGTACATACTCAGTATATTTTATAGGCACCCTTTTTTGACATAGTAGCGGCCTTCTCTGCTGGCAGCCCTTATTGCCATACACTGTCCAGGATACCGTTACAGGACCTTGGCCTCCTTGTTGATAAGCCTTCTAAATTTATTTTATGTTTGAAGTCAATCATCAGAGTTCATTGCTGTCATGAAGTCGGGATTCATGGTTGCATTGCAGCCACATTTCTGGTATTACATTTGGCTCCTCCTCTGGGGTAGTGAACGTGGTCGATTGCCATGACACGCCATCGACCAAACAATCTAGTTATCACTTACTTTCCATCGTCAGATAGATCCAAGTTATCAGAGATTGTAACCCACAGCCTATAATTTTTCTTTTGATCACTTCCAGGGTTGTTAAATCTTAATGTATGATCACACAACCTCCTTTATTAAAATTTGAGCAAAATCTGACCAGTTTGTTTCCGATATATCCATAGATTAAAATTTGTACCCAATCTGGATCCAACTTGGTTTTTGTCCAGATCACAGCCAAAGTCTGGAAATCCTTGTTTAGGTTATGTTGCTTTTTTACTGTCGTCTAATAGTACACAACTGTCAAAGCGTCATGAGATTAGTTCAACCAATCAGATTTGCCATTGATGGCTTTTCCAACAATATCTCTGCCAATCAAACATAACGAGGTTAAATATATACGCGATGACGTCATCAGAATGGAATGGTGTTCCAGTTCAAGACGATTGTCCATTCGGCATTAGATATATCGAGATTTTCACTATAAAAACACAGAAATTAGACGAATCCCGCGAAGAAACACTAAATTAAATACATCTGATAAATCCAGCCACAAATTGACGTAAATAAGTTAAAATCTGTTGTACGAATCGCTCAAAGTTTGCTAAGCACGCGAATTAGTCTGCCTAGACTAGGAACTGAGTACCAGTTTGCTTCTAGCCATAGGACTCGTCGAAAGAACTGGAGTACTGCGGTTGGAATTGATGGCGCGTTTAATTTATCGTAAAATTTTCAAATGCTACAAAACGCGTAGGGCAAAAAGTTAAACCCGTCATTCAAAATGTCAAACCCGTAGTGTCAAAATTGAGATTTTACCAAACGCGCTATGTCTAAGTAAATCACTACGAGAAAATGACGGGAAAATGACGCCAAATAGACGCGTTTTAAACGAGCTTTAGGATGCGTTTAAGTAAAGCTAACTAAGATCTGTACTGTAACTCCAATGAAAAATTGACGAAAATGTCTGAAACTCGAACTTGCCCTGTAACTCCTTACACTAAAGCGATGCACAGATTTTCGCTTAAATATCTTGAAGGAGTAGCAATTCTCAGTATAATATCTTGAAAGACTGCGGGAAAAAGTGTGGAAAACTAATATTTTTCGTATCACATAAGTCGAAAGGGGGCATAACTACATGAAATATTGACGAAAATGTCTGAAACTCGAACTTGCTCTGTAACTAAAGCAATGGAACTGTTTTTCCTTAAATATCTTGAAGGAGTGCGAAAAAAAAGTGCAGAAAGCTGATATTTTTCATATTTCATAAGTCGAACGGGGGCATAACTCCATCAAAGATTTACGCATACACCTGAAACTCGAACTTGGTCTGTAACTTCTCATAAAAAGCTATGTAGCAATTTTCAGTATAATATCTTGAAAGACTGCGAAAAAAGGTGCATATTGCATAAGACAAAAGGGGGCATAACTCCATGAAAAATTGACGAAAATGTCTGAAACTCGAACTTGCTCTGTAACTCCTTATACTAAAGTGATGCACCTATTTTCACTTAAATATCTTGAAGGAGTGCGAAAAAAAGTGCGGAAAGCTGATATTTTTCGTATTTCTTAACTCGAAAGGGGGCATAACTCCATAAAAAAATTGACGTATATGCCTGAAACTCGAACTTGGTCTGTAACTTCTCATAACAAAGCAATAAACCAATTCTCAGTTGAATACCTTGAAGGACTGCGAAAAAAAGTCCGGAAAACAAACTGCGACAGACGGACGGACAGATGGAGTGAAAACCTATAGTCCCCCCCCCCCCCCGGTTTTACCGGTAGGGGACTAATAATGATATATAGCTCTGTTACGAATCGTATATCTTAGATAAATTTGAGATGCATTTTTTGGTATATACCCTCAAAAGGATCCTTATAATCACTGCCTCAGCGATTTTACAATTTTCTGAGGAAGGACCCCAGGACACCAGCCCAACGATGTGAAAGAATAATACCATCACAGCCCCAGCACCAGGGGTGCATTCTATTGGGGAATCTTTTACACCTGCAAAATGGTTTTTCTCATTTACATATTTATGAAGTACATTTGTAGCAAATTCGATCAGTTAAAAACAACGGAATAGCACAGTTTGCAGACGTAGCAATTTTGAAATGTTTTTCCTATGGAATACTTGCAGGCATCAAGTAGAGGTCACTCACAGTGACATCAAACACCAGTACAACAGCATCTACAATGACATGCAGCAACAACTCCCAGTCAAACTATATTTAAAATATTCAACATAGTATTACTCTAATCAGAACAAGTGTGTCGTTTCTTGTCTTTAAGGATAGTGTAAACCCTTTCAATGAGAAAAGTAAATTTTTTACGATTTATAGCATATTCTGTTGAATATTTTACAAGTAATATGACTGCCTAAGACAGTCATATTAATTGTAAAATATTCAACAGCTTTCTTGTTTGTTTGCCCAGAAATTGAGATACAGTGAATTTATTGATGAAAGAGTTAACATGCCATTACAAATCATGTTGTAGTGATGTTTGATGAAATCTGTGACTCCCAGATGTGTGGGTGCATGCATGCGTGTATATATATATTTGTGTGTGTGGCATATAAAGGCTTAACATAATCACATTATTACAATATACCTGATGGCAAGTCCGCCATTGTACCCTTTCATCCTACAGAGTACATCTGCTATTGGCGAGTGATCACGCTGAGTGCATATGGATCCGACTGTGCCCTCATAGACGAGTTCAGCTCTGCCAGAATTCTCGCCCCCACCAGCAAAAAGCAGCTCTGGTTCTGTAAGTCAATAACATCTCTGGTTAAATTAAGAAGCTTAATATAACAGTGCAAGTGCACCCATAAACCTTTTAAAGTATACAATCAACGATCAGATATTTATATGTTAGTGAGTGGGTCGGCGGGAGGGTGGGCATGTGTGAAAATAGAAAATGGCGGGAATCAAAACCGAACGTGAATGTCTGTTCCAATGCTCTGACAACAGATGAGCTATGCAGGTATCCGAATGATAGATGGCAAAGTTAGGCTCTCAACCCTGATACATATAACAGCAGAGATAAAATAAAGAATGTTACTCACCCATTGTGTTGTAACAAAGCACACCAGCATCTCCGCTACGACCCATGCCCAAACACGTTCCATCACCGACCGGACAATTGTTCAAGCTCGTCTCATTACCGCGACATCGCACATCTGCTAATAACCATCCTCGCTTCAAAGCGCTTTGAGAGGCATATCGTGTAGCAACTCCTCCCTGGTAACCGAGTTCCCGACAAGCAACTGTAGCATCGAGATCGTCCCAGGAATCGGTACATATAAACCAATCAGTATTGTACATGGATAGCTGGACACGGCCTGTGATATTTGCATACCTAGTAGAACTGTCCACAAGCTTCATGGTAAAACCTTTAACAGAAAAATAGAGATAGATTACACGAATGTATTGAAGCTATATAAACTAACCTTCAGATTTCTACCCTAAACTACATGCACCAGACACAAAACATTATTTACAATTTGTAGGGAATGTCTAACGATTTACCCATTTGCCAAATGCTAGTAAAATTGAAGGCTGGCTAATAGAAAGCAGGATATGCTAAATCTTTGGCTAATGATTAAAACCATAATTTATTATATATGTATTTTTAAATAGCAAAATTAATTGTTAAAAAGATCTTAAGACAAACTTTAGTGCAATTAACTAATACAAGAACACCAAGGGGCCTGTATCGCTCACCTGAAAAATAGGCATTTCAACTAGAAAAGCCATCGTCTATAACTAGAACCATAAGGGTTACGCCAGAATTGCAACACGAATAAGGATATCAAATTTGTTGAAAATCAGTCCATTCATTCTCACGAAGACATTTTAAATTTCTTATTGCTTTAGTATTGGCCAATAGCCATCATTCCAACAAACTTGGATCTCTATGCCCAAAGGATGCTTCTTGCCAAATATAATTTAGATTGGCCCTGTGGGTTTCGAGAAGACATTTTAAATTTCCTATTGCTTTAGCATGTGGGTTTTTGGCAGGACAACAAAATCCAATATAGCCACCAAACAAACTACATTTTGACTGGTCCATGGCGGCCATGCTTTTTATGTATCAACTTCCTTTGAAAAACTTTAGTGCTTAATCATATCTCCTAAATTTTCAACCCGATCTGTTCAGCGGTTCTGGAGTTGTTTTCATGAAAACTAGGTCATCCAAGATAGCCGCTGAAGCATTTGGTCAATCAAGTTCCCTGAAACAAACTTGGTCTTGCCCTAAATGATGTTTCGTGAATTTTGAATCGATCCGCCAAGTGGTTTCGAAGATTTTTAAAGAATGTTTCTAAAAATCGGCCAAAATCCATGATGGCCGCCGGCAAAATTGACAGATTGGTGTCATCTAAATATACTTGGATGTCTATGGGCCAAGGGTGCATGCTGCCAAATTTGGTTAAAATCCGTCAAGTGGTTCTCGAGAAAATGACATTTTAAATTTCCCATTGCTTTACTATGGGAGTTTTTGTTGGGAAAGCAATCCAAGATGGCCAACAAACCATTTATCCAACAGTTTCCAAAGTGGCAAATTGAATATCAGCATACAGAAAAACCTACACAAAACTAAATTTGGTTTCAAAATCCATCAGATAAAAAAAATCCAATATGGCCACCAAACATGCTACATTTTGATTGGTCCATGGCGGCCATGGCTTTTTACGCATCAACTTCCCGTGAACAAATTTGAATGGCCTTTATTCTCCAATCGTCTTTCCCAAATTTCGGTCCGATCCATTCAGCAATTTTGCAGAAGATGTCGTTTTTGCCAAAACTAGGTCATCTAAAATGGCCACTGAAGCGTCAAAGCAATTAAGTTCCTTGAAGGCACTTGGTTCAGCTCATGCCCTAGATGATGTTTCATGAGATTTGAATCGATCCGCCAAGAAGTTTCGAAGAAGACCATTCTTAGACGTTTCAAAAAATCTGACAAATTCTAAGATGGCCGCTGATCGGCTTCCTTTGAACAAGCTTAGATCCTTATGTCCTAAGAATACTTCCTGTCAAAATATAATTGAAACCAGTTCAGTGATTCTTAAGTTGTTTAAAGAGAAAGTTAATGGATGGACAATGGATGAATGAGCAACAGGCATTCTGGCCAGGTGAGCTAATAATATTACAGTATATATTTTATTCTGACCAAATTAACCTGGAAATCAAAATATCTCAATTTACAAAGCACCCATATAGGTAAGCTGTTGATTGTTTTGACTTTTGAAAGTAATTTGCCCGGAAACTGGTGCTGCCTTAGCAGCAAAAGCTGTCAGGCAAATTAATTTCAAAATATTCAACATAATCCTGTATCAGTTATCAATACTGTCTGATTGAAAGGTTAACTGGTGGAGACAGATTGTAGACATTGGAAAACATTGGCTAAAATAGTTTAGATTTGGCCAAAAAAGATGTAGTTGGCTAATTAATCTAATTAACACATTACAAAACTCAGGTTAGTCCCTGATAATTATACTGTATTTAAAGGAAGGGAAAAGGGAAATAACAAATGTTTATTGGTAAGTTCATACAATAATAAATAAACTACCATCAGTAAAAATGGAAATGAATCAGGATTATTTGAGAAAAAGCATTTACTAAATCTAGGAGCGCTTATGAATAGTATTCTCTATAGGCGCTGATGTAGAGCGATTAACTCACTACCGCTAATTCACTATTGATCTTTTTGAAAACGTTATATTTGAGTCACTTTTTCTGGTTGAAGCAACAAGTTTCGGTCAAAATGATTTCATAATACACTGCTGGTTTCCAATGTCTCAATATGATGCCTACTGAATATTTTGAAATTCGTGTGACTGAATGTAGACCCTTGTCTCTGGAAACAACGGCTTTCAGTCAAATTGTTTGAAAACTAGAAAGTATTTTACCTGTAGGACGCTTAGCGCGAATATAACTGAACTTATTTGACCGGCTGTAGCTGGTATTATTTATTCGCTCGGCATACACCAGAGAGCATGGGTCCAACTTCGTCACTAATTGGTTCCCGCCAGAATGACATAAATGGTATTTAGCTGCTTTTTCTAATTATTCTGATTTATTTGTGTTTTTCACTGATGGCTATAGGTTGATTATTATATAAAGCTGTCATTCAAGAGCATATGTTAATTCCCTGATCCTTTCCTTTAAGCATCCTTGAAAGACATGAACATTAGTAAACTATTGCCAGGAGACCAGAGCAATGTATATCGGCATGCGAATGTGATTGATATCCAGTCTAAGCTAGTTAAAATTGTGTAATGTTTCCTGCAAAAATTCTCATAAATTTATAGTAGCTTATCTTACATGTATATGAAATGTCAAGATTTTGCTATGCTGCCAAAAATGTATGTTTCTAAGACAGATTAATTATTAACCCTTTAACACACAAGCTGGTCAAAACAGCCTCTGCACTGGTGTTGGGAAATTTTCCATGAGCCAGTAATTCCAGTGAAAAATTTTCTAAAATAATCTCTTGTTCTGTAAATGGACAAATTTAATGAGAATTTTGAAATTGTCTCGAACAGATTTAAGGGTTAACCATTTCAAGATGAAACAGGCATCTGCAGTGGTCTTGAGGAATGTCCATTTTCAGGCCAAGAAGACTATTTTTGAAATTTTTCCACTGGAATGACTGGCTCAATAATCAAGCCAAGTAGTCAATTTTCAAAAATAGTCTTCTCTTGGCCTGCAAATGGGCATTCAATAAGTAAATAATTTGATTTTTTAAAAACAAATTTAGTCATTGAAGGGTTACAAAATCCATATCCACCATGTAGGTTGTCAAAGACATTAGACAAGTTAGACGAAACACAGTTTTACTTTCATACAAGATTATAAATCTAATTTGATGGGAAACTATTTCTACAACAGCTTCCAATCAAAATAGTTTCAAAATATACAGGTTTCCTTGTAGATTGCCGTGAATTAGAGATATTTATGCATACTAAATTGCCATTAATGTTTTAGACAGCTCCGTGTTGATTTTTTAAACAAATTTAGTCATTAAAACTCCATTATAAGACAATAAAGCTTTAAAGTGTGTAAATGTTGCTAATGCAGAATGGTTGGCAACGAGGGGAGATTAGCACAGACCATTCTTCTAAGACATGGCATCCTACGGCGGCCAGGAGTCACCATCAATAATGTATAAAATCTGGAAGAATTGGAACCCATACTTACTAGACGGGGAAGCAATTCGTGGAGTGTGAGAACAAACTACGGCCGCGTAATTAGCATTCAGCTGAGTGTCACACCCTCGACGCTGGCTGAATGGACAATCTAATATCTTCTTTTCCGTCCCTGTACATCCAATATTCGTCCTTACAAATGAAATGACCACTGGTTTTGCATTGAACGTTCCAGGTTTAAGTGCTTTTCCCCATTTAAATCCTAGCTCCGTGCAGACAACGTTTGCGTCGCGGTCATCAAAGCCGGACCCACAGAGAATTTGCCAGGCATTGTTTTCGTACACATATACCACACCATAGCTATCAGTACCGTCTATTAGTTTGACTGAAAAGGGAAAAAGTTTGAATTTGTTATGTGTAATATCACATGAACTGATGTAATGTACAATGACATGACACACTTTAAGTACAGTACGGATCAGAAATAACTTATTATATATTTCCAAAATAAAATAAAACATACCTGGTACTGTTTAACACTCATATCAGCCAAAAACGGCTTCTGCAGTGGTCTTGAGAAACGTCAATCTGCAAACCATGCAGAGTATTTTTGAAAATTTACCACTGGAATGACTGGCTCGATAATTGAGCCAGTCATTCCAATGTAAATTTTCAAAAATAGTCTTTTCTTGGTCTGCAAATGGACATTTTGAGAAAATTTATTAAAAAAAACACAAATTCGGGGTTTAAAGAGTTAAAACATATTAACTTATTTACTACCTGGACTATATTGCAAACCTAGATGCATGGACTACTGTTCTTAAGCCTTTGACATGTTTCAGCACAAAAAAATGAATTCGAAAGCAATTTAATAAGTATGCTGTTGCATATTTTGAAACCAAATTTACTGAGAGCTGTTACAGCCGGAATTACAAGTTCCTGTTAAATTAGTTTCACAATATTTAGCATCTTAATTACATGTAGATCTAGAGTTACCTTGAAATCGAGATTCTGGGAACTCAGGGTTGAAAGGGTCAAGAGAGAAATTTATGCATTGATGCCTTTCTCCATTCCCGAAATCTGCCAGGATTTAGTTTTTACCCAATGAAATAGAGCCTATGCCATATATTTTGGCATAGCAGCTCAATCAAATAGGCAAATGTTAGGTCTGGTAATGTAGTGTAAAAAAGATATACAATCATGTCAGCTGTTGTTTGTCACAGCAACAGCTTACAGTCAAATTAGTTTCAAAACATTCAGCACAAGGATAGTTACTACATGATAAATCCAGAGTTCTATCTGTGCCTACATGACATCTCAAACATATAGCTTAACCTAAAGTAGACTATTTTTGTAGATTTACCACTGGTAAATAAATCTTAACATGCGGGAATTTCATTACGTATACATTAATTAATACAATATTTTTAAGTTGTGAAATTGAATTAGCGATTACGAGACCCTATTTCAAATTCACAACTAATAAGCTTATATTAATTAATACCACTGAAATTTGCACATGTTAAGATTTATCTTGTTTCATTACATTTATATACACAATTTAATCCTCTAAAAGTACACAATTTTAATCATTTTATTTTCAAGCATTTTGCTGTGAATATGCACCTTTAACCCTCAGGCTGGCAAATTAAATTTAAAGACTTACCAATGGAATGACTGGCTCGCTAACCGAGCCAGTTACTCCCGTGGTTGATCTACAAAAATAGTCTTCTTTTCATCTGCAAATGGACATTTTTAATGAGAAAACTGCAATTTTCTTGAACTAATTTGAAGGTTAACAGGTTAAAGACAAAATGGTGGCAGGCATAATCCATCAGTAAAATACAACATTTGGAATAAACATGCTTTTCTTTCTATTGTTATGCAAATAAGTCTGTATAAAAGAAGTCATTACCATTAACTTACCATCTCCGTAGCACTTTACAGAGGGTGTGTGTCGACACACAGATCCACCCTCATCCCATACAGTGTTCTGGCAATGCAGAATGGATGACTCAGTTCCGTCACACGTCGAGTGATAAATCCAAACCTTATCCATCGCTGGTTGCGTGACAAGGTCAAAATTACCATTACTGAAGCCGATCTGTCGACATAGCACATCCACTACTTTAAGATTCCACTGATCTGGACACAACGTACCTTGCACTCCATCGTGGGTGATGATAGGTCGTCCAAGCCCATGGGATGGACCCAGCATGCTGATAGCAGTCTCTATAAAAAGAAATAGCTTGAGTGAAATAAAGGCATAATTTCCGAAGACATTGTTTGAAACTTTAATAAAATCCCACTTAAGTCATTCATGAAAAAAAATTTCCTGCAAACTTGAAGGGAGAAAGATTTCAGTATAAAGTGAATTCATCAGATATGTGACAAGAAGTCTAGGAAAGCTTAAATGGTCAAAGCATCTCCTATGGTCTTTATGGATATCCATTTGCTTACCAAGAGAATATTTTTGAAAATGTATCACTGGAATGTCTAGCTCAATGATTGAGTCATTCCAGTGATAATTTATCAAAAATAGAATTTGCTTGGCCTGTAAATAGACATTCAGTAAGCATGAATATAAATTTTCTTGACCAACCCTGACCATTAAAGGGTTAAACATGGTTGCATTGCCAAATCTTTCATGTTTTTCATGAAAACGTTAACAAAAGTGATTCATATTGCAATACATAAGGCACTAAAATATAGTCATTTGTAGAGTTTGACACAAATATGGATGTTTTAACATTTATGGTGTGGAGAAGAAAATGTGTTATTCCCAGCTTTGTGAAATATTACGCTGGAGCTTTACTGGAACTGAGACGACTATTTATCAACTGTCATGCAGTTACGGTCAAGATTTTTCAAGACAATTTAGATTTTTGCAGTCCAAGATTATTTTGGCAAATTTACCATTAAAAGTTGCAAAAATGGCTTTCTGTTGTCCTGCAAATGAACATCCCTCACCGCTACTGCAGAGACTGTTTTGGCCAGCTTGACCATTAACCCTCTACGGGTCAAATTTGGTCAAGAAAATATAAATATTTGCTTATTGAATTTCCATTTTCAGGCCAAGAGAGGACTATTTTTGAAGATTTACCACTAGAGTGACTGGCTCAGTTATCGAACAAGGCATTCGTGGCAAATTTTCAAAAAGATCCTTCTCTTAGCCTGCAAATGGACATTCCTCAAGACGACTACAGAGGCCAGATGGGGGTCAGCTCAACTAGATTCAAAGTTTAAAGGGTGAAGTTGACACCAGAGGGCTTAGTCGAGTCGCTATATCTAAACCTATCATTCACCCTTATAATAAACTCACCTGCAGTACTATAACAAAGTACATGAGCCGGCTCACACGTACTGAACTCAAGCGCACCCCACACTTCACGACCCGTTAAACAGTGCTCAAGTCCATTCTCACTGCCACTACACGATACATTTCTCAACCATACCGGTGATATTGCCATGTTTGTATTCATTAATCGATACATCGAACCACCTGCAAACTTCTTCTCTCGACACACAACATCTGCTGATCTATCTGATAATCCACTGCTACATATAGTACCCCATATTCCATTGTGTCGAACTTCGACGCGGCCAAATTGTAGTGATGATGTTATGAGGGAAATTTTAACTGAAAAGACTGCAAAACATAAAGATATTACAGATACAATGTACTTATTTTAGCTTAACCCTTAATAGGCCACTCTGCCACATGTACAAACAGCTGCTGCTGTGGGCGAAGGTACTTATGCACAATGGCAGGCAAAGAGAAGATAATTTGGAACTCTTTCACTGATAAATTCTCAATCTCAGGGTAAACAGACAGGGAAGCTGTTGAATATTTTAAAATTATTATGCAGCAATGGCTTCCAGCCATATTAATTTCAAAATATTCAACAGAATATGCTATAATTTGTAAAGAATATACTTTTTCAGACATTTATCATTGAGAGGGTTAAACAAGAATTCTGCGAAATTAATGGTGTCACCTGACTTTCTCTTTGTCAAGGGGGGGGGGGTTGTCATAGTGACCTTGACCGTGTGCCCTCAATGTCAGTGTGCTACTTCATACCATTAAAGGCAACTACGTGTGCAAGATTAGTTCCGATAGAGTCAACCACATCTGAAATATCACTATAACGGTAAAGTGAATTGCTAGCTGAAAAACTTAACATTGTTCTCGCCATCTGAAAAAATGATACCTACATGTAAGTCTCACTTCTGCTACACAGGCGAGGCACTGGAATGGCTGACTCTATAACCCAACCAGTAAGTTCAGTGCTAATGTGACAAACTTAAATCTGTACAAGAGGGCCTTTGGAGTTGCCAAGCTGTAGCTGACTTTTGACTTTCATGGGAATTTTAGTGTCGAGTGAACAGTTTCCATACGTACTTGAAAGCAATGTTTCCTGTTACACAGTGATTTGCAATATCAGTTGAACAGTATTAGAAGTCTATTCTCCCTGCCCTTTAGTATTGTAAGATACCTTCAGCATTCATGAGATGTTCTGCAGCTATTGGAAGCAGTTCATCAAGGGGACCCTCCTCATCATCGATGAATCAACATGATCCGCATACTTCAGGGCTGTTAATGGTTTTCTAACCTTTGATTCTGCTTGTTGTCTAGGTTTGGCAGGTGTCTTGGCTGACCATCAAATAGGGTTAATAGCTTATCTTTGGTACTTTCGGTACATTCTCTAATGGAAGGATCCTGTTTATCGATCAATTATATGATGTCAAAATCAACTACGTCATATATAGGCTGATGTCATAATCAATTACATCATGAATGATGTGATCTAGTCCGTCATAAATGGTTAATAGTCTGTCAAGTTGTACGAATTGTATTTCTTTACTATTTGCCAAACATTCTGTTGAAAATTTTGAAAACAATTTGACTGGGTAATGTTGCTACAATAGGCAGCACCTGTACCCAATCAAATTACTTTCAAATTATTTAACAGCCTATCTGTATAATCTTCTGGAAATTGAGATTCAGAGAGTGCAGGGATCGATTGATCCCAACACAGTCAAAGCGTGCGTGGAGCTTAGCTAAAGATGGGCGGAGCATAGCTGAATCAAAAAAGCATCGGCTTTTGTTTCTACGAGAATTCTTAATACCTACCAGATGTACTATTATGATAATGTCTATTATCTAGTCTAGCTCAAAATAAACAATTAAAACTCCGCACTCTCCTGGTCCTGCCCATACTGTGTCCAGGAATTACCATAGCTGCAGGTACCGAGTCAATTCCCAAACACAGTCAGATTCATCTTATATTTGCCTTGACAAACAGCGAAAGCAGCTCAGCCTCACCTCAGCGGAGCGGCTGAGGCAGGGCCATAGTACATCTGGTAAGTATTAAGAATTCTCGCAGAAACAAAAGCGGATGCTTTTTTGCTTCTACTTCGAATAATACTTACCAAATGTACTATTATGAAACTCCAGATTTCAACAGCCAAGAAATACCGGTGGGAGGAGGTGAGGCACGAACAAGCACCCATCTACCATCCAACAGAGAAGGTTGTGAAGAGACTAGAACCCTGGCATACGCTTGGGTTCTGCCATCTGACTTTTCTTCTTCTTCTTCTTTTCGTTCGCTGATCATACCGCCAGTCCTGTAAGTGACTATCGACATGACAATAAGCGTTAAGTGCGTGGATCCATGGTTTATTAGAGTGCGCCGTGCGGCCTGGAACCGCCGTCTTTAGCACTCGAGGTTCCTGTCAGGGTTACCTCACCCGTACCTCCTTTAGTCGCCTCTTACGACACGCAGAGGATACGGAAGGTGTATTCTAAGCCCCACCTACAGGGCAATGCCATCTGATTCATAGAGTGCTAAACTTCCATGGTCTAGACCGCGCTACCCACCCCACCCACCCCTCATTTGTCCGCACAATTTCCAGAGGGCTGTCAAAACGGGGAACAACGCCCAACAGACCCGTGTCAGCCCCAGGTCTCAGCTAGGGCAGTCCAGAGAGTGAATAGAAGCTACTACAACTTCTAAATTTTGAAAAAACTATCAGTATATCGATTAGAATTTCAAAGTGGAATGAGTCTAATATCTGCAAAAGAATAAGATGTTCTTGTCCAGACTATTTACTTAGATAGTCTGGTATTTCGACTATAAGTAAACTTAAAATTAGTCACTTAATTAATGTAAATACTCACCATTTTGAGTGCTTGGTCTTTTAGATTCATCACAGGAGCTCGGCCCAATCCATGGTCACTCTCGGGTCATGTGCATGGCCATTGTTCAGTGCAAGTGGAAGAACTTGTGATGTATGCGAAATAGTGGTTGGATGTGGCATAGTTCAGATTCGATAAATTGGCGACAGCTACCGGATTAAGTGCGCTGGAGATGTCGCGAAGGTAGAAATCAGTGAATGACGACCGGCATGCCATTGTGATACAGACATCACCTCCTCTAATGAGACACCCGTATAAAGGGCCGATGATGCTGCTAGTGCTCGGACCTGATGGGCATGCGCACGATCAATCTGCTTTCCTGTAGCGATTTTGTGCGACATCTGAATAGCATCGACTATCCAACGAGAAATAGTATCTTTCGAGGCGCGCAAATGAGGAGGTTTGAGACATAACCACAGAGATTTTGGGTCATCTCTCCACTCCTCAGTACATTTCTTATACATTTTCAGACATCTGACTGGACACCAAGCAGAAGAGTTTGGGTCATGTCTAATTAAACTTGGCAAATTGATCGGCTGTCCTGGATATTTAAGTGACTGATTCTTTGCCAGGAAACAAAGACGTGGAAGTAGTCTTAAACCTTCACCCGTCATGACAAAACGGTCTTGTTCGGTAGAAAGCGCATATATTTCGCTTCTCCTTCTCGCCGACGCTGCTGCAACCAAGAAAACTGATTTAATAGTTAACAGTTTAATATCTATAGATCTAATTGGTTCAAAGGGAGCATGCCCTAAAACCTGTAGAACAACAGATAGATTCCATGCTGGGATAGGAATTGGCTGTCTAGGTCGCAGATTGCTCATTCCTTTAATAACTTCATTTAAGGTGTCATTCTCCACTGCTTCAATGGCCGGACTGGGAATGACTGAAGCCAATGCAGACTTATATGCTGCTAGGGTTGAAGATACAAGTTTGTCAACTTCGTATAAATGACAGATAAAATCTTCTACCTGTTGAACAGATGCAGAAAAGGGATCGATATCTCTTCCCTTACACCACTCTGTAAATTTGTTGATTCCATAATTATATGTTTTAGCGGTTGACCCTCTTCTGGCTGAAGCAACAAACTTGGCTGCTTGCTCAGAAAAGCCACCCTTAATTGCACGCTGCTTGATACCATCCATGTAGTCAATTTGAACATTTCTGGTCTGTCGTGGAAATACAGACCCCTGTTCTGAGAGATTAGATCTCTTCTGTCTGGAAGAGGGATTGGATTGCAGACTAGAAGGTCCAGCAGATCCGTAAACCATGATCGGCCTGGCCAATAAGGGGCGATCAGTAGTACCTGGCACATACACTCTCTTATCTTTGCCAGAACCTTTGGGATAAGAATCGTTGGAGGATACGCATACGCGTACATACACATGTACCCTTCCAACTTATCGCCAGTGCATCTACTGCTAAAGCTAGCGGGTCCGGGATCGGTGACACGTATGTGACCATCTTTGCATTCTGTTTCATCGCAAACAGCCCCACATTTGGCTTGCCCCAATGTTTAAATAGAACCTCCGCTACCGATTGGTTGAGCTGCCACTCCGTGGGACAACAAATCGTCCTTTGACTGAGAGCATCTGCTAGGATGTTCAGTCTTCCTGGAATGTGTGCTGCCCGAAAAATAACATTCCTGTCTTGGCACCACAGCAGAAGGTTCCAAATCATCATACACAACTCCGGTGATCTCATCCCGCCTTGGTAGTTCAAATAAGACACCACTGTTGAGTTGTCTGTCCTTACGAGGACATTCTTGTCTCAGATTAAGCTCTCGAATTTTCGAAGTGCTAATGTCACTGCTAATAACTCGAGAACACTGATATGTTTCTGCGCATTGGTCCGATCCCATTCCCCTGACACTGACTGATCGTCCAATACCGCCCCCCAACCCGTCGTTGATGCATCTGTGAAGATGGACATCTGTGGTTGAGGAGGTTGTAGAGGAACACCTCGCAGGCGATTCTGTTCTGATAACCACCACTGAAGGTGGAATATCATTGGTTCCTTTACTGGAATTTTCAGAGATAACGGATCCGTTCTCTGAGACCAGAATGACATTAGATACATCTGAATCGGCCTGCGCCTGAGTGCCGCATAAGGAACCACTTTCTCCAGAGACACTAGTAAACCCAGTATCCTGAGAAATTGGCGCGCCGTCAGAAAGGCTCCTAGAGAAACTGACTCCAGTACTGCAATCAAAATCTTGACTCTGCTCTCCGCCGGAAAAGCTACAGCGTTCCCGAGGTTGAAAAATATTCCCAGATAAACAAACTCCTGGGATGGAGTCAATTCTGATTTCTCTAGATTCACAATCAATCCTTTAGTGAGGCTAGGACTACCTGAAGATTGTTGCGCAGAGTGACTGGATTCCCCGCCTTTAGCAGCCAGTCGTCTATGTAAGTATGAACAGCTATGTTTCACATGCGAAGATAAGAAGTCATGGCGAGAACCACTTTGGTGAAGACCCTCGGTGTTGTGGTCAGGCCGAATGGAAGGGCATTGAATTCCCAAACATTGTCTTGGAATGCAAAGCGAAGGTATTTCTGAAAAGGAATTGCCATTGGAATATGAAAATATGCATCCTTCAGATCTATCGACACTGCCCACATGCCTTTTCTCAGCCCTGTCATCACCGCTGCTACAGTCTCCATCTGAAACTTTGGAGAAAGAATAAATTTGTTCAACGGTTTGAGATTGAGAATTGGTCTCCAACCTCCGGTACGTTTCGGAACGAGGAACATCATCGAATAGAAGCCTAGGGAGGACTGATTGCGGACTAGATGAATCGAATTCTTCCGCTGAAGAGCTTCGATTTCTGAGCAAATGGCATCTACATGATCGGATTCCCCTGGAACGGGAGTCCACACTGGAGTCGATGTTAACGGAACTAACGATTGACGGATGAGCCAGTCCGGTTCGTAGCCGTTTCTTAACCACTGACAGACTAAACAATCTCGCAGGACCAGTTCCCATTGGCTTGAGAACAGTTGAAGTCTGCCTCTGACGGTAGGAATCTGCACACAGCTGGCGGTCGATATTGCACGATAAGACGCTAAATCGCTTGGGTGAAGATTCTCGACTCCCTTCGTTCCTCCACGGCCGCCTCGTGGTTTCTTGGAATATGACGGCCCGGGACCACCGCCACGGCTATCCTTATGATAACCGCCGTGACCCGAACCGCCACCCTTCCTGTCCTCCTCATACGCCTTCTTATTAGAGGACTTGTATGAGGACGAACGGCCAGGTCCCTGCGATCCAGATACCCGATGGGCATCACGCCAGAAGGACGGAAGGGCGATCTCTGGCGCTGCCTCTGTGGCTCATGCCGATGCTGTTTGTAGGACTGCTGCGGCTGTGTCCCCTTAGTCGACTTCCACGACTTGCCGACTACTTCCTGCTCAGCGACCATTGACACGACCTTGGATAAGGCTTGCCGTGCCGAGCCGCCGAACAAGCATGGACCAATGAAAGGCGCAGAAGATAACGCAGCCCTCATCTCAGGTCCTGGTTCTACACACTCGAGAACCATTCTCCTTCGCTCCGCCAATGATCTCGTGATCACCCTGGCCAGGCAATCCTGGGACAAGCGCATGGGGTCCCGGACAACTCCGGGAGCAGCCTCTGGCACTTCTCCACCTTTCGCCACACAGGTCAGCATACCCTGCAGGACGGTACATCCGTGCGAGAGCGCAGCCATGGCTGCCCTCGCCGCATCTTCAATGAGCGTTAGCTCATTAAACGGATCTTTATCAGCCTGGGAAACTAAGGCACGAGAATGCCCCTTCGATTTGCCAACCAGTGGCCTATTCAGCGCATCTCGCTCCCTGACGGAAAGCCGTGGAACCCGGGCATATTGATGGTAGGCCAGCTCCGGAAAACGGACCCTACTCCTTATCCCCTTCGGGGCCTTGGGCAATGCATAGTCTGGCTGAACCGACGATACGCTGCAACCTCCAACATGTCGGAAGTCTGCGTGTCCAAAGGGAGCGTCGGCATGGCCGAAGAGCCACTTGACAGAGCACTAGCCGCTCGCTCTGACATCCGTTCCATTGCCGGATCGCGCTGAGATCCTTGATCCAATGCCAACCCGAGACGGTCGGACATCCAGCCAAGGACCTGCACCCATTCAGCTTCGGTGCAAAAAGAGGACTCGTCCATCAATGGACTACCGTTCTCATCTTCCTTCTCACCCTTGGATGAGTAGGCCACGGACGATCCATGCTGAGAGCTATGGCCCGCACTTCTTCCAACATGAAGCGCGTCCATAGCCCAACTACTAGCGGCACCAGTGTCCAACGAATCGCCGGACACGGATTCTCCGCAGTCCATCGGCTCCAGCACAGGAGGCGGGACTACAGCCGCTTTTACCACGGTAGATGACGGAACTCCGAGAGGAGCCACACTTAACGCCGCCGGGATGCCGCTAGGAACCGCAAAACACGGCTCCAACGACAATGCGGGTTGAGCGAAATCCGGGTAGAAAATGCACGACGGAACGTCGACATCACCACCCGCTTGGCAAACCCGCACAAAACCCGACGGAGATCCCTGGGATGTACATGGTTGAGCCGTTAACGAAATCTTCCATTAGCAGAAGATCTTCCTCCTCCGCCTTCGGCTCCTGAGCCAAGGTGGGAGAAGGGACAGGTGCGTGTCCCTTCGCAGAACTAGCCGGACCAGCGAAAGGTTGCCCTGCACCAGCCTGCATCGTCGGGATCATGGACTGCAAGGACTCAAACATTGCCTTGAACTGGGCCGCCCATACGCCCAATGCTGAATCCATTCGCTCATTCAGACGAACTTCCAGTCCTCTCACTGACGCCTGATCCAGCTTGGCCGCCTTGTCCCTCGCGATCCTCTCCAAGCGCGCATGTCGATCACGATCGAACTCTGCCACCAACTCCGACGACCACTTGGTGCACACATCACATGGACTTCCCACATTGCACTTCGCGCAAGCGACACAGTGATGACCATTGAACTTGCGCTTCATGAACCTGTTGCATTTGTGACACAGTGTCCTGGTTATTGGTCTTCTGTGAACACAGAGAAGAATTAAAACGCTGCACATGACATACATTGATGAGCAATACACACAATTAACTTGATTGTAAAGTAGAATTACTTAGAAACGTTAACTTTCTCTTAAATTAATGATAATCAAGTTCTTAGGCAGGAGATATTTGAAACTTTTTTGAGTGAAAATTAATAAACACAACTTGGAAGTTAACTAACATTAATACAGCCAAGAAATAAACGCTGATCGCTACAAACACCCTCGACAATGAAGCGAGAGCTAAAAATCGGCATAAAACAGAGTGCATAGACACGCCAAGCCAAAACGAAACATTAATCATGGGCGCCGCCATCTTGGCTAAGGGCGCATCCATCTTGGAAGGAACCGAGTCGCAAGAGAAATTAACGAGTACCCGGATAAGATTAAAAAGTTAACGGGTACCGGAGCGACTCCAACAATGGCTACCATTTTAAAACAATGTGCCAATTTAAGGAAAATTCAAACTGTCATTACGGCACGAATGTATAAATTCTAGATTGATACAACCTGCCCCTGTGATGATTTTCCTTTTTCTTCCATCCTTCCAGCAATGATTCACACAAAAACTGCTAAACTCCGTAGAAAATTGAGAATTTTAGAGAGCTCATAACACGACTAGCAAGGAGAGCAAAATAGACGAATCTGACTGTGATTGGGAATTGACTCGGTACCTGCGGCTATGGTAATTCCCGGACACAGTGTGGGCAGGACCAGGAGAGTGCAGAGTTTTAATTGTTTATTTTGAGCTAGACTAGATAATAGACATTATCATAATAGTACATCTGGTAAGTATTATTCGAAGTAGAAACTTGATTCTCACATTAAGTGTCCATCAAAGTTGCACACAGTGAGTGGCTGCTCAGGTGTGGCAATTCCAAATGCTGTGTCTGCTTTCAAGATTTTACAACAGTCATTAACCATGTATTCATATTTCATTCCAATAGGCTTAACTAATCATAAAATTTAAATCAAGATGTATTGGTAAAATGTAAATGCAAAAACTTATTGTTGAAAAACAGGTCTGTACCATGGTCACAATGACCTTGACCATATGACCTCTATTTCATCATGCTGATTTCTAACAGCATTGATAACCAGGTATCCAGGATTAGTTTGTATGGGGGTTAACAAATCATCAGATACAAGCTGAGAAGTTTTCCTAGATAATAGACAAACTTAACCCTTTAACCTTTAAATTTGTTCAAGAAAATTTGATTTTTTCATTAAAAATCTCCATTTGCAGACCAAAAGATTATTTTTGAAAATTTAGCACTGAAATGAATGGCTCGCTTATCGAGCCAGTCATTCAAGTGATAAATTTGCAAAAATAGTCTTCTCTTGGTCTGCAAACTGACATTTTTCAAGACCACTGCAGAAGGCATTTTTGGCGAGCGTGAGTGTCAAAGGGTTAACCCTCAAACTGGCTCAAGACAATTTTAATTTTGTCCCAGACAATGTCCATTTGCAGACCAAGAGATACTTTTTTATAATTTAGCACTGGAAGGAATGACTCGGTTATCGAGCCACTCATTTCAGTGATAAATATTCAACAGTAGTCTTCTCTTTCTCTGCAAATAGACATTTCTCAAGACTGTTTGAGTGTTAAAAGGTTAATGTTGAAAAACATAGTTTTGTACCAAGATCAGTGAAAGGTCACAGTGACCATGACCTTATATTGATGCCACATCACTGTCATGTTAAAATTTTGACACTAATTTGACTGGGACAGCAACATTCAACATCGTTTTAAAATATTCAACAGCTTACGCATTGACTTGAAATACACATTAGGGAATTTCAAGCTTCGAAGGTATTTATCACCTTCCATGACTTATGCTGTTTTTTCATGGGTATTTTTCAGGCCTTAATTCTAGATTCTCCAATACCATCATCTTTCAAGGTTTCCATGACCTTTGTGAACCCTGATCTGCATATAGCTCTGGGATCCATTTCTACCCTTCACCCACCAATTCAGCTAAGCATGGCCAATGCCTTGCGCGCGTTGGAATCGAGATGAAACCTCATAAAACCTGAATTCACAGAATCTCAATTTCAAGGTAACTATACAGGTAAGCAAGTGAGTATTTTGAAACTAAATTGATTGGGGGGTGGGGGTGGGTCTGTGTAAGTTTCAAAATATTCAACAGAATGCTTATTAGATTGTAAATTCATCAAAGACATACAATTTGCGTACTTTGTAAAAGACTGGGATTTTCATGATAGAGCTTTACGTCATTCTGGTTGTGACATCAGCTAACTAACTATATACTGGAGATACTTGAGTGACAGATAAGATCCCTCCATATGTTAAATAGCAACTAAAATATACAGTCAATGGACCATTCCGGTTTTAGCTATGCCCCGCCCATCTCTAGCTAAGCACCACCCACATCTCGCTCGTGTTGGGATCGATCGATCTCTGAACACCCTGACTATCAATTTCCAAAAAAATACACAGGTCAGCTGTTGAATATTTTGAAATTAATTGGCCTAAGGCAGCAACAGCGGCCAGTCAAATTAGTTTCAAAATATTCAACTGTATGTTTATTAAATAGTAAAGAATTACAAAGACATACAATTCATACGTGTCGGACCATTTGAGATTCGGTGACGGTCTATAGGAAACCCTTTTTGACGCAATGATTATGACATCGTCATACACGCGCTGAGCTGATTATGATGTCATACGAGGTCTGATGATGGATGGATACTCTGGAAAGGTAAATTGTGCACCATCGCAAATCACCACACTTTCACCCACATCTAGACCCTGCCCCATGTTCCTTCCCCCTGTGTGTGGAGCCCATTATAAGTGTCATCTATGAACTTGCAATCCTCAACCATATGGGTAACTCACATTAACAAAATTGTGTTAGATTCCAGCATATACATGTAGTTTCCGAGGACATAGTCTGACTGACAGATTTTATTTATCCTTTCTGGTCTGCGAGTGTTAAAGACCCTTTCACCGATAAATTTATGCAAAGGTATATTTTTAACGATATATAACTTATTCTGTTGAATATTTTGAAATTAATTTGACTGGAAGCCGTTGTTGCCTTAGGCAGCAACGTCTTCCAGTCAAATTAATTTCAAAATATTCAACAGTTTTCCTGTGTGATAGGGTTAAGTAAAATGATGTATAAACCTTATAGTACAGCTCAGGGATTACTTTAAATGTTCCCCCCCAATACCTACTATTGAATACTTTGAGCATAATTTGATAAGAAGACATTGCTGCCTAAGGCAGCCATGTCTTCCAATCCAATTAAGTTCAAAATACTTAATAAAACATTTCTTACATCGTGTACAAAATTGTACTAACATGTTTCCGGGGTTTTTTTTGTTTTAGAAACAATTAAAGTTATTTCTGAGGTGTACTGCATATACATATATTTCCAAGATCCAGTATGAAATATTTCAGCAACGACTCCGTGTACATTTTCTTGGTTATCATTAGGTCTGCATGACACAGCATGTCCTACATGATCGAACACGTGCTAGTAATAGAGGGAACCAATACATCACTCAAGTATCTGACATCATTTAAATACATCACATGTTACCTCACCATCACGTCACAATCAAAATGCCATTTAGCTGTGGCAGGAAAGTCGAAAAGTCGGTCACAAAGTGCATGAATTGTAGTGTACTGTATGTATTCAAAGAATATACAAATTAATAAACATTCTGCTGAATAATTTTGAAAATAATTTGACATCTACATGTAGTTTCAAAATATTCACCAGCTTAAATGCATAGTTTTTATTTAGATTCTGCGAATTCTTATTGTAGTTTCAAATCGATTCCAACACTCATAAAGTGGGCAGGGCATAGCTAGAAATGGATCCCTTTATTGACAACATAATGTACTGAGCCTTTGCTAAAGTTCCACTTTGTAACTATTATGCATGGGCACACAGCTAGATTGAACAAGCAGATGAAACTGCTACTAAATTCAGTTAGGAAACCACTAGCCAGAGGTAGATACATGTATCCATTTGTATGGACAAGAGTGGCCATTTACAGGCCGAGAGAAAACCATTTGTGAAAGTTTATCACTGGAATGCCTGGCTAGATACATGTACCCTAGTCAGTCATTCGAGTGGTAAATTTTCAAAAATAGTTTTCTCCTGATTCGCAAATAAACATTCACTAATCAAAAATGTGTTTTTTTTAGCAATCTTGACCATTAAAAGTTTAAGGACTTACTATCAATGCCTATCGAGCTTATGAGTTGTTCGTAGCAGATCACAGATGCTAAGTGAGTTGGATTGCACTCGGATGCCCTGGTCTCCTTCGGACAATCGTTAATCGAAACCTCACTCCCAGTACACTGTACATTGTCATATGCTCCGACTGTAAACATAATCACATGTGGCTTGTGGCCGAGCTTGGAACAACACATTGCTTTTCCATCTACATATTTGGCACTAAGTTCCCGACAAATGACCTTAGCATCATTATCTGACCACTGGCTATCACAGACGGTATTCCATCCTCGCACGCTTCGTACAAGAACTGTTCCAAATGCACTGGTCTCAATTCGTGACTCCAATTTTACTGAAATAAAACAGAAAAATTATCGTCCCTGAATGATACATTGTAGCTTCATTTCAATGCAATCAGTCAGTACACAAAAGGTGGTGATAAACGTGTACAGTCAATGGCACGCTATCGCAAATCCCCACACTTTCGCCAACTTTGACGTTCTGTCCCCCTCCCCACCCCAACCCGGGGGAGGTGTAGACTAATGTAAACATTTTCTCGCAATCCACAATCATATGAGCAACTTTAATATGCCAAATTCAGTTGAATTCCGCCAACTTTAACATTCTACACCGACCCACACCCTGCCCTCCCCCACCACCATGGGAACGGAGCCTAATGTAAATGCAGTCCACAAGATCATATGGGTAACATAACAAATTTTATTGAATTCCACCAAACGGTTTTGAAGGCGATAAGCAGCCGGATGGGGAGACAAATGGACAGACAATTACAATTTGCAATATACACTCCATTTATTCAAAATATGTAGGGATAATAAAGCAAGCACATTCTTCTATGCAATGAATTTGTTTATATTTGGTGTGTTGTAATCAAAGGGTTAAACATTTACCATTCCACAATGGAACCAATGATGGAATAGCGTCTCATTATACTTAACCCTTTACTGGTCAACTCAGTCAAATCTGGCTTCTCTATGGGCGTGGGAAATATTAATTTACAGGCCAAGAGAAGACTATTTTTTATCTAACCAGTCACTCCAGTGGAAGATTTTCAAAAATAGTCTTCTCTTTGCCTGCAAATGAGCATTGAATAAGAAAATATTTTGATTATTCTGGCCAAATTTGAACATTAAATGGTTAAGTACGTGTATGCGTGAGGGTATAGTACGTCAGGTGATACGCCCTACATGATCCTTTAACCCCAGAATTTGTTCATGAAAATTTATATTTTCTCACAGAAAATGTCCATTTGCAGATCAAGAGACTATTTTTGAAAATTTACCACTGGAATGACTGGCTCAGTTATCGAGCCAGTCATTACGGTAGTAAATTTACAAAAATAGTCTTCTCTTGGTCTGCAAATGGACATTTATCAACATCACTGAAGAAGCCGTTTTTGGCTGAACTGAGTTTTAAATGCTTAAGGACCACGCAAACCCAGGGCACGTCCGCCAACAACAATAATCATTAACTAGAACAAATCCAGGGCACGTCAGCCAACAACAATAATCATTAACTAGAACAAACCCAGGGCACGTCAGCCAACAACAATAATCATTAACTAGAACAAACCCAGGGCACGTCAGCCAACAACAATAATCATTAACTAGAACAAACCCAGGGCACGTCAGCCAAGAACAATAATCATTAACTAGAACAAATCCAGGGCACGTCAGCCAACAACAATAATCATTAACTAGAACAAACCCAGGGCACGTCAGCCAACAACAATAATCATTAACTAGAACAAACCCAGGGCACGTCAGCCAACAACAATAATCATTAACTAGAACAAACCCAGGGCATGTCAGCCAACAACAATAATCATTAACTAGAACAAACCCAGGGCACGTCAGCCAACAACAATAATCATTAACTAGAACAAACCCAGGGCACGTCAGCCAACAACAATAATCATTAACTAGAACAAACCCAGGGTACGTCAGCCAACAACAATAATCATTAACTAGAACAAACCCAGGGCATGTCAGCCAACAACAATAATCATTAACTAGAACAAACCCAGGGTACGTCAGCCAACAACAATAATCATTAACTAGAACAAACCCAGGGCACGTCAGCCAACAACAATAATCATTAACCAGAACATGCAGTCTATGACGCAGCATTACAAATCCCCACGCTTACCTCACCTTTACCGTTTGCCACCAGAGGGCAGATCACAACATAAATATCATCACACAATGGGCGATAGTCACTTACAGGACTGGCGGTATGATCAGCGAACGAAAACAAGAAGATCACACAACGGGCAATCACATGGGTAGCTCATAAAACAAAATCTGGTTACTGTTTTTATTCAAGGAAAGGACGCTAGCTTGTATTGGATGCAGGCTAAATTTTGGCCCAAATCCTCCCCAAAAATCCTTATACTCATAGAAAGGACGCATAGAGAAATTGAAATCGATTCTCTAAAATGGTTAAAACTCATAAAGAACCGACCACGCAATTTCCATACGCATGATTACCGCCGTACCACTATATTTAATGTATACCTCAAAAATATCATCGTGGAAGTGAAATTATTAATGGGACCGCCTAGATATCGCGTATCTTCAATAAAGATTGTTTATTACATCAAAATCAATGATACTTTTGACATAAAATGTCGCTTACAGAATATGGAAATCATGTGATATTAGGAATGTGGTAAGATCAGCAGTTGTTTACTAGAATTCTTCTAATATAGAATCTGCCATTCTCTATTTTCATTGGCTTGTACTGGAGAATTTATCAAATGAGAACAGAGAAATAATATTTCTCTTCAGAAAAAATTAATAATGGAACAGTGTTTTCTCTCGTATTGCGCATTAGTTTTGCAATGCCGAACAACATTAAATGATCCAAAATGGAATCAAAATTAAAATGAGATAAAGCGCTTCTTATGTTGGCGAGCCGCTGGCTCTTTTGTGATTGGAGGCGCCGTGTTCTCGCGAGATCTTATACGCTAATGGGAGTTTGTTATCAAACAGGTACGGATCAGAGCTAAAGTACAATACTTAGTTCCTATCGCGCAATGATAATATATAGTATTCAAAGTTCCGAGTCCAGAATATTTTATCCGAGTACTCGCTCTAATTAAAAACAATCTTTTGCATTTGGAGGCAAATCACGTGATTTATATCTTTTCTGGATGCCATTTTATGTCAAATTCAGGATTAATTTTGATGTAATAAATGATATTTATTAATGGATACGCAACATTTAGGCGCTCAAATTTAATAATTCCACTTCTGCGATGATGTTTTGAGGTATACATTAAACATAGTCGCAAGGCAATGAGAATTTGTACCGTGCGAAAATGAGTTCAATTTCCGTGCTATCATTTTTTTTAATACGAAACGTGACAAAAAAAATGTGCTCAAAGAATGTACTCGAATATAGGATGCACCACCTTCCTAGAACACTGCGTCCTTTAATCAAATTTTAATGGTAATTTCCAGCAACCAGCTTTGGTGACAACATGACGGATATAATTTTTATGCTATTTGACTTTTTGACTCCGCAGAGCCCAATGTCAATGTCACCTGGCAATCCGCAAACATGTTGGTAACTCACATAACAAATTTGGTTGAATTTCACCAAATGGTTTCACAGATAGGGTGATGGACTGGATTTTTATATTTGACTATTTGACATGGATACGTCAGATCCATTATTGTATTAATGGATGAGTCCCAAAAAACCCTGTCATCTTACAATCGGCAATGATATGAGAAAATGATTTTGGAGGATAGTGCCATGGAAGAATTTGTATGATATCTGTATTTAAACTTTTGACCCTGTCCCCTGGCCACCAGGAGTGGAATCAATAATAAAGGTTGTCAAATACTGTAGGTAACTCACATATCTGCGCACGACACCTGACTTGAGGTTATTTCAGAATTACAGGGGACCATGATCCCTTGCCTTATAATGAACACTATACTGTTACTTTACCTGATGTATTTGAACACTGAACACTGACGCCGACCTCCGGGTAACAGAATGCTTTATTCCAGCCACTGTGTCTACACTCTTCTATATTGGTTTCAGTGCCACGGCATGACACGCCATCTAACCTTATCGGTCGAGGCGTGAAAGCAACAGTTGTTTCTGTCACCTGCGAAGAAGAAATCAATTTAATTAAATTCTCATGGCCACTTAATCATCACGATTGATCAAGAAATGAAAATGTGCTTTAGTGTATTATAAGCCCATTCACAGGCCAAGTAGAGTATTTTTTTAAATCTATCACTAAAATGACTGGGTTTGTTATCAAGTTAGTCATTTCAGTGATAGATTATCTAAAATAGTCTTTTGTTAGCCTGCGAAGGGCCATTTCTTATGATCACTGCCAAATCTATTGCCAGGTTTGACCATTAAAGGAAATGTCAATGGAACTAACTATTAATGCCAATGAATGGTAACTTCATATACACAGAGCAATAGGACTACACGCACCACCACAAGAGAAAAAGAAGATATAAATTGGAATAGTTTGCTAAGAACATCTAAATATATCCACTATGTGACTCTGATGGGTGCACACCTTTTGCATGAATTGGAACCAGTTAGTGACATCAGTTGGGCCTTTTCAATCAGCTGTGTGTGGATGCATTACAGTTCAATGGTCAGTCACCAATACATGTACAAGTAATATTCTCTACTGACATGGATATAGAGTGATTATGTACAAATAATATTCTCTACTGACATGGATATAGAGTGATTATGTACAAATAATATTCTCTACTGACATGGATATAGAGTGATTCTGTACAAATAATATTCTCTACTGACATGGATATAGTGATTCTGTACAAATAATATTCTCTACTGACATGGATATAGGGTGATTATGTTGCTACTGTTAAATTACTGCTGATGATTTTGATTAAATTTGTTGATTTTTCAGCAACTACATGTAGGTCTAGAAATTAACTTTATAATGGTAATCCATATACGGATCAGTACCCAAAAGAATGGACCTTTCCAGTTTTTGCTAAGCCCCACCACCCATCTCTAGCTAAGCTCCACCCACACCTCGCTCATGTTCAGATCGATCGATCCCTGAACTCCCTGACCATCAGTTTCCAGAAAACTATACATGTAAGCTGTTAAATATTTTGAAACTAATTTGACTGGGCGCTGATGATATTTATTAAATAGTAAAGACATACAATTCGTACAACAACGCATAGTCCATCTTCGATTATGCATTCGTGACGTACTTATCTATGCCATTCATGACATCATATAATCATTGATTATGATGTCATTCTACCAAAAACGTCATAAATATTTTTTCCCCAGATATTTGACTAGATGTCCATTAAATATAGTTGATTGGTTGTAATTGCCAAATTTGTCATATTTTCATGACACAATTAGCAAAAAACAATGCATACAAATGGCATTATAAACATTGCAATTTGCATAGTTTTACAAATGTATGCATGTTTTAACATTTATGCTGGGTAGAAAAAAAAATTATGTTATTCCTGGCCGGTTTACAGGAAATGAAACTACTTTTTATTTTGGTCTTAGCTAGAGATGAACAGGGCATAGATAAACTTGGATTCATCCCTTACATGTCTGGACTACCACAATAACCATTATAAAGCAGTGATCCACTACATGTACTTATGCATATATACAATGTAAACATGAGCAATCAGTGATTTCAGACATTCATCTTCCTTTTGGCTACATTGTAAAAAACTTTCTGGATTGTCGAAACATTTTTTTTATTATGCCTAAAGTTGTGGAAACCAAGGTCATGTTCGACTAGCTAATCATAGTCAGTGTGCTGATTTACTGAACACGCTCAATTCACCTTTCCAGAGTATGTACCCATCATATGACGTCATAATCATCTACGCGGTGTGTAGAATGACATCATAATGGATGATGTCATGAATGATGTCGATAAGTACGTCACGAACACATATTTGAAGATGGTCTATGCCTTGTTGTACCATAGGCAGCAACAGCACCCAGTCAAATTAGTTACAAAATATTCAACAGCTTCCCTGTATAGTTTTCAGGAAATTGATAGCTAGGGCATTCAGGGATCAATCAATCCAAACACGGCGAGGTGTGGGTGGAGCTTAGCTAGTGATGGGCGCGGGGCATGGCTAAAAATGGAAAGGTTCATTGCTATGCGTGGATAGTTAACTATAGTTCATTGGTACCTGATTCCCCATTGAATTACTAGATTGCAGAAAATTTGGGGCCAGGAACTAGCCTCAACTAACGACTACGTTGTCAACCTATGTCTGTGTGTGACTTGTACATTAAGTCTTTGAAGTTAATGATAATAAATTGACATTGATCTTTACCCTACTGCTGTAGGGGTGAGCCCATTGAAGTTGGAATTCCATATACAGATACAGATTGCGGTCATGCGTTTTGAACGCCTATGAAAATAAGTTATTATTGTCCGCTAAGACATCAAAGTGTCCATATGAGGTAAAGTGGGAAGGAGATGAACCTTAAGAATATTGACATACAATAGGAAAGTATAATTTCATCAACCCTAAACCATATATTGAAATATTTACACTTTTATATGCATTTATTCGTGGCAAGTGATGGGTGGCCACCAATTTGTTTTTATGGCAATTTCGTACTAACCATTTGCGACCAAGCTCTGGTGCTCGGTTGACTATAGTTAACTATTTCAAGTTTGATGGGGTCTAGTTAACTGTCGCTAACTATGGTTCGCCAGTCAAACTTTACCAGAGTGTATAGTCGCACAGTTTCTTGAGCTAAAATTTTACCCAAATAAGACCAGTAGTTTCCGAGATATCCATAATTGCGGAATTTGATTACCGGTATTGCGACAAATCTGCCACATACAATCCATACTCTGCAGCATTGAAAGTGTTAATTTGTCAAACAACATACCTCTCCCCATTTATAATGCAGCTGCCGGCATACAACAGTCGCCTCAACAGCAGTGAATAGCGTACTGCAGATTGATCCCCATGTGGCACCACCATTGCTTGAAACTTCCACATATCCTTCATTCGATGAACCTTGTAACTGGACTCTGTAACCTGTGCCTGATGACAAAAATAATAATAATAATATTAAAATTATAATAATAATAATAATAATAATAATACTAATAACAATAATAATAATAATAATAATAATAACTAGATTGATCAGTCGATGACACATCATCGCAAATCCCCACGTTCCCAGCTTCAAACTTAACACACGCCACAACCCACCCCCGGGAACGGAGTCAAATGTAAACGTCATTTCAAACTCTGCAATCATATGCATAACTCACATACCAAATTTGGTTGAATTCCATCCATAGTGTCAGAGGAGTGGCATTACAATCAATATTTTTACCTTTTGACCCCCCCACCCCTCACCCACCCCTGGGGGGTGGGGCCAAATGTAAATGTGCTCATGTACTCCACATTGATATGGGTAATCCATAGACCAAATTGGGTTGAATTCTGTCCAATGGTTTCTGAGGAGATGCATTACAAATCAATTTTCGCCTGTTAAAATTTGACCTTTTGACCCCTCTTCCGCCCACTGGGAGCGGAGCCAAATTTAAATGACCTCTTTCACTCTGCAATCATATGGGTAACTCAGATATTAAATTTGCTTGAGTTGTGTCTAACAATTTCAGAGGCGTTGCATTACAATCAATTTCATGACCTTTTGACCCCATCAACCACCCCCTGGGGGCAGGGCCAAATGTAAATGGTCTCATCCATTCTACATTGATATGGGTAATCCATAGACCAAATTGGGTTGAATTCTGTCCAATGGTTTCGGAGGAGATGCATTACAATCAATTTCTGCCATTTAAAATTTGACCTTTTGACCCCTCGCCCGCCCCCTGGGGGTGGAGCCAAATCTAAATGACCTCTTGCACTCTGTAATCATATGAGTAACTTAGATATCAAATTTGGTCAAGTTATGTCTAACAATTTCAGAGGCATTGCATCGCAATCAATTTCATGACCTTTTGACCCCATTAACCACACCCTCGGGGAGGGGCCAAATGTAAATGTTCTCATCCATTCTACATTGATACGGGTATCTCACATACCAAATTGGGTTGAATTCCATTCAAATGGGTTCGGAAATGCACTACAATCAATTTCCGCCGGTTAAAATTTGATCTTTTGACTCCTCTCCCGCCCCCTGGGGGCGGAGCCAAATCTAAATGACCTCTTGCACTCTGCAATCATATTGGTAACTCAGATATCAAATTTGGTTGAGTTGCGGCTAACGATTTCAGAGGCGCTGCACTACAATCAATTTCATGACCTTCTGACCCCATCAACCATCCCCTGGTGGCAGGGCCAAATGTAAATGTGCTCATCCACTCCACATTGATATGGGTAAATGACACACTCAATTTGGTTGAATTCCGTCCAACAGTGTCAGAGGAGTTGCATTACAATCAATTTTTCTAACCTTTTGACGCCACTCCAACCCCCCACCCACCCCTGGGGGTGGGGCCAAATGTAACTGTGCTCATGTACTCCACATTGATATGGGTAACCCACAGACCAAATTTGGTTGAATTCTATCCAATGGTTTCGGAGGAGATGCGTTACAATCAATTTCTGCAGGCTTAGATTTAACCTTTTTACCCCTCCCCCACCCCCTGGGGGTGGAGCCACATCTAAATGGCCTCTTTCACTCCGCAATCATATGGGTAACTCAGATATCAAATTTGGTTTAGTTCCGTCTAACGATTTCAGAGGGCTATAACTGATTTGACCTTTTGACTCCTGCCACGTTCCCCTGGGGGGCAGAGCCAAATCAAAATATCGTCTTGTAAAGCGGAATCATATGGGTAACCCACATACCAAATTTGATTTAATTCCACCCAATGGTTTAGGAGGAGATAGTGTGACGGATGGATGGACAGATGGATGGAGGCGATTACAATATCTGCGACGTTTTTTTTAAAACGTGGGGATAATAATAATAATAATAATAATAATAATAATAATAATAATAATAACAAGCATTCTGTAAGTATTGCTTTGCCTGGTGATATAAATCTTTAGAGATTGACAGTCAAAAACTCCATTAAAGATTGACAAAGCAGCTGAAACTCGAACCTCATCTTTAACTTCTCACAACAAAGCAATATACCAAGTTTCAGTTACATGTATACATATATTATTGAAGGAGAACGAAAAAGTCTTGAAAGCTGATATGTTTGTATTTCATAAGTCGAAAGGGGACATAACTCTATCAAAAATGTATGCACATGCGTGAAACTCGAACTTGGTCTGTAATTTCTCATAATAAAGCAATGTATCAATTCTCAGTTGAATACTTTGAAGGACTGCGAAAAGTGCGGAAAACTAATATATTTTGTATTTCATAAGATGAGAGAGGGCATAACACCATGAAAAATCTATGAAAATGTCTGAAACTCGAACTTGCTCTGTAACTCCTGATCTTAAAGTGATGTACCTATTTTCTCTTAAATATTTTGAAGGAGGGTGAAAAAGTGCGGAAAGCTGATATTTTTCGTATTTCTTAAGTTGAAATGGGGCATAACCACATAAAAAATTGATGCATACACATGAAACCCAACCTTAGTCTGTAACTTCTCATACTAAACCAAATCGCAGTTGAATACATTGGACTGCGTAAAAAGTGCATAAAACTAATATTTTTCGTATTTCATAACAACGTGTAACAATTCTCAGTTGAATACTTTGAAGGACTGCGAAAAAAAGTATGGGAAACCAACTGCGACATATGGACAGAGAGACGGATGGAGTGGGGCACTATAGCACCCCACCCCCGGTTTTACTGGTAGGGGACTAATAACAAGCTATCCAAGGGCCTGTGACACTCACCTGGACCATTAGCATTTAAATAGATGGCTAATTTTCGAAAAATCTAAAACGGCCACTAAAGACTAAAAAAAACTTACCAATCATAATTGTGAATAGAAGTTATCGAGCCTACCCCAATAGGATATGCCCAGCCAACTAGATTTGAAATCTGTCAAGTGGTTTTAACAAGAGGCCCAATAGGGCCTGTGGCGCTCACCTGGACCATTTGCATTTAAATAGACATGAAAAATCCAAGATGACCACCAAAAAATTGCCCAATCAAGACTCTCGTTTAATATGTTGAAGCCTAACCAAGTTTTGTTGAAATCGAGTTATTGATTAAAGGAACGAGTACCATTTTTAAATGCTTCCGGAAAACTTTCAGAAAATCAGAGATTCCTGCCAAAACATTGACCTATCGAAATTCCAAATAGAATTTCTAGACGATACGACAATAGGATCCTTCCAGCCAAAATTGGTTGAAATTGCCCAAGCAATTAATGAGGAGTAACATTTTATATGAATTCACATTTATCGGAAAACCCAAGATGGCCACCATCAAAGTCAAGCCATCAAAATTCTGTATACAAGTTCTGAAGCGTACGGGCCTAGGGTTCTTCCAGCTGAGTTTGGTTGAAATCGGCCAAGCGGTTAACACTGATGTCAATTTTATATCTTTTACAGTGTCAATAGCAAAGAAACTAGTGTATATTTTTCACCAATTTTGGTAGAATATGTTGCTGTCTACAACAGCACCATCTTCCACCAAATTTGTTGAAAAATAAACACCAGTTCATCTTGTACTTTAATTTGAAAATTAGCAGTTTTGACATCAGAGCGATAAGGGTTAATGAGGAGTAGCCTTTTAACCGATTTCCCAAAATATCGGAAAATCCAAAATGGCCGCCGGAAAAGTTGACCAATCAAAATTCTATATGCAACTTCTAAAGCCCACCGCCCTAGGCCCATTCCAGTCAGTCTGGTTGAAATCGGCCAAGTAGTTAATGAGTAGATGATTTTCAGCCATTATTCGGAAAATTCAAGATGGCCAACGAATAAATTGACCAACAGAAATTCTATATACAAGCTCTCAACATAGCACTTTATGGGTCTTCCAGCCGAGTTTGCTTGAACTTGTTTAAGCAGTTAACGAGTAGCCTTTTAACCGATTTCCCCAAATTTTCAGAAAATCCAAGATAGCCGCCGGAACAATGGCCCAATCAAAATTCTGTATACAAGTTCTGAAATCTACCAGCCTGTGTATCCTTCCAGCCAAGTCTGGTTGAAATTGATCAAGCAGTTAATGAGGAGTAGCGTTTTAAACGATTTCCCGCTATTTTTCAGAAAATCCAAGATGGTTGCCGGGAAAAATTGACCAATCAAAATTCTGTATACAAGTTTTGAAACCTACCAGCCTGTGCATGCTTCCAGACAAGTCTGGTCGAAATTGCTCAAGCAGTTAATGAATAGTAGCGTTTTAAACAATTTCCTGCCATTTTTGGGGAAATTCAAGATGGCCACCAGGAAAATGGACCAATCAAAATTGTGTATAGCTTTTAAGTGATTTCCAGAAATTTTCAGAAAATCCAAGATGGCGGCGGGAAGAATTGACCAATTAAAATTCTGTATTTCATACAGGTTCTGAAACATACCAGCGTACTATCCTGCCAGCTAAGTCTGTTTGAAATTGTTCAAGTAGTTAATGAGGAGTAGCGTTTTAAACGATTCCCCTCAATTTTCTCGGAAAATTCAAGATGGCCACCGAAAGAATTGACCAATCAAAATTCTGTATATATGTTCTGAAGCCTACCCCCATCGGGTCCTTCCAGCCAAATTAGGTTGAAATCCGCCAA
This sequence comes from Chaetoderma sp. LZ-2023a, assembly GCA_034401795.1. Classification (NCBI taxonomy): domain Eukaryota; kingdom Metazoa; phylum Mollusca; class Caudofoveata; order Chaetodermatida; family Chaetodermatidae; genus Chaetoderma; species Chaetoderma sp. LZ-2023a. The sequence continues at coordinate 100,041,710 of CM067360.1, read as the reverse complement.
GTGGTTAATGAGGAGTAGCGTTTTTAACCAAAAGTTTACATTAAACAAGATGGCCACCGGAAAAACTGACCAATCAAAATTCTGAATGAATGTTATGGAGCCTATCACCATCTAACCAAATTTGGTTGAAATATGTGAAGCAGCTATGGAGGAGTAGCATTTTGACCATTTCCAGTAAATTTTTCCCAAAATCTAAGATTTCACCCAAAACATTTAATCAAAATTCTGAATGAAAATTCTGGAGCCCATCACCACAGGATTCTTACAGCCAAATTTGGTGGAAATTTCTCAGAATGGTAAGGAGAAGAAGCAATTTTAAAATTTCCGGTACATTTTTCATAAAATCTACGATTTTCACCCAAAAAATTTATCAAGCAAAATTCTGAATATAAGTTCTAGAGCTTACCACGATAGAAGCCATCTAGCCAAATTTGGTTGAAATATGTCAAGCAGCTATGGAGAAGTAGCATTTGGACCATTTACTGTAGATTTTTCATAAAATCTAAGATTTTCATCAAAAAAATTGATCAATCAAAATTCTGATTAGAAGTTCTAGAGTTTACCACCATAGAATCGATCTAGCCAAATTTGGTTGAAAACTTGAAATATGTCAAGCATCTATGGAGGAGTAGCATTTTGACCATTTCCGGTAGATTTTTCATAAAATCTAAGATTTTCACCAAAAAATTGATTAATCAAAATTATGAAAAAAAAGTCTGGAGGGTACCACCATAGGATCCTTTCAGTTAAATTTGGTTGAAATCGGTCAAACCATGAAGAAGAAGCGATTTGTCTGTCCGTCCGCCATGGCATAAGCTCACTTTGCCTTTCAGGCCAGGTGAGCTAATAATGAGAAGCGTTTTGACAACTTCTGGTAAATCTTTAATAAAACCTAAGACTTTCACTAGGAAAATTGACCAACCAAATTTCTGAATACATATTCCGAAGCCTATCCCTGTAGGTTCCTACTAGGGTTGCACGATTATTCACTTTTCATAATCGCGATCATTTAAAAAAAATAATCGTGATCATACGATTAATCATGAAATATATTAACTACTTAGAGGACGTTATTATGCTACTCCATACATGGACAGAATACGCCAGTTGCAGATTGCAAACAAAGGAATGTATCAAGATTTTTCTAGACGGAAAACGGAAGGTAGGTATAGTGAATGAGCATGCGCTGGCTGCGCAGTCTATAGTTGCTTTCAAATTGCAGACAAAAATCAACAGAACTTGCTTTGAAATAACTATCTTTATCACTTTACTTTTATTTACACGACACCTTCAGACCAGTTCAATTTACACAATACCATACGCGATATGATATAAGGCTTATAAGCAAGAAAATACAAAACAAAAAACAAAATCAAATTTCAGTTATCTCATAACACCCCTGTTTGGCGCGCACATTTAATAAGGGAGACAACTTTGTTAGCACAATAAACTATACAGAGTAACCTTCCTTATTACCAATGCAACACGAACGCGCATGTATAAGACGATTGAAATTCTTTTGTTCTGGGTGGGCAGTATGTATGGTGATGTGTCAAACGGTGCGCGTGAATAAACCACTAATGGTTAACCGTTTCAATGTTGAATGTTTTCAAATTAATTTATTAATATGCCTGGATCAAATACGATAGCCGACCTTACATTTTGAAACTGACTATAACTGCCAAAGCTCTGACCGTTAGCGCATAACTATTCAGAGAATGGGGAATGCTGGATAAGCGTGTGTGATTACAACAACAATGACAAATAGTGAACAATCTTTATTCATCTGAAACTAATCATAAGTCAATGCAAACAAATCAGTTATTTATTTAGTTTATTTAATCATTCACACATTCGGCCGATCGCCGGATGTTTGTTTCCATGATTGGTAACGCGAGCAGAGTTTCACAAGCATAAAAGTGTCTTGGCCAAAATTTCAACATGGCGATTATAGGATTATTTCATTTTATAATCGTCCACGATCATTTTGAATTATATAATCGCGATTAATCGAATAATTGAAAAATCATGCAACCATAGTTCCTACCAGCTGAATTAAGTTGAAATTTGCTAAGAGGTTAATGAGGAGTAGCATCTTGACAATTTCCCGTAAATCCTTCATAAAATCTAAGATTTTCACCCAAAAAATTTACCAATCAAAATTCTGTATAAAGGTTTTGAAGCTTAGAGAAATAGGATCCATCCAGCCACATTAAGTTGAAATCAGCCAAGCGGTCAATGAGTAGTATTGTTTCGACAATTTCCAATAAATTTTTCACTCAAAAAAATAGAAAATTCTATACACAAGTTCTGAAGCCGCCACATATAGGATCTGCCTAGCCATATTAGGTTGAAATCCTGATAAGTATTTTGATCATCTTCAGTAAATTTGTCATAAAATCTAAGATTTTCACCCAAAAAATAGAACAATCAAAATTCTGTATACAGATACAGAAGCCGCCACACATAGGGTCTGCCCAGCCTAATTAAGTTGAAATCTGACAAGCAGTTAATGAGGAGTAGCGCGTTGACAATTTCCGATAAATTTTACATAAAATCTGTTTTTCACCAAAAAAATCGACCAATTAAAATTCTGTATACGAGTTCAGAAGCCTACCCCCATAGGGTCCTTCCAAACACATTAAGTTGAAATCTGTCAAGCGGTTAATGAGTAGCATTTTAAAGCAAAAGTTGAGGGACAGGCGGTGACTATGGTATACAAACTCACTTGGCCATTCTGGCCAGGTGAGCTAATAATAATTAGAAACCATTTAAGAAAGGAACTGTCAGTCTGTGTGATCTGTAGAAAAATGATATCTGGTAATGGTGGTACCATTAATCCCCTCACCGATGAATTCCCCAGATCTTATTTTCAAGGCAAACATATAGGAAAACTGTTGAATATGTTGAAATTAATTTGACTGGAAGCCTTTGCTGCCTAAGGCAGCAATGGCTTCCAGTCAAATTAATCTCAAAATATACAACAAAATAAATTTTATATCGTAAAGAATTTACTTTTTCAGGAATCTGTGAGTGAGTGTTCAAGTCTGAATCTCTAACTATAATAAACTCTCATCAGTGTAGACTTAATGGTCAAAATTACAATTACTTTGCAAAATGGCCAATTACATTACAATTACTCCATTTTGTGAATGTAATTAATTACAATTACAATTACTTTGCAAAGTAATTAATTACAATTACAATGACTTTTTACCAATATGTGTGTATGAATTGGTTTCTAAGCAATAGCAAGTGCGTGAATGTGCCTGTGTGTGCTGGATAAATAAAATTAGAATTTTATGCAGTCATATTTTACTTTGAAATAAACCAATCAACGCACAAATTTATCAAGTCTAGAATGACTAACTCAATAACAGAGCCAGTCATTGCAGTGGTAGATTTTCAAAATAGTCCTCACTTGGTATGCAAATGAATATATTATGTGAGAAAAAATAATCTGTCCCAGGTCTGCATGTACTCTTTCATTAACTCTTAACCTGTATGTATCACCCTGATGTCAAAATTGTCAAATTTCAAATTAAATTAAAAGATGAACTGTTGTTCATTTTCAACAAATTTGGTGGAAGATGTTGCTGTCATAGTCTCATAGACAGCAATATCGTCCAAGAATCTTGTAGAAGAATCTACACCCGTTTCTTTGCTATCAACATAATAAAAGATAGAATATTGACCCTGAAGAGGCCGTTAAATGGCCGGTATGTAGTCAATCAATACCCTAGCAAATCTGGCTTGAGCAGTCCATTTGTAGGGTAAGAAGACTATTTTCTTAAATTTACCACTGGAATGACTGGCTCCCTACCCAAGCCACTCATTCCAGTGTTGAATTTTAAAATAAGAATGCTGAAGCGTACAATGTCTCACCTGTAAAGGCATGGATAGTGTTGATTGGTAAACCAAACTTGGAATGGTTTGTAATACACATATTCAGTAATGCACCAACAAACAAGTGTAACCAATCAAACATGGAAATTTTTTACCAAACTGCGGATAGTTTGATCTTGAAATTTAAAAAAAAATGAAACTAGTAATGATGCAGATAGTACTTCTTGCATAGTATATAACTCTGCTGTAAAATTTTGCTGATATCTGGTGAGCCATTGTTGAAAAAATGGCCAAGTCCAAAACCATGAAATGAAAAAAATAGCTAAAATGCCCAAAATTAAATCTATTGTTTGTAGATCACATCCACGTATAGTATAGATCACTTCTGTAAAGTTTCATTGAGATCAGATGAGCCAGTGTTGAAAAATAAGTTTGACTCCTGGCCACTGCCCTCCAGATTGACTCAAGAACAAAAAAATGTGTTGTACTGTAGTCTACTAACTACAAGCTTCAAAATGATATGTGATATGACCACATTTGCTTAAATTAATTTTCTGCCCACCATTTCTCCCACCCCTGCCCGTGGGGGTGATATCAAAATTCCAATGTGTCATGCACATCCTTGGCCATATGTGTAATCATACAGAAAGTTTCAAGTTTCTATCTGAAATGGTCTAGGCGTTGCGTTACAATAGATTGGTGCCCACTTTTGACCCCGCCCCCTACCCTCAGTTTGTGACCCAAGATCAATATAACTCCCTGTACTGTAGTCTACTCATCATTGTCTTGAAAATGATATGTGACATGACAAGCTTTGGAAAATCTTTATTTTTTACCCCACATTTCCCACCTCCAGGGCCGTACCCCTGGGGTTATGCCAAAATTTCAAAAGTGTCCCTGGCCATATGTGCAATCATCCCCAAAGTTTCTATCTGTAATGGTCTAGGAGTTGCTGCATTACAATAGATGGTGCCCACTTTTGACCCCGCCCCATACCCTCAGTTTGTGACCCAAGATCAATATAATTCCTTGTACTGTAGTCTACTCATCATTGGCTTGAAAAAATGGTCCATAAAAACTACAACAAAACAAACATGAAAATGTGTCATCATACCGAAAGTTTCAAGTTTCTATCTGAAAAGGACCCAGACCCCTACCCTCAGTTTGACCCAAGATCAACATAATTCCTTGCACTGTAGACTACTTATCATTGCCTTGAAAATGGTATGTGACATGACAACCTTTGGAAAATTTTAATTTTTTACCCCACATTCCGCCCCCCACCACCCCCACCCCCACCCTGTGGTCATGCCAAAATTCCAAAAGTGTCATGCACATCCCTGTCCATATGTGCAATCATCCGTAAAGTTTCAAGTTTCTATCTGAAAAGGTCTAGGAGGAGTTGCATTACAATCGTTAATTACTGGCCAAAACTGCACTTGCAAAACACATTAAAAACCGTGAAAAGAAATAGTTAAAATGCCCCGAAATTAAATCTATTGTTATGGAGAATAACATCCATGTATAGTATAGATCACCTCTGTAAAGTTTCATTGAGATCGGATGAGCCAGTGTTGAAAAATAAGTTGACTTTAACCAAAATTGCACTTGCAAAATACATGAAAAGTCCAAAACTGTGAAGAAAATAGTTAAAATACCCCAAAATTAAATGTTTTGTTATGTAGATCACATTCCTGTATAGTATAGATCACTTCTGCAAAGTTTCATTGAGATCGGATGAGCCAGTGTTGAAAAATAAGTTGATCAAAAAACCTTAACCAGAACTGCACAAATGACGGACAACGCCAATGACGATGACGCTGCCGGAATTAGTGATCCGTATGTCTCGCTTTCTGCTTCGCAGGCGAGACAAAAACCTGTACATTTTCTATGTCGAAAACCATGGAAAATTCAGCAAAGTTTTCAAAATTAAAAAAAAATATTGATGGAGTATGCTTCCCTATATTATAGAGAACATGTCTGTAAAGTTTCAGCAAGATCTGATGGGTCAATGCTGAGAAATAATGATCTCTAAAAACCTTAACAATAAAAAAAACCTGTACATTTTCTATGTCGAAAACCATGGAAAATTCAGCAAAAAGATTTCAAAATTTTAAAAAAATATTGATGGAGTATGCTTCCCTATATTATAGAGAACATGTCTGTAAAGTTTCAGCAAGATCTGATCAGTCAATGCTGAGAAATAATGATCTCTAAAAACCGTAACCATAAAAAACCTGTACATTTTCTCTGTCGAAAACCATGGAAAATTCAGCAAAATGTTTTCCAAATTTTGTTAAAATAATGATGGAATGAGCTTCCCTACATTATAGATAATTTGTCTGTAAAGTTTCAGTAAGATCTGATGGGGCAATGATGAGAAATATTGATATTTAAAAACCTTAACCATAAGTACAAATATGGTGACGCCGACGATGCTGATGGAGACGACGACGACGGAAATAGTGATCCCTATGTCTCGCTTCTGCTTCGCAGGCAAGACAAAAAACAGTCATCTCAGTCACCTGCATATGGACAATCACTGAGCAGAAGATTTTCAATTTACAAATCTTGCTTTAAAGACTTAATGTACTGCATCCTATTGAAAATAGACCAGGAGGTATTAACCCCTTTCTTGACATATTCAGTTTAATATTTTTTAAATAATTTGACTGCGAGCTCTTGCTACCTACACGTATGCAACCAGTGACATTTAGTTAAGCTATTTTCAAAATATTCAACTGAATAATTCTTAGAATGTGAATTTGTAATGTCTCATCTGTATAGTTGAAAGGGTGTCTACAAAACCATCAATCAAATCAACAACAAGACTTTTGTGAATGGATAAAACCACACCTCTGAGGGGATTGCTGACCACTGGTGGAGTTAACCCCATCAATAATACTCATCCTCAGTGGTAAAGTAAATATAGACATACTAAGTTAGTATTACTATGTGAATTAAGCATGTATGATGTATGATTACTGTATTCTGCGGCTGTAGTAGTAGAAACATCCTACAGCTGCAATCAGCCCTTCTTCGCTTTTGCCCACTGTCTTGTCCTCAGCCAAAATCCTTAGCTTCCTCAGGTCCATTCTTCACTTGAGTGCATCTAATCCTGCTTTCTTGAGGTCACCTCGTAGCACGCTTAGCAGATTTATGCAATGACGTCCATCCTACCTGGCTCTGTATTTGCTGGCTCCGAGTAGGGTGATACTTAGCACATGGCCAAACATGAACCATCTTTGCTGGGCGACTTTTACAGACAGCGGTGGCGTATTACACATCTTGTATAGTGCATTGTTGGAAATTATGCTCTCTGGCCATCGGTGTCCATTGATGGTGCGTAGGTGTTTGCGGTGGCAGGCGTCAAGTTTGTCTAGAGCTGCCTTTGGAGCTGCCCAGCTGTTACAGTTATACATCATCAATGTGAATTAAGTCCCTTAGAATAATTTGTTTGCATGTTGATTTATGTTAAACAGCTACAATTTCTCACTTATTTTCAAAATATTGTGCAACTCTCCTCAGACATGTTAGAGTACATTCCTGAAATTTAGAGTTATACACAGTTGTCATAATTGTGATTTAGAAATTAAACCTTTCTGAAAAATTTGGTTGAGTATTTTGATAGCAATTTGACAGAAAGATGTTGCTGTCTAAGGCACCTTTGATTTCCAGTAAAATTATTTTCAAATTTCAGTGGCTTTCCTAACCATTTGAACGTGAAAGAGCAAATATGAAAAAGTACATGCATTTTACCAAATACCTGGTTTGATATTTTGAAACTAATTTAACTGGAGCAGGAAGGCAGCAATAACTTCCTGTTAAATTAATGTAAAAAAATTAAATTAGTAGGTCGTGTATGATAATGTGATTTGTTATACATTGTCTACCTGTTTTTGTCATTGTGTCATTCTGTCATTCATTGTGTCATTCTGTCATTGTGCATTGGGGGTTTGTTGCGAAGAATTAAGAAGAGATATTAATTTATAGTGTCAACATCAAACAGACATTCAATTTTTGTACGTAATTGATAAAGTAATTGAAATTACCAATTACAAAATTTTCAAATGTAATTATTATAATTCAATTACAATTACCTTTTTAGCTACTCAATTACAATTACAATCAATTACTTGAAAAATGTAATTAAATTACAGCCAATTACAATTACAAATTACCCGATGTCTGAACAATTTCCATGCTGCATGAAAGTCTATGAACATGTTTTAACCCTTTAATGGTTAAGCCGGCCAAAATTGGCCTCTGCATTGGTTTTGAGGAATGTCCCTTTCAAGGCAAGACTTTTTTTTTTTAATTTACCACTGAAATGCCTGGCTTGATAACCGAGCCAGTCATTCCAACAGTAAATTTTCAGAAATAGTCCTCTCTTGACCTGCAAATGGGCATTCAATAAGCAAATATTTAGATTTTCTTGACCAAATTTTACCATTAAAGGGTTAACTGAGACATTCTCAATAAAATTTTTACATTTCCGCACACTTAATCCTTTCATCCTTAAACTTTTTCAACAAAATTCAATTTTCTCATAGAAAATCTCCATTTGTAGACTAACAGATTATTTTAGAAAAAAAATTTTCACTGCAATTACTGGCTCGGTTATCGAACCAGTCATTCCATTGATAAATTTTCAAAAATAGTCTCCTCTTGGTCTGCAAATGGAAATTTCCCATGACTACTGCAGAAGCCATTTTTTACTTTTTTTAATGTTAAATGGTTAAGTAGCCATTGGCAGCCCAAGATAATTGGTAATTTATATGAAATTAAATATTTGCTAGCAAATAAACACTTTTTCCTGTTTAAGTTTCAAATATAACAAATGAATTTCTCACAGAAAGGTGACATTTCACGCACCATTGAGTATTATTGTCTCAATTTCGTGCACACTTGACACCAGGGACCATCATTTCCAATTCAGATTATGTTGCCTATTAATTGACAAACTTAGTGGTTTGGCCAATCCATTAAACTTATATGAAATGATTGTAGGACTCACTAGCAATTTTCTATAACAAGACTTCATAAAAATTAATTTGTCACTTCACATTACCAGTAATTATATTGTAATTAATCTGTGTGAAACGCAGAGTATTATAATACATGTGATTACTAAAAAAAATGGTTGATACTTGTACCTATCTTCTACAGTTTTTACCCAATAAAGTTCAATCTTCGTGAACTTATAGTACCCTTTGAGAAGTGTGCTTGTGCTTTTATTTCGGATCTGACCATTCATCTTTGAGATAACTTGCTGTAAACATAAATTTGTTGCTATGGCAGCCATTCATTTGAAATTTTGCACACTTCTAGGCACCTATCGTCTATATCGAGTGCTGAAAGCGAATCATTCAAATTCCTAAAGCGCTCTGCGGGATTGTCCAACTATTTTTTATTTGACCTATTACATCACCAATATGCAACGCAAGTGACGTCATAGCTAAGAAATAATCCAAGGGCCGGTAAGGCAATATGATAGCCCATAAGTAGCTTCTTACCCAATTGAAATCACATGATTCGTTATCGAGATATTCCAATTTTAGTCAAACGATATTTCTGCATTTGCCTCTAACTGAAGGAAATTTCAATTTCCCTGTCTCCGAGATCTAACAATACTCACCATTCTATTACTTCTGATAACAAGCTTTCCTGATAGCTGGCTCTAGGAATCTAGACTTAGTAAGCTTTACCGGCTCCTGGAACCGGGTACCCGGTCCCAACAAACGAGTATCCTTCTGCCAATGAGGCTCATATTGGTTGCATAGCTACCAAACAAGAGAATACCTATGGCTTGCCTCCATGGGGCTGGGAGGCAGGGTCCGTAATAGAATGGTGAGTATTGTTAGATCTCGGAGAAAGGGAAATTGAAACTTCCTTCATTCTCCTTCGATCAATACTCACCATTCCATTACTTCTAATAACACCAGATTTAAACAGTAACCTGGTGGGAAGGGGCAAGCCATCAATTGCTTCTTTTGCCCCTGGAGAAAGATCTTAGACTTAACTTGACATATGGAGACCTAACAGGACCATTATGTTTAGGGACCGAATCACATTCGCATCACCGCCCCCTCCCCCCCCCCCCACCCTTTTTTCTCCTAAGAAAAAGGGAGCGAACTCACGAACATGCATCTCGCCTGAAACACGAATATGCAATGAGGGTTAACTGCTCTTTGCATATATTAGCCCGGGAATGAGCATGAATATATAATATGAATGATCATGATATATAAACATAATAATACAAAAAACTCTCAAACTTGAATTACCTTATGATTATTGGATTTCAGATGTAGAGCCTTCAACCAAGCACTTGTTCGACCATCCGTGACACAATTTGGTTGTAATCTACTCGCCGGACCATGTCTGTTCCTTAAATTTTGCTTTTTCAAGTACCAAAATGGGAGCAGATCAGTGTGGCCATTTAAAACTATCATTTCGAAACAGCTAAGGCGAGTGGATTGGCGGAGTCTGACACATCCCTCATATAGTAATCCATGAATGAGGACTCGCAGTGCCATTGTGCAATGGCCATGATATCCTCTAACGGAACACCATTGTAAAGGGCGGTCGAGGCGGCGATTCCTCTGACATCGTGTGCCCTTGCGCATTGCACCTGGTTCCCAGTCGCAATCTCGTTGGTAGTTTGGATGCATTCCACCACCCAACGAGAGATAGAATCCATGGATGCGGTGCCATAAGGCTTTTTATGGCAGATTCACAGATGTTTATCAATCGACCGTAATGAGTCTGTCCGTTTTTTGTACTTAGTCAAAGCACAGACTGGGCACCAGACACTAGCATCACGATCAAACCTAGTCAGTTTCGGTATAATGATCGGTTTGCCGGGATATTTCAAAGATTGATTCTTTGACATAAACTCTGCTCTTGGCAGTAGACGCAGACCCTCACTGGAGACAATAAATCAGCCCCTCTCTGCTGAAAGCGCATGGATCTCACTGCGCCTTCTTGCTGAGGAAGCTGCCAATAGAAAGACCACCTTTAGAGTCAAATGCTTTAGACTAGCCGAACCCAAGGGATCGAAAGGGTGCTTGGCCAGTACATTAAGCACTAAAGACTCCAGGCTGGAATGACCACCGGTTGACTCGGTCTGAGATGGCTCATTCCCCTCACCATCACATTTAACTGGGCCACCTCTGGACTATCCCTGTTGGCTATACAAGGGATAGCTGATGCCAAAATTGACTTGTATCCAGCAATTGTGACAGGAGCTAATCCTGAATAGAATAGCTCACAGAGAAAGTTTGCTATTTGCTGAATAGTTGATTGAAAGGTATTAATACCCTTTCCTCCACACCAGTCTGCAAATTTGTTAACCGTGTGGTTATATGACTTGAAGGTTGACCTCCTCGCAGCTGCGATGAATTTCGCAGCTTGTCGAGAAAAACCTTCCGACGTGGAACGTCGCTCGATAACATCCACACAGTCAATTTGAACATTTCGGGACGCTCGTGTAGGAATCGTCCCTTGGCCTGGGAGATTATGTTCGGAATCTCAGATAACTGCACTGGATTGTCCACCAGCAGATCCAAAAGATCCGTGAACCACGCCCTGCTTGGCCAATACGGCACTATTAGCAGGACCAGGCACGGCTCCTCCCTGATCTTCACCAAAATCTTCGGCAGAAGAATGGTGGGCAGATACACGTAAGCGTGCATCCCTTTCCAGCTTATCGCCAGAGCATCTGTATCGACGGCATTTGGATATGGAATTGCCGAGACATAAGTCATGATTTGAGCATTTTCCTTTGTGGCGAACAAGTCCACGTTGGGTTTGCCCCAATGCTCGAAGATCCTGTGAAGATCTGGTGGGTTGAGAGATCATTCTGTTGGCAGAATTCTCTGTCTGCGAGACAAAACATCTGCCAGAATGTTCAATCACCCAGGAATACATTGAGCTCCTTTCAAACCAACTGAATAATTCCTGCACCATTGAATCAAGTGCCACACCTTCATACACAGTGTTGGCGACTTGGTCCCGCCTTGGTGATATATGTATGATACTACTGTCGAGTTGTCCGACCGCATCAATATCACCTCGCCCCTGACTTTTGGAAGAAACTTTTCCAACAGCAGTTCCACTGCCATCATTTCCAACAGATTGATATGCAGCTGGCTCTCTTGGAGAGTCCATGTGCCCGAGACCTGGTGTTCTCTCAGGCAGGCTACCCCCACCCCTCCAGCCAAGTATCCGTGTGCACGGACAGCTGGGGGCGGGGTAGGTGCAGCGAAATTCCTACTAGGAGATTCTGACGCTTTTTCCACCATACAAGATGCGACATTATTGGCTTCAAAACTGGCACCAGCTTAGACAGGGGTTCTGTTCTCTGTTTCCACAGAGACATCAGATACAACTGGATAGGTCTTCGCATCAGAGCAGCGTACAGGATTATCTGCTCCATGGAGACCATCATCTGAAGAAACCGGCTCGCCTGAATGTGGTTTCCCAATCGAAAACTCTTGAGGATGGCTAACACAGACACCACTCCGGGCTCTGACAGGCAAACCCTGCCTTCCTCGAGATCGAATCGTATCCCCAAATAAATGTTGAGTGTGTGTCAATTTGGATTTCTCCTTGTTGACTATCCAGCTTAGACGTGAAACTAACTTCAGAGTCAGAGCAGTATCCACTTCTAACCTGGCTGACGGGTCCACCGTGATAAGCCAATTGTCTATGTAGGTGTGTAGCACCATGTTCTCTCTTCTGAGAAACACTGTCATCGCAAGGACCACTCTTGTGAAGACCCATGGAGCTGTCAACAGGCCGAATGGGAGGACTACAAACTCCCCTACCCGATTCTGAAACGCGAATCTCAGAAACCTGTGACAACTCCTGTTCATTGGAATGTGGAAATATGCATCTTTTAGGTCAATTGACACACACCACATTCCTTTACTCAATCCTGCCATTACCAACCTCGGTGTTTCCATCTGAAACCGAGGCGTATGGATAAACGAATTCAATGGCCGGAGATTGAGTACAGGTCTCCCCACCCTGTGCTCTTGGGGACAAGGAACATGTTTGTCTCCATCCATTCATCATGCTATCTCCTCCCAAACAGTTGAGTGGAATTCAACCAAATTTGGTATGTGGGTTATCCATATGATTGTGGATTGGCTGACAACATTTATTTTATGTAGTCAGAGATTGGTGTCTTCCAGATTTATCTAGGTTTCCCATAGTCCTGCCCACACTCTCGCTCATCATTTGACACCCTCTCAATAGTTTTAAATTAAGCCAGATGAGCCACTACATTTAGATAGGACGAGTGATTACTAGATTCTACTATAGCCCTTCAAATCTTTGCAGACCAAGGGAAGACGTATATTTTTAATTTTACCACTGAAATGACTGGCTCAATTATCGAGCCAGTCATTCTACTGGTAAATTTCCAAAAATAGTCGCCTTGCTCTGCTCACAATAGAGGAATTTTTTGACCACTTTGACCATTAAAGAGTTGACATGTCAAATTGTTACCATTGGGTTGGTCAGTTACAAGTTGTACTAGCCCTGGTCAATTTCTGCTAACCTCGCGCTCGTGTTAATTTTAACCCCTGCTCTCACAGATCATTTCCCCTTAAGACCTCCAGACTTTTCACAGCGATCCACGCCAGTCTCTGTGTAATGTAACTCCTCCGAAAGCGGTGGATCGAATTCAAACAAATGTTGTAGGTTATATAGAGTGCAAGAGGCCATTTTTTTCTCAACTACGAAGTAAAATGAGCTATTGTGATACCATGCACGTCACCCGGCGGCGTCTAATTTGCGTATAGCTCAACATTTCTGTTTATGTCTCATGTTTGGTTGATCATACTGGTCCTAAACTTGGACACGCCTCCTTATAATGACACAGCATCGCACAATGATGTTCTGGTCAAAAGGTCAAAATCACTGATACGCATGACAACCACTTGCTGTCCGCCATCCATACGTCAACTTATGTTTAAAAACATAAGTTGACGGATGGACGGCGGACAGCAGATGGTTGCCATGATTTTGACCTTTTGGCCAGAACATCATTGTGTGATGCCGTGTCTCATACATACATTAACCGCTTGGCGGAATTCGAACTAATTTGGCTGGAAGAACCCTAATGCCTTCCGAACATGCATACAGAATTTTGATTGGTCAATTTTTGTGTGAAAATCTTTGACTTTATGAAAAATCTAGCAGAAATTGTCAAAACGCTACTCCTCATTAACCGCTTGACAGATTGCAACCCTAGTTGGCTGGACATAAATTGCCAAAATGCATATTCTCCATGACCGCTTGGTGGATTATATTCAAATTTGACGGAAGGATTCTGCAGTAGTTGGCTGTAGAACTTCTATTCAGAATTTTTTTTTATAATTCTGTGCTTAGCAACAACTGTCATCAGATGAGATATTTTGACAGTTCGCCTCTATGTCCGCCTCATCTCAAAAGAAAAATAGGAAGTGGAAATTAGATACGGCTATACAGGCAACCTGCTGAATATTTTGAAAAGTTTTGATAGATAGATAGATAGATAGATAGATAGATAGATAGATAGGGATGTACATACTCGGTATATTTTATAGGCAGTCTTTTTTAACATAGTAGCGGCCTTCTCTGCTGGCAGCCCTTATTGCCATACACCATCCAGGATACCGTTACAGGCCCTTGGCCCCCTTGTTCATAAGTCTTCTAAATTTATTTTATGTTTGAAGTCAATCATCAGAGTTCATTGCTGTCATGAAGTTGAGATTCATGGTTACATTGCAGCCACATTTCTGGTATTACATTTGGCTCCTCCCCTGGGGTAGTGAACGTGGTCGATTGCTATGACACGCCATCGACCAAACAATCTAGTTATCACTTACTTTCCATCATCAGATAGATCCAAGTTATCAGAGATTGTAACCCACAGCCTATAATTTTTCTTTTGATCACTTCCAGGGTTGTTAAATCTTAATGTATGATCACACAACCTCCTTTATTAAAATTTGAGCAAAATCTGACCAGTTTGTTTCCGATATATCCATAGATTAAAATTTGTAACCAATCTGGATCCAACTTAGTTTTTGTCCAGATCACAGCCAAAGTCTGGAAATCCTTGTTTAGGTTATGTTGCTTTTTTACTGTTGTCTAATAGTACACAACTGTCAAAGCGTCATGAGATTAGTTCAACCAATCAGATTTGCCATTGATGGCTTTTCCAACAATATCTCTGCCAATCAAAGATAACGAGGTTAAATATATACGCGATGACATCATCAGAATGGAATGGTGTTCCAGTTCAAGACGATTGTCCATTCGGCATTAGATATATCGAGATTTTCACTATAAAAACACAGAAATTAGACGAATCCCGCGAAGAAACACTAAATTAAATACATCTGATAAATCCAGCCACAAATTGACGCAAACAAGTTAAAATCTGCTGTACGAATCGCTCAAAGTTTGCTAAGCACGCGAATTACATGTACGGAGAAAACATGTACTGATAAGCGGGTCTGCCTAGACTAGGAACCGAGTACCCATTTGCTTCTAGACATAGGACTCGTCGAAAGAACTGGAGAACTGCGGTTGGAATTGATGGCGCGTTTAATTTAACGCACAATTTTCAAACGTGTAGGGCAAAAAGTTAAACCCGTCATTCAAAATGTCAAACCTGTAGTGTCAAAATTGTAACACGTCAAGATAAAATTCAAGATGCGTATTCAGATTTTACCAAACGCGGTATGTCTAAGCAAATCACTACGCGAAAATGACGCCATACAGACGCATCTTAAACGAGCTTTAGGATGCGTTTAAGTAAAGCTAACTAAGATCTGTACTGTAAGGGGCATGGGGTGCTTTTTTTCAGATCTAGATTGATTTTTTTCACTCAGACATGTCTAGAAAACGCAACACCTAATTTTTTTCAAATAATTTGTAGAAAATAGAATTCTACTTAACACAACCGTTGTGTATTGGTTTAAAACTGAGCAAGATTTCTTTCGATGAGTTTTGGCCTTGCGATACTGGTACTACGAAATTGTTTTCGTCAATTTCACAGACCGTTGGTTTGTTACACTCTCTATCGACCGTTTTAGCCCTATGAATGCACGGGTATTTCGTTTTGGCGCGAATTCATGCAGGATTGATTTCAAAAGTGTTGTTTTGTAAAGCTTATCTAAAGTGATTAAGAATCCCTTCGTTAGCCTGGAAAGTTATGGCCCGGCTCTCCGACAATCAGCGGCATCAAGTTTGGGGTATGATCCAAGGAGGCCTCTCTCGACGTGAAATTGCTCGACGAATGCAATGCTCAGCTTCAACCATCACACGTCTGGTCCAACGCTACCAACAGACTGGAACCCTGAATGACAGACCTCGTCTAGGGAGACAACGGGTAACTACGGCCCGACAAGATCGGTACATACGCCTTCAGCATCTGCGATATCGATTCCGCACCGCCGTTCTAACTGCACTAGAAACCGTAGGCGTCCATGGCCAACGCATCGGAGCAAATACAGTGCGACGACGTCTACGCAATATCGGCTTAAGAGCTCGAAGGCCCTTCCGTGGCAACATGTTGACACATCAACGACGTCGAAATCGACTTTTATGGACGCAGCAACGTCTGCGATGGGCACACAGGCAATGGGCATCAGTATTGTGGTCAGATGAATCCAGATTCAACTTACGCCATAGTGACGGCCGAACACGTGTGTGGAGGCGTAGAGGAGAACGTTATGTTGATCCTTGTATTGAAGAGACTGACCGTTGGGGTGGTGGCAGCGTGATGGTATGGGGAGGCATCTCTTTTAATCATAGGACTGCCCTCGTCGTCATCAATGGCAATCTCACGGCTCAACGTTACATCGATGAAGTGTTACGACCCACAGTTCTTCCGTTTCTCGCCAGACATCAAGAAGTGGACCTGTTTCAACAGGATAACGCACGTGCTCATTCCGCCCGTATTACAGCTGCATTCCTTAATGACAATACCATTCAGACTCTTCCTTGGCCAGCTTTTTCACCCGATTTGAGTCCGATCGAGCACCTATGGGATCAACTTGGTCAAGCTGTTAGAAGACGACAGCCAATGCCGCTAACGTTACGTCAGCTTGAGATTGCGTTGCGGGAGGAATGGAATAACATTCCGCAAGTTCGTATCCGTCATCTCATTCGATCTATGCCTAGGAGATGCAGAGCATGCGTCGCTGCAAATGGTGGACACATACGCTATTGACATTGTGAGTTTATGTACTGATTGACCTTGCTTTAGCGATGAATTTTTGTTAAAGCAATTTGAATTAACTTTCTATTTTTGATTTTGATTTGTTGCTGATGTTGTTAAATTCGCAATATACAATATGTTGGTATTATAAACTTTTTGATATACATCTTATTTATATAAATATAGGTGATGCGTTTTCATTGGCAGTCAGTATATATATATATATATACTGAAGACTAAAATTATTTTACTGTTTTATGGTATATGTAAACGAATACTTAGTTCATTCTAAATACAAGATCTACTAGTTTACAATGAAAGGCTACATGATTTTGCCTTTGAAAATGGTGTTGCTGCTGACTATGTATACCAATTCATGAATCCATTTCCTCACTCAATCATATGACGTCAAAGTCAACTTGCATGCTGAGGTCATAATGATGACGTCATGAATGACTCAATTAAGCCTGTCTTTAAGTTAACGCTTTAAATCAGTTGCAAGAATTGTATGTTTTTGCTATTTAAGAAACATGCTATTGAATATTTTGAAACTAATTTGACCGGACACTGTTGCTGCCAACAGCACCCAGTCAAATTACTTTCAAAATATTCAACAGCTTACCTGTATAGTTTTCTGGAAATTGATAGTCAGGAGGGTCAGACATCGATCGATCCCTCCATGAGCGAGGGGTGGGTGGAGCTTCGATAGAGATGGGCGAGGCATATAGCTAAAACTGGAATGGTCCATTATCACAAAAAGCAGAATTTGGCCATGTCTAGATTTACTACAATAAGCTAAGTTATGCTCCCATATTACTGGCTTTTGTATCAGTACTTCTGCTGACAAACTCTGCTATAGTCATATAATAGACAGTGATGTTATTATCAACATCTTGTCGCCAGATACACAGAACAGATTTACAGGGCTCCTAGGTATTAGAAACTGGTACCTTAACTTGTTCTGTAGGCTGTCAGTGTGGGGATTTTCTATCAGCTTTGTGTCATCAGCAAATATTTAGCAGATACATTCCAGCATGTCTGGTAAGCCATTAATAAATATTAAAAATAGCACAGGTCCTAAAACACTTCATTGTGGTACTCCATATCCACACGTCATGCCTGTAGTGTTACTTGTAGAGCTGTGCTCAAAATTGTCAATCTGCTCATAATACTGGTTTGCAAATGAAAACGATATCACAATATCGCCAGAACTGCCTATATTTCGACAAAAAGTTGAAATCGATACTCCAAAATTGTTTTTAAAAAATAGACAATGCCACGAAAATTTAACACAATTTTCCGGTATATATTCTTGCAGCCTTACAATTATACGTAATGCATACCTCATAACTAGCATTGTGGGAGTGAAATTATTAAATGGTAGGGTTCTGCCCACACTGGTCAGGGTTAGCCACCACTCAACAATTTTAACCAGCACTAAAGACTGAACTATCTTTTTTAACCACCACTTTTCACATATTTTGTTAAAATTAAGCTTTATTTCAAGGGACTTTGTAAAATTTCTGTAAAAATGTTGGGCACTAATTTCATCCTGGGCAGAACCCTGAAATGGGACTGCCCAAATATTGCATATGCTTTAATAAACATCGTTTATTACATCAAAATTAGTCCACGATTCAAAGACATAAAATGTCCCAAAACAGATATCAATCACATGATAATCCACTAAGGATGAGTTTAAGTCGTCACTCTCGCACCACTTGAGTAGAGCGAAAATGTAAATATTTGTACCCGATAGGTACTAGCCAATCAAAATGTAGGAGGAGCATAATTAGAAGAGTATAGACCTAGAACACTGCGCAAAAATAAATATCTTGCAACAATGGATACTAGCCTTCTTTTTTATATATATGGCTTGCTAAAATTGAGGTGCTTTAGAAAAACAAGACTTTTGGTGGAATTAAGTACCAGTAAATTCATTTAATAAGATCAGTTAAACCAGCGAGGACGAAATAAATAGTGTTGGTGCATTTGAAATTTGCTAGTCAACGAAATATGGTATCTTTGAATTTTTCACGATCTGACACCAAATAAATTATCAACATCGTATTGTAGGTTGAAAAATCGATAAAATCAGAAATCGCGAGCAACGAGCACACCTCTCGTTACCTGTATCCTTTACTTGTAAATCACACTAGAGCTGGGAGATTTGGCAAGAATATTGCGATATCATTATCACCTGATTCCCCGAATCTTGCCAATACTGTCAGTTGTCTATCTTGTATTTATGAATAATATCAATATAAAACAAATCCGCTCAGTCCGTCGTATTAAGACGTATTTACTTCTATATGGTACCTTGCGCCATGTCAAGCACATTTATAATCATTTACTTATTCTAACTCTACAATGGGATGTGTGTCGCATCAATGCACGTATTTCTCATGCTATCTTAATTAATCTACCTTTATTCCATGTTTTATGCTAATTAATGTTTGCATATCAACAGATTATTTCTATTTCTGCAAAATATAATATGTTGACCATCTTAAAAAATAGCTTACATTTAGCCCCGCTCTAAATTCTTCAAATCGGAAAATCCCTTTTACATACCATTCCGCTTTTATCTAGCACCCCGCCACCATCCTATTTTTTTAGTATTTTTTCCTCATATCATCAGTTCCTCTTTACTTGGACGGGCGCTCATTATAAAACAGCATCTACTAACCAGGCTATAGTATTTAGAAAATAATTCGATTGAATGAATCTGACAACTTTTCATCTTATTATTTTCAAAATTTAATCAGTTTAAATTGGACTATTTATTTATTAAGATGCAATAAGAAATATGTGATCTACAGTACATATTTCGGCTTGTAGGGTGAAATATGTTATATTCATGCCTTCGCAGTAGATTTCTATGATCACACCGATGTCAAAACATGGACAAGTTTTAACTGACCTTGGGTGGTGGTGGGGATGGAATTAAAGGTAAATTCCTTGCAGAAGCTAGAAAATTTCAATACAAGTGCAAGTACGTTCCATAACTGGCCATATCTTACAGTACATAGCTGTGTTAGTGAATCTTAACCAATCAGACTTACTGGAAATGCAGATCTAGGGCGTGTTCAACTGGTGAACTTAGATAACCGTAGCTTATTATTTGCCAGCCGAAAATAGTACATTCGACTGCGAAATAATTGCCTATAACAGGGCTTCAGAAACAGAATTTTCCCAGCCAGACACGTCAAGTTAAGTCCAGCCAAACATGTGCAATACTAAAAGTGAAAATATGCATCTACATATTCTCATGAATTACAATAGGCACACAAACAGCCTCCAATGTCGAAACCGATGATGATGATGATGATGATATCAATGATGATGAACATGTTTGAAATTTCTGGTCATAAGATTTAGCAGTCATTGACTGTTACAAGCAGCTGTGTATCACAAAAAAAAGCCAGATTTAAGTTTGTTAGAATTGAATTGACATCAATATGATTTCCACAGGCACTCATGTCATGGCATGTACATATTTGTACGGTAGAGTAGCCGACTATACCTAAAGACCCTCACCATACGCTTATAATATATATATATATATATATATATATATATATATATATATTATCAGCATATGGTGGGGGGGGGGTCGTTAGGCATAGTCGGCTAATCTACCTAGAGCTGATCGGTATACCGTATTTACCATACGGTATCGTGACAATGCTGAAATACTGCACTGAGCAAACCCCAAATTAGCGACATTTCAATACCGTTACGTTGGTGCTAAGCAAATCTCAAAATATTCAACTTTTTTATTCAAAAACGTTACCACAATTACAGTATGACGAGTACAGCTCACCAAAAAATAATCAAAGTAACTTTTGTGCATTTGTCATGTCCAAATATTAGTGCGCCATTATTGTTGTTGAGTAAGGATAATCCTCCAATGATTCGGAGCAACCGCAGCAGATTCTGGCGAGCCAGAAATAGCACCGGTCAGTTGAAAAAAATCATGATTTTCACATTAAATCCTGATAAATAATCCATATCGAATGATGAAACAATAAATGTGGTTATTTTAAAATTAAATCCTGGCACAACTAGGCTCAAATCTGCAAAAATAGATGTTTATGAATGTCCACAGATATTCAACTACGATATATTTTCGCAACTTTACAGGATTGAGGGTGTGTTACAAAACAGCCAATCAGAGAGCCGCATTAGGTAGTAATTACAACATGATAATGTTATGATTCTGATGGATGCCACAAATTGCGCAATTCTCATTATGTCCCTCAGTAAATGTTCCACAATTATTGAATTAGGTTTCTAAGAAGTCTTATAATGAAGCAGGCCAAAATATTTTTTAGAAATCTGAGGAATTTAATAAGGATTAGCATGGATTTAATAGCGACTGACTTTGTGCGTTGATGATGAGATTCAGAGATTTATGACATTCTCTGGTGATATGAAGGTAAAAGTTTTTTAACTATCATGATTTTCGTAATAATGTCAAAGAAATCTAACATGTTCAAATAATAATAGCCATAAAAATTAATATGAATACATTAGTTCACCAATTGCAATTAATGATTTCTTTTTTGTGACATTCGGTTGTTTTCAGATTCATTGTGATTGTAAAGTAATGTAGCCGAATATAACCCATTCTTGCATCACCAGCGAGCTAGCCAGCCATCGTAACACTGTACTGTCTTAGTGACAGATATTATCAGCGTATAGTATAGTATCAACTAGGGTTGCATGATTATTCACTTTTCATAATCGCGATCATTTAAGAAAAATAATCGCGATCATACGATTAATCATGAACTATATTAACTACGTCAATGCTGCTTAGAGGACGTTATTATGCTACTGCAGATTGTAAGATTATGGGTTAGGCACATGGGTATACATACATGGACAGAATACGCCAGTTGCCGATTGCAAACAAAGGAATGTATCAAGATTTTTCTAGACAGAAAGCGGAAGGTAACGTATTTCGTTTAATTGTAGCCTATGCTCTAATAGAAGTCCACCCCCTAACTTTGACATATGAGCTCCAATGATTTCTTAGCAGTTTCAAAACGGCAAAACTCTGTATTAGAAGCCCACCCCCTAACTCAGCAGATAATTTGTAAGAATAGCGTGTATAATAATAACAATCGTGTCACAGATCTCTGCCCTGATACATTTCCGACCCCTCTAGAAGTCAATACAGGCCTCGGATTTGTAAATCTCGACCACCTATTAGATTAATACTAATAGTAGGCCACGTATGTTCAAGATATAATAAAGTTTATTCCACACTTTTGTAGTTAAAATGCGCTTAAAACAGTCTTGGCGTGATTAAATAGCTTCCTTATAAATATATTGTGGGACCAAATTTATATACCAAACAAGTACGGGAGAAAATGTGCATCAATTTTGTAACGCCGATCAACATTAAATGATCCAAATTTAATTATTACGAGCGACAATATAGCCGGCTTCTTAAGTTGGCGAGCCAGTGGATCTTTTGCGATGGGAGGCGGCGTGTTCTCGCGAGATATTATACGCTAACGGGAGTTTATCAAACGGGTATCCGTTATTCAGATCAGTATAATACGCAGTTCCTATCGCGCCATGATAATATATAGAAATTCCCGAGTTCCGAGTCCCCGATTCCAGAATATTTATATCCGAGTACTCGCTCTAAAATAAACTTCAATTGGAGGCGAATCACATGATTTGTATTTTATTCGTGACGCCATTTTATATCAAATTGTGATTAGTTTTGATGTAATAAATGACCTTTATTAAAGTATACGCAATATTTAGGCGCTCAAATCAAATAATTTCACTTCCCCGGGGATGTTTTGAGGTATACATTAAACATAGGCGTAGGCGGTGAGAATTTTTACGTGAGAAAATGCGTTGAATTTCCGTGGTATCAGTTCTAGAACTTTTTTGGGAAACCTGTTAGCGCATAGCTATTCAGAGAATGGGGAACGCGGGATAAGCGTGTGTGATTACAACAACAATGACAAATAGCGACCAAGTGAATAATTTTTATTCATCTAAAACTAATCCTGAGTCAAAACAAACAAATCAGTTATTTATTTATTTATTTAGTTAAATTGATCATTCACACATTCGGCTGATAGCCGGATGTTTGTTTCCATGCTTGGTAATGCGAGCAGAGTTTCACAAGCGTAAAAGTGTCTTGACAAAAATTTCAACATGCCGATTATACGATTATTTCATTTTATAATCGTCCACAATCATTTTGAATTATATAATCGCGATTAATCGAATAATCGAAAAATCGTGCAACCCTAGTATCAACGCAATAACGATACCGAGGTAATTGGGCCCAAAAATACCGATATCGGTACCGAATGTAAAATATCATTACCGACACGCTCTAATTCTAGCATACACATATGTACGGGCCACGACATGAGCGACTGTCATGATTTCAATGAAGTTAATGATACTTAGGTGATAATCTTCTGGCAGATGGCTATCCCCTTTTTTAACACAGGTGTAATTGTGACATTTGTCGAATCTAAAGGTTATTTTCCAGTGTGTAGTCGACGGATAATCGTGGTTTTCTATCAAATACCACGAAATTATATTTTGCGAAAACTGGTAAAATTATTTATTTTAATTGCTATAAATGATTTGAACATAAAGGTGACTTGCAAACAGTGTTAATCGCGAAAACGACAGTAATTTAGACACAATTATGAAACACATTAACCTGTTGCTGGTTTATTTCATTTTTTCAGGTTTATTTCAATTTCAATAATTTTGGTTTTCGGTGTTCTTGTCTTCTGTAGTAGTTCCCGTTTCTCAGGCTGTAGGCCAACCTCATTCGTATCTCGTGAGATCTCCTTCGATTCGAGATCAAGAAAAGTATCTCGTATGCATTGACTGATTGAGTAGCCATTGACGTAGTGATTTCCACCAGAAAATGGTTGTAGAGACAATTTGAACTTAAAAGGACACGACCGCTACTCTCCTCATACCAGACAATATTAATTTACGTAAAACGAGATGCTACTACTACTTCAAATATTAGGCCTTCCAGACAGGACTGCGTACCCATCACCTTATATCCTATTCGACACCTTACCAGTTAAGGCTTGTATACATATGTTGAAGCTCATCATGACCAGAAATATCTGCGGAAACCAGGAAATGCTGTAAGACAAACCTCTCATCCATCAACATCACAAGCTTTTCCGCCTCAGCAGCCCAGTGTAAATATGGAGCCATATACCATGCAAGTATCGCACTTTTCTCAGGTTCCACATATTAATCCATCATATCCAATATGGAAATCACAGATGCTACAGCCATATCAGGCGATCTATCCAATAATACCTTATCCAGTGAATCCTACCAATCAGCTAACAAGTTGTCAAGATGCCTTGCCTAATCACCAAGTAATCTATCGCTTGCCACCTGGTTATGCAGCAGTCCAACAGCAAAATGATTGGCCAATGACAGTCTCAACAAGACCATCAACAGTCTTGACAGTCGCTCTAATATAAACCACATACCTTCGCATCAGTCATCAAATGGCCCATCACCTCTAGCTGGCTCTCCAGCAGTTCAACCAACTCAAGTCACAACATCCAGCCATAACTCCAGCAACAACAAAAGGAGTACAGTCCAACCACCCATTCATCAAGGATCCTTCAGTCCATCACAATCAACAAGTCCGAAGAACATCACACCAACCAGACTGACAAACCAGGGAGTCCCGATTACTCCATCATACCTAGAAGGCCCTCCTATGATAAGGGCATCTCAAACAACTGCATTGCAACAACCTACGCAGGAATCACACAATGCAGGACAACCATCCCAACTATATGAACAATTATCCAACATCATGTTTCACATTGACAAATCACAACATACGCAGCCTGGTAACCAAGTACAGCAAAACTCCAACCAAGACCATTTTTAGAGGTGGGCCTGAACCCATCCGAGTCACCACCATTAATATCGAGGGGCAATAGGGAATGGAGAATGCATGAAAGAGATCGTGAACAAAGTGGAGGTTCTGCTTATCCAGGAGCACCATCTCTATCTATTCGAGAATTCTATCCTGAATAACATTAGTTCAAACTACGAGGTCTTACCTAAATCATGCGGCATGTATGATCCTGTTTCACTCAAACAATGATCACATGGATACGGTGGCACTGAAATCTTCTGGTCAGGTTGAAATGATTAATGATGGAAGCGACCGAATATGCATTATCCTTTTGAACAGCAACCCTCCACTAAGCCTCATATTAGTGTATTTCCCATGCAGGGGCTCGCATCTAGTACAAGACTACTGTGAAATCATTGATGAACTTAGTGAGCTATAGCAGTGTTATTCTACTAGTCACGTCATCATCATTGGTGGCGATTTCAGCGCCTCTCTTACAGAAAGCAGAACAGACCCATTCAGTTGTAGATTGAAAAAGTGTGTGTGTGACGACAACCTCTGTCAAGGTGGTAACCCAGGCAACAAAGACATATTCTTCTCAAAGTGTGGCCGTTACTCATCTCAAATCGTCTATGTATTCTGCACAGCCTACAACCATATGTCAGAACTAAGTATCAGCTGTCCTACGAACCTATCAAGTCACGTACCAGTCCACATATCAGTTCAAAGCGTGGCTCTTAGAAAGAAAAAGCTCAGTACAAAACCAACTACAATGACTAGAACTTGCTGAAACAAATGTGACTCAACCTACCCTGAAGCTGTACTTGCAGAATTAAACCACAACCATCCACTAACATGCACTGAAGACATAGATGCAGCCATCAACCACATGACACACACTATCAAGTGTGCTGCTGGATCTACTATTCCACAAACTTCCACAACGCTAAATAGAACAGGCAGGATCATGAACAGAGATATTATGGACGCAATCAAGGTCTCACATGAAAGCCACTACCTCTGGAAAAAGCTGGAAGACCTGGCAGTTCCCATGGCACAACTATAGAGCGTAAAGCAACAAATAGAATCCTACACTATATCCAGTATAGAGCAGCAGCAGAAACCAGAATGAAATTGTACCATCAGATCTCAACTGCAGCCTCTACCGATTCTCGTCTCTTTTATCGCATTGTGGCAATACAGTGTATGCAACCGGTACATTGTCTGGCTGAACTTGTGATTGATGACGTCATATTACGAGAGAAGAGGACATCTTAAAAGCCATGTATACACATTTCTCTAAGCTAGCCAATCCAGAGAACAATGACATATATCATCAGGACTAACATACTATTGCCACAAGATGTCCAGTTATTAACAAAAGCAATGAAAAACCATCAGCCACCCATAATACTAATAAGCATTCTGTAAGTATTGCTTTGCAATACATGTCCCCTACCTGACGATATAAATCTTTAGGGATTGACAGTCAAAAATGTCATCAAAAATTGTCAAAAGCAGCTGAAACTCGAACTTGATCTGTAACTTCTCATAACATAGTAATACACCAAATCTCAGTTATATATGGTGAAGGAGAAGGAAAAAGTCTTGAAAGCTGATATGTTTGTATTTCATAAGTCGAAAGGGGACATAACTCCATCAAAAAATGACGCAAACGCCTGAAACTCGAACTTGGTCTGTAATTTCAAATAAATCGAAAGGGGGCATAACTCCATGAAAAACGGACGAAAATGTCTGAAACTTGAACGTGCTCTGTAACTCCTCATACTAAAGCGATGCACCAATTTTCGCTTAAATATCTTGAAAGACTGCAAGAAGAAGGGCGGAAAACTAATATTTTTCGTATTTCTTAAGTCGAAAGAGGGCATAACTCCATCAAAAATTTATGCATATGCCTGAAACTCCAACATGGTCTGTAACTTCTCATAACAAAGCAATGTGACAATTCTCAGTACAATATCTTGAAAGACTGCGGGGGAAAAAGTGCGGAAAACTAATATATTTTGTATTTCATAAGTCGAAAGGGGGCATAACTCAATGAAAAATTGACGAAAATGTCTGAAACTCGAAGTTGCTCTGTAATTTCTCATAATAAAGTAATGTACCAATTCTCAGTTGAATATCTTGAAAGACTGCGAGAAAAAGGGCGGAAAACTAATATTTTTCGTATTTCACAGGTCGAAAGAGGGCATAACTCTATCAAAAATTTATACATATGCCTGAAACTCGAACTTGGTCTGTAACTTCTCATAACAAAGCAATGTGACAATTCTCAGTATGATATCTTGAAAGACTGCGAAAAAAAGTGTGGAAAACTAATATATTTTTTATTGCATAAATCGAAAGGGGGGGGGGGCATAACTCCATGAAAAACAGACGAAAATGTCTGAAACTTGAACATGCTCTGTAACTCCTTATACTAAAGCGATGCACCGATTTTCGCATAAATATCGTGAAGGAGTGCGAAAAAAAGTGTGGAAAGCTGACATGTGCAAACATGTCATCTGGTGGCAGCTTCAGAATCAAATAACGATCCTGTCACATACCGCATCATGACCGCAAATAACAACACAGGGACAAGTCACATTACATAAGCATTTGAAAAGCATGTATCTCTTTATGGTTGAGAGAGAGAGAGAGAGAGAGAGAGAGAGAGAGAGAGAGAGAGAGGGGGGGGAGAGAGAGAGAGAGACACAGCTATCCAACTATGGTGACCTTCCTGTGAAGGCGTGGTGGGCTCCAAGTCCGTACCCAGTCACCGTAGAGTTAGATAGCGATATGTGTCTCTATCCGTCACCTAACATTTCGAGTGTGGGTCATGTGAGGTCCGCAACCTGGAACCTAACATGCATCTGTCTTTAGGATTGAGTCAGAAAGCCCAAAGAATGCACTGCGGGGAATATAAAATATGATATAATTATTTTGTAGCGATTCCTACTTTGGCATGGAAACTAGCTAATAATAATTATCCG
Source organism: Chaetoderma sp. LZ-2023a (assembly GCA_034401795.1). NCBI lineage: Eukaryota > Metazoa > Mollusca > Caudofoveata > Chaetodermatida > Chaetodermatidae > Chaetoderma > Chaetoderma sp. LZ-2023a. The sequence goes on along the minus strand of CM067360.1, from coordinate 100,013,749 downwards.
GAGATACTGGGGTGGAGGGGTGGGGGGTTGCGGTGGGGGTGGGTGGGGGGACGTGGTATGCAAGCATCGACACTTTGATTCTAACTGCTCAGAAACCCCAAAAGTTTCTAAAGTCAGTTCTAACCAACGTGGCGGGGGGGGGGGGGGGCAAACAATTAATAGACCCTGAGGCCGGAGGAGCATAGAAAGAGATGACTACTCATATCCTATCAATTTAGGAGGCCCTAAGGCTATGGCCAATTTATACAAACTTGCAGGTGCGTGGTGTATAGCTTATCCGCAGCTCCCAGAAAAGAAGCTTACACAAATGTCTCCTAGTGAGTAGTCTACTATTAAACCTATCCTATCTAGCTAAAATAGCCAGGTTTAGTCAGCCGCATGTCAGGTTCGCGCATTGTGAGCATGAACAGCAACCTCTGTGGAAAAAATTGATGCTGTGCGGAGAACAGGGTGGTGTGTTTGTTGTTGCTGTATTGCGTAACATAAGCGAAGTGGGTCCAAGTTTTTATACCAATAAACAGAACGATTTAACTTGGATGGCTGCTGCCATATTATCAACTAATACAGTACAGTTAAACATGGGCTCACATGACCTTGTGGCGCCTATTAGTCATCGGCACATAAATGAAAATAAATATATACAATTAAATATATAAACTATAAAAATAAGGTCTCACACGACCTTGCGGTATCGGCACCTAATATATAAATATTACTATAAAAAGGTTACAGAGTACCTATTAGTCATCGGTACAAAAATAGTTCTATAATCACTGTAGTCGAAGTGACACATACCTGAGACGCGAGATGGCACGATTCTGCGTTGCTGCTAAAGAATATCCGCAGACGAACGGACTGATGCAGCTCATACGCATGAACGGTGAAGACGAACTTTGAGGATGGCTAGTAGATAGTCATGTACAAACCAGGCTTTGGTCCAAGTGCAGGGTATTGCATTTAAATGTAAATGCAAATGTTTGTAAATGATTCAAATGAAAATGCAAGTGCAAATGCAGCCTAGCGCCATTGCATTTAAATGCAAATGCAAATGTTTGCAACTTAGTCAAATGCAAGTGCAAATACAAATGCAAATGCATTTGCAAATGCATTTGAATAGTTGGTCACACGTCTGGTACTGAAATTCTGAGTATGCATTTGCCATCTATGTATCTGCTGGTAGTGACTATTTTTTGTAAAACTTCTTGCAGACCAAGAGAAGGCTATCTTTGAAATTTTCCCACTGGAATGACTGTCTCGCTTATTGAACCAGTCATTCTAGTGTACAATTTTCGAAAATAGTCTTCTCTTTATCTGCACATGGAAATTTACTATGAAAAAATAATATTTATTTCACTATTAACACTTTAACCCTCGAATTTGTTTTTAAAAATTCAAATTTTCTCAAATAAAATGTCTAATTGCAGACCAAACGAAGGCTATTTTTTGAAAAATTTTCCACTGGAATGACTGACTGAATGTTATCGCACCAGTCATTCTAGTGGTATATTTCCAAAAAAAAAATTTCCTTTGGTCTGCAAATGGACATTTCTTGAGACCACTGCAGAAGCCGATTTTTGGTTGATATGAGGGTTAAAGGCTTAAGGGGTAACCATTAAAACATTGCATTTTCAGATTCCTAAATATTATGTTGACTATTTTGAAGGGTAATTTCATTGATAGCCATTGCACCCTATGGCAGCAACAGGTTCCTGTCAAAATACACTCAAAATAGTTATCAGCGTATGCTGTATTTGTATTAATATTCTGTTGAATATTTTGAAGATAATTTGACTGGCAGCAAATTTGTTTCAAAATGTTCATCAGCTTACTCAAGACCTGAACTAAGATTCTGGCACTTCTAGATTAAAATGTTAACTTTGTCTGAGATCATCCTAGTCACACATGACTGAGTATGTGATTATAGTCAGACTGAATGACAGGCGCGCCTACAGTAAATTAACTCATGTCAACAGAATTATCAGCATCTATTATTTATTGATCTTGGTATATGTCTATTTGCATTCCAAGAAGATAATCTTTGAAATTTTATCACTGGAATGACTGACTCGATTGTTGTCGAAAATTGTATTCTGTTATAGTGAAAATGAACATTCAAAAAGCCAATCTTTAAAACTAATGAATTAAGAGATTTCTGAATGAATGGAAAGATTGGGCAACCAGAGATATATTACTAAGCTCACACTAATTACTTTGAAAGGATCTTGATAAAGAGTATAGAGAGTAATGGTTGAATAGATTGTACTGTAGTCAAAAGTGCTCGAGTTCCCACCTGTGTTTTGGGGCTAAAGGATTGCGGTTCTTTAACACAGATGATCATCTGAATATTATTAATTTTCCTGAAAATCAATGTATTGACTAAAGCAGCAACAACGTTTAGTCCAATTGTTTCATTAAACTTTTGGTGCCGAAACCGGCCAAACCAGCCTTTGTTGTGGTCTTTACAAATGCCCATTTGCAGGCCAAGAGAAGACAATCACTGAGTCAATTATTTCAGTGGCCGTGTATGTATGTGTTAAAGGGGCAACACATTTGGACAAGAGAATGGAGGCACCATTTCCTTACTATTTATAAGGTGATCATATTTATTATGCACTAGGGATAAGTTGCTCTAGCTTATCTCAGAAACAAACTAACTAAAATTTGTTGGCTTGCTAAGATCTCAACTGACTAAAGTCAAACTAATTTCAAAATATACAAGATTCTGCATATTTAGGTATATTGATGGCTGAGAGTTACATGCAAAGAAATTCATAGTGAAATGGGTTAATAAATCACAGCGAATTACATTGCTAATTTCTAGCAACAGAAATGACATTTTTATGATTTAACAAATAATTTGTTTGAATTTTTTGAAATTAATTTGACTGGGTGCTGTGGCTGATATTTCCAATAGCAGAAAGTTTCCATCAATTTTGAAAAGAAATGCAAAATGAATAAAGTAGTGCTTTTGAAATACAAATACAATTGCAAATGCAAATACATGACATTCAAATGCAAGTACAAATGCAAATGCGTCAGAAATTTCATAATTGCATTTAAATGCAAATGCAAGTACAAATGCAAATGCAAATGCATTTGCACTTGTACCCAAGCCTGGTACAAACACACACATATAGAATTATGCAGAGGTGTAGGATTTCCGTATTTCTGCGAATTCAAGATGCCCCCATAATACTGTTAAGGGCTACTTTGAAAAGTTAAATTAATGCAATGGCATCTTTGCGGATTCACAAGATGAGATGCACCACATAGCTCTTGCGGTGCATCAAGCAATGTCCCAATCTGGACTGCGGTTAAAATGTTAATGAAAAGCACGATACATGTGCAGATTTTGGTTCACCACTTTTTCAGCGTGGCTCGGCAGATCCGGCGAGATATCCTTAAACACCACCATCCTACATACTAGTTTTGCGTTCTTACATTCCGGCCAAAGAACCCATCCGTACTGGATGTCCCTCTAGACTGTTGGTATTGGGGAGCCTTCTTAATTTCGTTATTACACCCCACCCCCACCTCCATCCCCCTCCGGTTGATCGGCCAGGAGCTTCCAAAAACTTGTAATGCGGATATGGTCGCTGTGCTCCAAAGACGATGCTCAAATCCGAAATGCACTTCTTCTGGCTATATACCACCGGTGCTAGCAGTAAGCGGTTGCCCCACGACTTGGTCTGCTCTGGACACCACACCACCCGAGTCTCTCAACCCTTCCGAAGATTTCTGATTTCGCTGCTCCTTTTATACTAAATAGTGACGTCACAACTGTGCATCTCAACAAATCAACGCGCGCGTCGTGACTGATGAGGCATGGTTAGCTGCCATGTGACTTGCTGGCCTTCACATACTACCAAGTACACACGGGTTTATGACGTTATTTGGGAACTATTTTGAACGGGAGCAACGTGGACATCTCAGCCATTTCTGGACCGATTTTAAATCTGTAAAAAGATTCGGAATCCTCGTTTCATTCTGGTAATAATCCTTACCAGGACCGACGAGGGGGGGGGGGGGGGTGTCTATTATTAAAGAATTACGAATACAGACCCTGAGTATTCAGAAGATGCCATTGTCCCCATACGCTAGCGCGCATTGGGAGGCAATCTCTGACGCCAGATCATGCGCACTAGGCGATCTCTCGGACTCCGAGCTCTCTCATATGGCTTTATATACGCTTATTTCCTACCCAGAGGGGGGGGGGGGTGAGCGTGCTTGAAACGCACCAGGTCCGTCCGTTCCATACCCAGATTGATTGGGATGGCCCGTACCTGACTGGTTGATCCGCGCTACACAAGAAATAGCTCACCCACGCTGTGCTGAGTTTATGGGGAATGGCATGCCTATGATATAACGATCAGTAATTTAGGGAATCCTTAATATGGGACCATTTCCATCTATCTTGGTGTGAATCGACACCAGGATTCGTTGGGAAACTGCGTTGCTCTGCGTGGTGACTGTTGATTGGCCACAATACGGTATAAAAGCTACCATGGGTCGTCCGGAGCAAGGAACATTATCCATGCCTACCGCCTAGAGCTCACTGTCCCACACCAACGCAGCTTATATTAGTTCCTGTGCTTGTTTCGGAGGCGCACCACACACTGCGCACCCGGCTAAATTTTCACGGCCCCAGGCCAACTGGGGTGATAAACTAAATTGAAAGGTTTCCCATCTGCCAAAATTAGGGATCTTCTGTGTGCCGAGTCGCCGTTTTCGGCCTGTAACATCCGAAACCAGTATGTGAACCGATTTGCCTGGACTGATGTTTCGCCGAACCTGCCATACCACGTCAACCAGTGGAAACTAGAAATAGCACGTATCTAGTGCATCATTATGTTTTGAACTTTCGTTTCTGTCTGCGAACATTGTGTTCAGCGGCGCCAATGAGCTAAGCGATGCGGATCGTCTTGTGCCATACAACTATGACCAAACCTCTTCAGCAAACAGAGGTATCTTCACACCAGGTTTCGCGTGCTTTTACCTAGCCGTAAATTAGACTGCTATTACTTGCATTATTAATTTGGTGCCAGTGACTATGAAGCGCCAATAACTTCGAATACCGCATCGATTCCAGAGATCCTCGCCAACAAACGCCAACATGCGCTGATGACTAACAGGCGCCAACTAGACTACGTATGCTGAAAGAACGAACATTGCACTGATAATTACTAGGCGCTCATTTTTAGTGTAATATAGTTATCTTATTTTTCTGTAGCACTGATTACGTGTAGGCGTCGAAGGTCAGTCTGACCTTATTGCATTGTATAGAACTGTAATACAGCGAGCACCGTTTTCAGATATTACTACTTTTTCATTATTACTTTTTCGTTTGGTTAAATAATGATACGTAATTTAAGAGAGTAAATGTTGTAATTAGTGAAGCTGTTTAGTATACGGTTAAGCGTCTGCGCGTCTAATATATATAGACATTTTTTAGTATTTTCCCGCAGACCGGTTTAACCCTTTAATGGCTAAGCCGGCCCCAAACGGGTCCTTGAAATTTAATGGTATGGACTCTTGGTAGGTCACGTGACGGCTATTTTTGAGACATTTAAAGGGTTAAAGGTTCAGCCATTATGATGTCACGCGCTCATAGTTTATGAAGACTGGAATATCACTTTCGCGAAAATATATTAGATTTCACAGATTTTTGCTAAACTTAGACATGTTCAAGTCAATTTGCACTTTAACCCTTTCATGACCAAGCCGGCCAAAACCGGGATTTGCAGTGGTCTTGAGGAATATCTATTTGCAGGCTAAGAGAAGGCCATTTTTGAAAGTTTACCATTGGAATGACTGGCTCGGTAACCGAGTCAACCATTCGATTGGTAAATTTGCACAAAAAAAGTCTTTTCTTGGCCTACAAATGGACATTCAATAACGAAATATTCTGATTATCCAAATTTGGTCATTAATGGTTTAGCACCTTGAGAACTACATTCTTAATTCAAGGACTTTAAGCATTTACAAGGATCGCTGTAAAGCCTGGGTCGTACCCTATAGGACTACGCATAAATCGGATTTGGAGAACAGCAGAACAACGGAGGGATCCTATTTGTCATTCAAGTATCTGACGTCATAATCAATTACATCACTAGTTAGCTGACGTCACAATCATAGTAATGTATAGCTATCTCAGGCAGATGGAAAAGTCCTTCACTAGTGTACGAATTCTATTTCTTTGATGGATTTAATCAACATTAGGTAGAATGTTTTGAAATTAATTTGACTGAATGGTGTTGAGCACTGCCTATAATTAGTTTCACAATATTCAAATGCTAACCTGTATAGTTACACTGAAATTGAGATTCTGGGAATTCATGTTTCAACACATATAAATCGATTCCAACACGTGTAAAAAAGTTGGCGGAGCTTAGCTAGAAATGGGAGGAAGGGGTTAGCTAGAAATGGACCTTTCCATTTTTAGCTATGCCCAGCCCATCACTAGCTAAGCTCCACCCACAACCCCGCCGTGTTGGGATTGATCGATCCCCGAATGCCCTAGCTATCAATTTCCTGAAAACTATACAGGGAGGCTGTAGAATATTTTGTAACTAATTTGACTGGGTGCTGTTGCTGCCTATGGCAGCAACAACGCCCAGTCAAATTAGTTTCAAAATATTCAACAGAATATTTATTAACTAGTAAAAGCAAACAATTTGTACAACAACGCATAGACAGTCTTCAAATATGCGTTCGTGACGTACTTATCAACGTCATTCATTATGATGTCATTCTACACATCACGCAGTTCATTATGACGTCATATGATGGGTGGGTACTCTGGAAATGTGAATTCACATTTCCAGAGTATCCGTCTATCATCTGACCTCGTATGACGTCATAATCAGTTCAGCGCGTGTATGATGACGTCACAATCATTACGTCACAAAGGGTTCCATATAGACAGTCACCAAATCTCAAATACTCCGACACGTTGTATGAATTGTATAGGTTTGTAATTCTTTGCTATTTAGTAAACATGCTGTTGAATATTTTGAAACTAATTTGACTGGACGCTATCGCTGCCTTAGGCAGCAACAGCACCCAGTCAAATTGGTTTCAAAATATCCAACAGCTTAAATGTGTAGTTTTTTTGGAAATTGATAGTCAGGGTGTTCAGAGATCGATCAATCCCAACACGAGCGATGTGTGGGTGGAGCTTAGCTAGAGATGGGCGGGGAATAGCTAAAACCGGAAAGGCCCATTGGCTGGTCTTAGCTGGAAATGGAGGGGTGTGGCAGCTCAACTAGATATTGGCGGGGGCTTACCTAGAAATAGAGAGGGCGATCCAGCTAGAAATAAATCACTCTAGTAATATAATTTTTTTGATCATTAGATGTACGTATGATAATGAGGGATATCCTATGAATTTTAGCCCTATACCTGCGACTTTACTCTTTACTGTGAAAATTTTGACTAAGATCGAACGATTAACAGACCGGTAGCTGACAACTCAAAACACTCAAGACCTACAAATGTTTTCACTTTTTCTTGGCCAAGCATTTAAAACTGTCAATTAGAGATAACGATAAACAAAAATACGAATCCATCCAAAGCAGTCGGCAAACATGGAGATTTACCCTAAATTAGATGTGCAAAACCTTCCCATCGGACCGCGTGGTTATCCGCTTGACCCCACCTCGCACTGCGCGGTTTATCAGAGAGCTATGCCATAGGGGTGGAGAGGGGTACACTGCTGGACGAGACAAACACGTGGCGTTATCCTCAAGCTAACCAAACAAGCAATGGAATGAAAAATGTCAATAAGCAAACAGACATGTGTGCCAATGACTTGAATTGCTGTCGAGGATGACTGCATTCTTCGTGTGCTAGATCAACATAGCATAGCTTTTAGCCTGCCCACTATTCATGTGTAAGAAGCGAGTGATCTTCCTCAAATGACACATGGGAATTAATTGCTACTCAGCAAATAACCAAGTATATGTACGTTTGCTCAAGTCATTTCCTCATACTGTCACGAAATAACGAAATCAGAAATACGTTTACAATACAACAGTTGTAACGGGGCTGGGTGATGTGGGATTCAGAGGATGCATAGCTCCAGACATGTTGTAGGGTGTTACGCACGCACCCTATAGCATAGTTGTCAAGCAGAATAATGATGTTGTTTATCACTCAAAAGACAGGAAATGAGGATATATCTTCGAAGAACATATCATTCTCAACCGTCTCTTTATAGCTCTTCATCCGCCGACTAACAAGTCAGCCATACTCTAACATTAGTTATTCGGCCACCGCTGGAATGCAAGAATAAGATCGTCAGCGTGCTACATATAATCCCAGCATAGATTAGCTTTTGGAACCGTTTCAAAACCCATACAGCACGTTATTGTCATTTTTAGGGGGTGGGTGGGGGAGGGTGGTGGTGGGTGGGGTGGGTGTAGAACCCACGTGAATGGGGTGGGGGGGGGGGCTGCCTGTCCTACGTGCCCATGCACATTTAGCGCCTCGTTGAGGCTAGGTAAATTAACTTAAATATGTATAAATCTATCAATGTCTTGGTGATATTAATGGAAAAATATATATATTTTGAAACCTTTTATGTGAATTTACTTATTTATTATAAGATATCACTGTATGGCGGTTCCGTATCTATATGACATAAAACAGTGAATACATATATAGACTACTTCATAAAATAGCATTATAGCGTACAATATTGCATTGTACTATTGTACAATAGCGCATAGGGGCCTGCATAATACACACACGCACATGCGGACACATAGATTTATAGGCCTACATGTATGTATAATTGACCATATATAATATAAATATTTCGCTGAAAAAGCAGTAACTAGTACGGCTTTTCCTTTTTGGGGAAATATTTATTCACTTTATATATATGTATATGACAATTTTATGCACAATGTCATGGCAACACAAATACCCGAGCGTGGATGTCTTGGCTTTGTGTGGGAAGATTCATTTATAACATCATCAAAACGTTATTGACACAAACTTAATATATCAGTTGTATCTATTTGTTGACCTGTCGCCGATCTGCCCTATTTGTACAAGTAACTAACATATGATGAACTTGAATGCGGAATGAATGTGAATCTTGACTCGAATTGGTCGGTATGGTATGTCTTGGTAGATATATATATATATACAATGTGCATCTTAAAATTGAGTCTATATAACCTATATTTCATGTAACCATTGGGTTACCCCTCCTCCCACTCCTCCCCCCCCCCCACACACACACCCCAACAAACCCCCCACCCCCCTTTACCGCAATTAATCTTTTCCTGCCGAAGCCGGCCAAAGTCTTTAGAATGTCAATTTGCAGACCAAGAGAATAATATTCTTGAAAATGTATTACTTAAATGACTCGCGTGATAATCGAGCTAGTTATTGCAGTGGTAAGTTTTCAAAGAACGTATTCTCTTGGCCAGCAAATGGACATTAAATACGCTGGTAAATTTAACTTTCTTGACCAGGTTTAGCCATTAAAGGGATAAACAAACAGTATGTACGTCATGACGACAGCCATTAATCTTTTTTATTGAATTGAATTAACACCGAGTATATTCAATTTCCAAAATTACAAGAACGAACCTCAGAGATAGTTGAAATTTATTGCATTCATTGTAGAAATTTTGACCACCAAAATCAACGAAGGATCAACATCGAGCTCTGCTCCGCCCATTTCTAGCTATGCTTCGCCCATTTCTAGCTAAGCTACACGCAATATTGTACGCTTGTTGGAATCGATTTGGAACATTGAAACCAGAAATCACAGAATCTAAAGTTCAAAGTAAACTATACAGGTAAGCTGCTGAATATTTTGAAACTACATTTGACTGGGGCCTGTTCCTGCAACAGCTCCAACTTAATTAGGTTTCAAAATATTCTACAATGCGTTTATTAAATTGTAAATGCATCAAAGGCATCCAATTCGTGCACTTTATTACAGACTTCGATTTTTATGATGGAGCAATGCGTCATTCGGATTGTGATGCCAGCTACGTCGTGACGTAATTGATTATGTCGTCAGATAATCGAGTGACAGATCGTATCCCTCCCTTCATATGGATCTTCGGTAAGAATCCCTTCGCAGAACCTAACTCCTCTACTATCAACAGAGCTTCAACGCGCTCAAAATGCTTTGTCTATCAATTAACCCCGCAACGGTCAGGATTTTTCAAGAAATTAGATTTTTCTTGCAGCGAAAAGAATGCTATTTTTTTAATTTGCCACTGGAATTTATCTCTAAAAAGTAGCTTTTTGGTGGACTGCAAATGTATATTTTCCAAGAGCATTGATGGTCTTTTGGCCGGCTTGACTATTATTTAATATCAATAGGTTTGGTTAAAATTTCCTCAACTTGAGTTATCATAAGAAACGCAACACAGTGCCATTAATTAGGACATATTGCGTCCCCGTGATCATAACCTTTGACATTTTGATGACAAGATCACTGGACATCTTCATACACACACCCCCACTCCACCAACCCCCATTTTCAACCTACCATGCAAGTTTGATTAACAAATCCGTCTAGCAAAACAACTTGATGCAACAAGGAGTATAATTTCATGACAAAGTCCGATAGTCTGAGTCTGCCATTGTTGTCATATGCTGTCATTTTGGCTGACGATATTGATAAAAAACAAACACCCGTATATATAAATCAACCAATCAGAAAGCAGCAATCGTTCATATTTATTCTGCATAATAATTCGAATTTTTCTGCATAATAATCCTAATTATTATGTATAATAAATCAGATAGATTCTAGCATTCTGATTGGTTGAACGGAATAGTTAATTCATATGTTATGGTTCTAACGGAGAGGAGTGTTAATATTGAAAAACACGATGTGAAAAACGAGATTTTTCTTGAGAGAAAAATTATTAAGCAATAAAACGGAATTCAATTATGTAATTTTATATCCCTATATGTCTGTAAGCCTATTGTGCTCATTTTTTTTTTATCTCAGCAAGAGCCATCCGGTACAATACTGGGACAAAATTCAATCAAACTATAACAGTGATTAAATGCGCATCACAAAAGGGCCTCTTCAATTCAATTCAATTCAATTCAGTTTATTACTCCCAGACTATGTACAAAGTATGTGGGGACAGTACTTACATTCCAATATTATACTAGTGGAGTGCAAGTGGACACATTATTACGAATATTATAATAGCCATTGTAGCAGTAGTAACAGCAGTAGAACTAGCAGTAGTATCAGCAGTAGTCATAGTAGTAGCAGTTGCAGAGTAGTGGTATAGCAGTAGTAGTGGTAGCATCAGTAGTAGCAGCAGACGTATTAACAGCAGCAGAAGAATTAGTAGCAGTAGTAACTAGATTGATCTGTCGATGACGCGTCATCGCAAATCCCTACGTTCACCGCTTTGAACTTTTGACCCCACCCTACAACCCACTCCACAATCATATGGGTAAGACACATACCAAATTTGGCTGAATTTCGTCCAACAGTGTCAGAGGAGTTACATTACAATCAATTTCATGACCCTTTGACCTCACACCTCACCCCTGGGGGCGGGGCCAAATGTAAATGTGCTCACCCACTCCACGTTGATATGGGTAAATTACATACTAAATTTGGTTGAACTCCATCCAATGTTTTCGGAGGAGTTACATTACAAACAATTTCTTGAAACGTGGACCTCACCCCACACACCCATGGGGGTGGGGCCAACTCTAAATGTGCTCATGCACTCCACATCGGTATGGGTAACTTACATAACAAATTTGTTTGAATTCCGTCAAACAGTTTGGGAGGAGTTGCATTACAATTACTTTCTTGAACTTTTGACACCCATCCCCCACCCAAAGGGGGCGTGGCCCAATGAGAATGTATTCACCCACTTCACATTGATATGGGTAACTCACATACCGAATTTGGTTGAATTCCGTCCAATGGTTTCGGAGGACTTGCAATACAATGCATTTTTAACCATTTGACCCCCATTCCCCACCCACAGCTGGGGGGAGGGGGGCGATGGGCAAACGTAACTGTGTTCATGTATTCCACATTGATATGGGTAACTGGCATACCAAATTTCGTTGAATTCTGTCGAACGGTTTCGGAGGAGATGCGTTACAATCAATTTCCGCAGGTTAAAATTTGGCCTTTCGACCCCTCCCCCGACAAGTTATATTGGCTACGTACAATCAATATATACTGAGCCCAAAAAGTTTAGCGACAGTGAAGTTTGGTTTGTTGTATTAAAACTATTCGTCCATTTATAACCAAATTTGCAGGCATGTTTCGTCAATGTAATGTCTCGCTGAAAATGAAGAAATGCAGATCATTTCTTGCATTTCTCGGCCGCACGCTTACTGCGTGTGAAAATGGATTTTTCACGCACTGGCCCGCATTGGCGGGTAGAGAAGGCAAAAATTCACCATATTGCAAAAGCAGATAACGAACGTTAACACAAAACGCTTAAACGTTAACCCTACCGAACATGTGCCGCCGCCCAGGGCTACCCGAAAATCAGCGCCATGAAGCAATTGGAAGACTCGCTGCTGGGCAGAGCGTTCGCGCTGTTGCTCGACATTTTAATGTGCACGCCTCAACCATTTCCCGTCTCCGCCAGAGCAGGAAACTGGACATGTTAATGACCGACCACGATCTGGCAGACCGAGAGCAACAAGACCACGAGAAGACCGCTACTTAGTGACGTCATCACGAAGTCACAGGTTTGAGACTGCGCCGCGGCTGTCCCGTAATTTGCACACCGCTACCGGCACTACAGTGCATGCACAAACTCTGCGAAACAGACTCCATGATGCTGGACTGCATGCCCGTCGCCCACTTGTCGCTGTTCCGCTTACAGAGCGTCACATCGAGAATCGGTGTGCATGGGCAAGAACTCATCAGCGATGGCGTGCTCAACAATGGAGCCACGTTTTGTTCAGTGATGAGTCGAGGTTTTGTGTGGATGTGGCGGATGGTAGGCAACGGGTTTGGCGACGTTTAGGAGAACGGTATGATGCAGCCAACATCATTCAGCGCGACAGATTCGGTGGCGGCAGTGTCATGGTGTGGGCTGGAATCCATGAAAATGGCAAAACAGATCTTATTGTGATTCGCGGAAATTTAACGGCTCAACGTTACTGTGAAGAAGTTGTCGCCCCTGTTGTCATCCCTTTTATGCAGCATCATGCAGAATTTATGTTCCAGCAAAACAACGCCAATCCTCATTCAGCTAGGGTCACCAGTGATTTCCTTGAGGCTAACAACGTTCCGGTGTTGGACTGGCCAGCGCGATCACCGGACCTGTCTCCTATTGAACACGTGTGGGACATTCTTGGCCGTATGGTGCGTGAGAACCATCAACATCTTCACAACGTGCAGGAGCTGGAAGCTGCACTGCTCCAGGAATGGGATGCGATTCCTCTTCGTGACATCAGGTGCTTAATTCGAAGCATGAGAAAGCGATGTACGGCGGTTGTTAATGCGCGCGGAGGTCACAACCGGTATTGACAGCTCAGTGTCATTATTTAAATTGGACCCTTCCGTTGAATGATGCCGTGTTAAAGGCGCGATGCTAGCATTACAGTAACAAGAGACTGTTGTTCAAATTGGAAAATGACCTATCAATTAAATAATTTATTTGAATCAATTTATTGTTTTTGTTAAATAACATTTATACAGTAATATTCTCAGTGGTGCTAAACTTTTTTGGTTTAGTATATGTCGTATACCGGCTATATATAGGCAATACACATTGATAGATCTTAGTCGGTATATAATCAATATACAGTGATGCGTATATTGGCCTGGCTAATCATCTTGAAGCCAATCCAAACATATATCCTTGCTGTCACATGCATACATCTACATACACATAAATACACGCAGGCACGGACGCACGCGTGCAGGCAGGCAGGCACGCACGCACGCACGCACGCACGCACGCACGCACGTACACCATCGATTCCAGTCAATTCGTGTAGTTGTGAGACGGGTAGTTGAAAGATACTCCGGTGAAAGAGGATTCCTGTCCTCTGGGTGCTGGTGTAGTGGTTAGCTATTTGCCTCCAAAAAGCTAGGCGGAAGGTATCATAAAATTCATTAGTTCGAACCCCACTCGGGTCGAAAAAGGTAAAAATTACATTCCAGATGATGAAGGAGCTATATTCTAGTGCCAGTGCGTTGTCAATGACAGGGTTCATCGAGCTAATGCTTGACAAAAATAAAAACTACGCCCGCCCGCCCGCCCGCCCGCCCGCCCGCCCGCCCGCCCGCACGCACGCACGCACGCACGCACATACACACACACATATATATATATATGTTCACATTTGCCCATTTTGGACATATCAGGAAACAGTGATGAAATGTTTCAGCTCCCTGACAGTGAAAATGGCCATGTATTGGCTAGGTGCCGGCCCGTTACATTATCAGGGAGGTGTAGCGCGGATCGGCCGGACGGATACGAACCGTCCCAGCAAGGCTGGGTACGGAATGACCACTCCGGGTACATTCCAAACACGCCCCCTGGGTAGGATAATACGCGTGTATAAAGCCGTATGAGAGAGGTTTTCTATAAAAAGTCTGTGAGATCGCGTAGCCTGACAACAAGTGTCAGCATTGGGAGAGAATGCGTACTTAAGGTGTACCGAGTTGGTGCACGTGATTTCTTTAAATCACTCCATTCTCGTCGTGCTTGGTACCAATCAGGACCGGAATGAGACGAGGATTCCAAAACTGTTTACCTTTTTTAAAATCGGACCAGAAATGGCCGAGTTATCCTTAAATGGCTCATTGAAATTATTTCCAAAATATTACTGGGACGTCGTAATCGCGTGTATGTATTAAATGAATGGGGAATGCGCCTATCACGTGATAGCATCGTCACCCCCCCTTCTAGCTGCTCGTTGATTGGCTGGGCGTCCTGCCTCTGACGTCACGAGTAGTATAAAAGCAGCGAAAAATCAAGAATCGAGACCACACTTCGGCGAGAGACAGCCAGTGGTAGGTTGTTGGACCAGTGCAGTGCTAGACAACTGCTTACTGACTGTGGCTCGCTATTAGCCACAGCAGTGCCTTTCCGAATTCAGTTCTCCTGCGCTGGTCAGCAATCGACATCCGCAATCACATAGTTTTTGTAAGCCCTCGGATGGCCATCCGGGGCAACTAAATAAATAGAAGAGACTTCCTCACTGCCAGCACTTCAAGAGGATCCTTCATGCGGATGGGCCTCACGACCCAGATGTAATCTCTACAGCATGTAGAACAAGTGGTGATTCTTGGTGGATAACTCGTCAGATCTTCCGGAACACGCTGAAAAGTGGTATTCAAACCTCCACGCAGCATGTCCTGTGAGTAATTAACTTTTAGGTCACAGTCTGGTGGGACTCTGCCTGGTGCACCGCAAGAGCAATGCGATGCATCATGCATGGTGTGCCCAGTTATGTATATGCAATGTTTAATTACAACTGTAGCCCTCTCTGTTACGGGCAACTTTCAAACTACCATCACCGGACGGACACTTTCTAACTTACTGTTTAGATTAACATACTAGTTATTATGACTATCTAATGGACATCCATCTACAGTCGTTCTTCTTCACTGTCTTGAGAGTGAGCCGCATCAACAGTTCGCCTGTGGAAATTTCCCAGCAACTTCAGAATCGTGCCACCTCACGTTCCTCATCTGTAATGCAGCATCTACAGTGATTTATGAACTTTTTCTGTACCGATGACCAATAGGTACTCAAGTAGCTATACTATTATACTATTATATTTATACATGCATTCCGTTATAGGTACTGATGACTAATAGGTACCTCCCCGGTCGTCTGAGACCACATTTTATAGTTTCAATCTTTTTACGGTATATATTATCCTTATTTTTGTGCTTACAACATGGTCCTATGACCTGAAACACTGTTAGCACTGTGATAGTTAGTTACGTATATGGCAAGCAGCCATCCTAGTTATTTTGTTTGGTTTATATAAAAACTCTAGGACGCAGTACGCTAGTCTATACTATACAGCATCCTTATATCCGCATCACTTTCCCCCCAGCATCAATTTTACACTGAGATCACTGTTCATGTTCACATTGCTCGAGCCTAACATGTGATGGACTAAAACTGGCTATTCAAGCTCGATATGTATGATTACTCTATGCTGCGGCTATAGTAGTGGAAACATCCTACAGCTGGAACCAGTCCTTCTTCACTTTTGCCCACTGTATCTTGTCCTCAGCAGATATCCTTAGCTTCCTCAGGTCCCTTCTTGACTTGAGTGTCCCGAGTCCTGCTTTCTTGAGGTCACCTCGTAGCACGCTTAGCAGATTTATGCAATGACATCCTCATTATTATTTTAATATAAAAATAATAGAATAGGTTTAAAGTAGTTAGGAACAATCTCTCCGTAAGAGACATTTGTGTATGCCTCTTTTCCGGCTGTGGTGGATATGTAGCACTGTCTAGATTGTATAAATTGGCCAAATACCTTAGGGCCTCTTATTATATTGAGGGATTGTCTCTTTCCACGCTCCTCCAGCCGCAAGGCTTAATAATTGTCTGGACTTCCCATCGACACGTTGGCATGATCCGACTCTGGGAAACTATTGGGGTTTCCGAGCAGTGAAGACCAAAGTGTCAATTTCGCATACACCCCCCCCCCCACACTCTGTATCTTCAGATACCAGTTAGCGTAGATAACCCCTCCAAAGTAGGAAGCACTGCGAAAAGATATAAATATTATATAAAACCGGCCTGCAGTGCATCTCTGGGCATTCTGAAACTTAACCCTAATGACAGGCAAACGTTAGTTCCTCAACACATGGGTGATGGGCGGGACTCAGATCTCAATCCAACTCTGTACAGTGACTGGGTGCGGTCTTTGGACCAAACACGCCCTCACGGGAAGGTAATTAGGGATGGATATCTGCTTCTTACTCCCCGCCATAAAATACTTATGCACTTTCTAAATTGCTTATGTGAATGGTAACTTGCCCGAGTGATGTTATATGTGGTTGCGGGGTGATATGTAACGAGATCATTATGTGATTCGGAAGCTGTCGCTCCATAACATGTCCACATGCTGTCTTTCTGAGGGAGATGCTATGTGGGGTGACCTTCGGGAAATCGGGCATCTTCGCCAGTTAGACTCATGTGTCAAAGGATAGGTAGGAATCCCTGCCACTTGAGGCCAAAGCTTGGAAGCGAATCTTACAACTAAATGGTAGGTTAGAATTTAGCAGAAGGCCCGCATAAATAAAGCAACAACTACCAAAGCAGTATCTTTGGACATACATAAGATGGTGGCCTTTGAATTCCTCGGAAATCATCCGCCCTGTCTTACATTAATTATAATTTCACTAGGTTGACACACACCACACTTAGCTTTTGTTTGAACAAGAGAATGGCCCTTTTTGCCAGCTCTCTTCCTCCGCTTCGGCGTTGAAGGGATTTTCCTGTGACGGAGGCCCGCACGAGGCACTTTCCTCTCGCAATAATCATATTTTTGTTAGGGGTATAATGGTTTATATTAAACTACCTAAGTAGCCTCGTTAGGACGCTCCCTTGCAGGGATACCTCACGGATGTATACGGATCGGTGAGGTACCTCTGATGAGCCCACGTAAACAAGACACCCGCTTTCTTCTATGTACTGTATATTTTCTCTCGTATACTTGCAAACGAGTACCATTGTTTGCATAGTGTTTATGTTTTGAGTCATTATTATGTCCAGACTCCTAAATTAAGTTATTGACCGTCATACCGGTAACACTAATGGTTGGGATGAGATCGTGATGTTCAATCTCGGCGGCAATGGTCGCATGGCTCCACTGGAACATTATCATTCCACCGGCTGTAGAAGCAGGTCTTTGTACTTTTCGGCGGGTCGTGATACGGGATCCGTAACCCCGAGAACCATAGCTAACCAGCCCTCCCGCGCATCCTGTACATGCGGGGCAACGGAGTGGAGCAACGTAACGGACCAGCGCGTACCCCTGCGAGCTACAGAGGTATAAGGCAGCAGTGAGTATTTATATGCGGATTTAAAGGTGCATATTCACACCAGATTGCTTGAAAATAAAATTGTTAAAACTGTTTTATGTTAAGATTCACACCAGAATGCTTGAAAATAAAATTGTTAAAACTGTTTTATGTTAAGAATTATTTCGTTTCGTTACATATAGGCTCACAGTTTAAGCCTCTAAAAGGATATAATTTAAACAATTTTATTTTCACTAGATTTGCTGTAAATATGCACCTTTAATCACGTCAATTGTTTTTATGCCCACATGAGCTATCATCTCACACACATGCCACTCCAAACCCTCACCAGTCCAAACACCGTCATCGCCGCATCACATCCATCTTTCTCCTTTTACATGCATGTTCCAAAAACTTACACACATGATGTGGCACATGCCCGTACGATTAGCCCCACATAAATCAATTAAATAGATAATCCCCTTCAAATCCAATAATCCATCTCATGTATTTGTTGCCAAAATTTGCACACCTAAAACAAGCATCTCAATTTCAATTCAACAATACTGCTTATGTGGTGGAATTTTTAAACAAGTAATTTAACTTGAAGCTGTTGTATAAATGCTGCTACTTTGCAGCACCGACTTACAGTCAAATTAGTTTCGAAATATTCAACGGAACATTTCTTTACAGAATTTGCTCAATCTGTTTTCTATCGGTAAAAGGATTAGTATGTTCCTCTACATGGTAAATGCTTAAACTTATTGTTCCTACAGCCCACTACAAACACGCCAGCCTGCCCGCCCGCACCCCTACACTCTCACGCACGTACGCACGCACGCACGCACGCACGTACGCACGCACGCACGCACGCACGCACGCACGCACGCACGCACGCACGCACGCACGCACGCACGCACGCACGCACGCACGCACGCACGCACGCACGCACGCACGCACGCACGCACGCACGCACGCACGCACGCACGCACGCACGCAAAGACAACCAACTACTTTCAACAATCAGCATGACCTTTATAGTGAGGGACAGTGTGATGTCCCGCATTCACATTGTGATGAAAGCAAGCCACGCACTTGGATGCCTTTAGGATACCTTAACCCTTTATCAGCCAAAAACGGCATTTGCAGCGGTCTTGAGAAATGTCCATTTGCAGTCCAAGAGAAGACTATTCTCTTAGAACGTTCCACTACGCTATTATTAGTGACGCGCTGATTGGCTGTTGCTCGAACGATGATTGAATAGAGCCTGCGCCTGTGACGTCACGGAGAGTATAAAAGGAGATTCGATCCAGTGATCGAGAGCATCCTCGGCCAGGGGCCGAACAGGTTGGAGCTGTACCAACTACTACCAAGCACGATACACGTCTTCTTTCGCTATGTGTTGGGGTTTTATCCCGTAGCGTGCAGTTCTCCAACCCACAGCAGTAAAACAATTTTGTAACTCCCTATCTGCGGGAGTAATTTGGAACTTTTGATAATCGTTCACGAATACTGTATCCACATTCGGAACATAAACTTGCGGTGAGTTATTTGCGGCCTGAATATGTGAGTCTACAGATGTAGAGGCAGGATGTTCTTTGATGGATGACTCACCAGATCTGCTGGCCATGCCTAAAAGTGGTATTTCAAACATCTGCCGCACCAATCGTGTAGGTTCTTTCGACTTTCGACCGTAGCAAGTAAACTCTGCCTGGTGCGTCTTCAGAGCTGGTTGACGTACCCAGCACCGTGAAGCCTTGTTGTGTATCTTCATTTGCCTCTAACAACCCCCGCTAGTGATCGGGTTGTTTACACCTTCCATCCATGCCATCGGTGTACGGGAACTTTCTTCACCACATAGTACTATCGTATCTTTTGCTGACTGCTCGTTGGACATTCTATTAGGTTTACAATGCTGAGCGATGTCCTTCCCCCGCCATGAACATTCTTGCGGGAATCTTGTTTGCAGACAACAGCTCGTGGGAACCAACCTACGGGAACCAGCCTGGGAAATCTCCAGCTCCGGAGAGCGCATCATCTCACGTCGACTACGGATTGACATGTCAATTTCAGTAACACGGTAGCCTAACTTTGGAATGACTACCAAGTATTCAAGTAACTATACTTCACAGTTTAATTATTTCTCTATATAGGCTTTGTTAATTATATCGTATCCGTAAAAACGGGCCCCAATGACTAAAGGGAACTGTAACTGTCTTAGGACCGATAGTTATAATTTCTGTATTTGTTAATAGTTATTATCATTTTCTTCAATGTGTTGCTAACCGCACTATAGTAGGTTCATTAACCTGTATTAATATATATATATCTTAATTGTTTGACACCGTATTGTTTGTTCTGGTTAGATTATGTATGTATATGGCCAGTGGCCATCCGTTCACTTGTTTTGCTTAATTATAGAAAATATAAGACTGCAGTGCACGTAGGAAACACTATACAGCAACCTTTACATATGCAGCACTTTCTCCCACCACCAACAAATTTTCACTGAGGTCACTCACCGTGCTATAACTTTGCTTAGCCCGGCATGCTACCAACTAACCTGTTCTATATACAGCTCGATAGGATACGTTCAAAATGATTAGAGACACTTTCTTCATTACATACTGTGTAATATACTCTTCTCGTCCGGTAGTGCGATAATCTAGCCACACACTCCGGTAAGACTCATAACTCTAAAATTTTGTCTCTCTTCATGCTCCACTCAGCCTTGTGGCTTCTTAATTGTTTGGATGTCCCTATCGGCACCATGGGCTGATCCGACTCTGGGAAACTATTGGGGTTTCTGAGCGGTGATGGCTAGGGTGCGGTATCACATACACTCCCGTGTATCTTCGGATACTTAGTAGATAGTACTTTAAGCCAATGTAGGAAAGCACTGCGAAAACACATGTATTAGTTATTATTTTATTTACTGACAATCCTCCCGCACCGCAGTGCAAAACTGGCAACTTGTATATATAAACCTAACGACAGGTTAAACGGTTAGTTCCATAGGACCCGGTGACGGGCGAGATATGTATTCCCACCGAATTCTGTTAAAATGTCTGGGCATGATATTTAGATCTGCCACGCCCTTGCGGGAAGGACATTCACAGTGTGTATTCGTCTCTCTTACCCCCACCATAACGATAAGAGAGATGGCCTAATAATGCTTTCGTGAAATGTAAACCATGTCTTGTAATGTTTTATGTGGTTACGAAGTGGAATGTCCGGATTCTTACCCAGTTCAGGGATCCTACTAAGTAACATGTATGAGCGCTGTCTACAATATTGATGTCCTAGGGCATCTGTTTTCCGTGACAGCCGTGTCTAATAGCTAGGTGGATATTGGCCAGCTGTGGCCTAAACTAATTCCTGTTTTGAAAACAACTAAAAGGAATTAAGCAAAGCAGAAGGCCCGCAGAAATAAAGCGGCAACTACTAACTCAGCACATTAGGAACCACATAAGACGGTGACGAAGTAATCCATCGGGAATCTTCTGTTCCGTCTTCACGTAAAACAGTACACACCCCTATAGTCATAATCTCACTAGGTATGGTCTTTTCTTTCAACAGCATTTTTGTTTGAAATATTAGAGTGGGCCCAATTTTGCCTACTATTCTTCTCCTGCTTTAAGCCATGGCGACACCATCCCGAGACGAAGGCCCATGCGAGGCCTCTCGCAAGGATTCAGCAACGACAGTCCATGCCAGGATAATACTCCTCACCCAAACTAGCACTAGGAGTAGTGCCGGCGTGAGGCACATCACTTTTTCGTCTGAGATAACTTTCTTCATTTCAGCTTAGAGGTATAATAACTTACATTAAGTTAAATAGCTGTCTCCTGTATGGGAGCCTCACTTGCGGGGATACCTCTGCGGACCTACGAGTCTATGTGGTATCTCTGGGAGCCCCATGTTTAAAAGTTCATCTAGCTGCCTCTGTGTCTCGTATTTTCGTATGCTCTTACATTATATTTATAGGTCACCAAATCAAATCTTGTAAGTCCATAGATCACGAAATTGCTATGGACAGGCATACTGGGGACACAAATTCTTGGGATGAGACCATTGTGTTTAATGTTCATGACGGTGGTCGCACGCCCCCACCGGAACGATTGAGTTCCACCGGCCTTAGGAGCCGGTTTTTGTTTCCCGCAGGGCAGTCTCGTTCAAGGTCTGTCACCCCGAGACCAGATGCTAACCAGCGTCATCACTCATCATGCACTTGTGGCGTGGCGAGTCGACATGATACATCGGAACGGCCCGACACTACCCGGTGAGCTACAAGTGGCACCCCATGTGGTGCCCGAAGAACATCAGTAATGATGTGCAGCGAACTCACGCCCACACCATATAGTGAGGTCAGTTCAATACCATCTCCGTTCAGCGAAGACTCCCTTGATCAAGAGGTAGCCTCATACGACGGATTTTCAGCACACATGCTCACCGACTATGCCAGAAATTCAGCAGAATCAACAACTCCGCACTATAACTTGTTTTCGCCTGTTAGCGATGG
Organism: Chaetoderma sp. LZ-2023a; assembly: GCA_034401795.1. Lineage (NCBI taxonomy): Eukaryota > Metazoa > Mollusca > Caudofoveata > Chaetodermatida > Chaetodermatidae > Chaetoderma > Chaetoderma sp. LZ-2023a. The sequence continues at coordinate 99,991,247 of CM067360.1, read as the reverse complement.
CACTTTTCGAGATGCCTCACTGGCGGGAACAGAATTAAGAACCATCTCGGACGTCCGCGACAGGCCAACACCATCAGGGCCGAATCATGGACGACTCCGACAAAGACCCGACTACGGGCATATCTACAGCCCATCAGACTACTATCGTTCACCTGTGTCATCCACGGAGATAGTATGGCCGGGTGATAATCCACAACATAGACAACCTCCCGCACCGCCCGCTTCTAGCGAAACGCTATATTCAAGGGGAACACTGCGGAGTCATCGGGAGGAATTGGCACCACCATTTCACCGGTATATCAGTCATGCAACTTATCACGACCATCAGCCGATTGCACCACCGCCATATGAGGAACAACAGTCCTCACCGTGGGAGGAAAGACCGCACACTCTCCACCGCAATCCGCCTCCCGTTCATAGACCCATGCTGGTCTATGGCTCAACAAATGGGGCGGACTCATTAAATTGGAGTACGCGTGTCCTGGCTCCTCGGCATCAGGGGTAGACACCAACACCACCGCCACTGCCACCACAATCAACTTCAATCCAATCATCGACTTCCCAGATATCCGCACCACCCGGATTTCAACCACTGCATTCTTCCCGCGGTCTTGGCCAAGTCATCCTCCCTCCCGAATTTAGTGGGGAAAATGACTGGACCAATTATAAAATACAGTTCGAGATAATAAGTCAGACTAACCGCTGGGGTGATCGACAAATGGGTGAATATCTCGCCGCAAAACTTTCGGGAAAATCGCTTCAAGTTCTTGCGGATCTGGGGACGGATTGCACACCCACCTACACACAGTTGGAACGAGCACTGACGGAGCGATTTGGCGACACAGTCCACGGAGAAACCAGTCATCTTCAACTTAAAGATCTCCGATGACGCGCGGAAGAAACTCTTCCTGAGTTAGCTAGCGAATTCGGAGGCTAGTCACCCGTGCATATCCGAGCACCAATACGGAGGGCATAATTCACTTGTATCTCGATACTTTCATCGATGCATTAAGCGGTGAACCTGCTCTGAAAGAAAAGCTATTTCTCGGCGACCACGGGAGTTTGGCCGAATTAACGGCAACCGCGGTTCGTATTGAGAACTTTCTAGAGTGGAAGAAGAATAACCGACGCCAACTCCATCCTATCAATGAGATAGAGGGTGCAGCTATCGCCCCGCCCGCTAGTACTCCCCAGATCAGCAACACCAACTGCACAGACAGCACCTCCATCGGATATGCATCAAGCAATTTGCTGCCGACATCTTTTTGCCTACAGAGGTCGTGTTAAAGGTGCATATTCACAGTAAAATCTTTGAAAATAAAATTGTTTAAATTATACACTTTTAGAAGCTTAAACTGTGAGCCTATATGTAATGAAATGAAATAGATCTTAACATATGATGATTCCATTCCCTATAAATTAATAAACGTTTTTGAAGTTGCAAAACTTAAATAAGAGGCACGGGCCTCTATTTCAATTTCGCCAGCACGGTCCTCTATTTCAATTTCGCCACTTAAAAGATTATATTAATTTATATGGAATTGAATCATCATATGTTCAAATTTATTTTGCTTCATGACACATAGGCACATAATTTAAGCTTATAGAAGTATGCAATTTTAACAATTTTATTTTCAATCATTCTAGTGTGAATATGCACCTGTAATCTTTTCAGGCATAATTGCATTTGTCACCAAATTGAAAAGCTCAGCACATTTCTCTGTGGATAGATTGGTGAAATTCTTCAGTGTGGAAGTAAATGCTTCAATGCTTTCTCTTGATGCATCATCTTTGATTTTGTGAGAGTATGGTGATACAGTTGTGCAGAGGACCAGCCATGTTTTGGGCTTCTCGCCTTCTTCAGCAAGTGATTCAAGTTGTGGAGATATGAGGGAAAAACTTGGTGCGAGCATGAGCATCCAGTGTGATCCCTATGAGCCCGCCAGTTACTTTTATTGAACGATTGATATGCTTCATCGCATTGTCAGCACCAATTGCAGAGAATGGAATGTGTGGATTCTCGTTCTCGATCCAGTGCCCACGAAAAAACTCTTGATGGATGTCATAGTCTAAAATCCTTAGTAATTCCATATCTGCTAGATATAGTGGGATCATGCGTGTATAGGTAAGCTTGTCATGAGCAAAGAAGTACTTGGTAAATGTCACAAGTGCTGACAAATGTTGCTTCCAGTTGCCGGTTCTGGCAGATCTGATGAAAAGTATCATTTCCATAATCATCTGCATGTACTGGCGCATAACGCCTGACAGTGGTATACTTCCATTTTCGGAGTCGAATTGAGTCATCTTCTCCATTACTGTAAGGGACTCAATAGCGGGAATCATTTATGTATGTGATTGCTGTATGTGTTCACAGCTACCATCTGCACATGACTGTTCAAGAATATTTGCTGCATTTGTAAGCCGTTCCTTCAGATCTGGATGGCTCTGGAAGAATGCCTTCTGGCATAGCATAAACACAGCATGCAGGATCACAAAATGTGCCTCGATTCCGCTCTTTATATGCTTCCTCTAGATCATCTGCTTGATGGTCACTGGTCCATACATGTTACCGTCAGTCCAGTAGAAGTCAATCCCGCTATTTTCGATGTAAGTAGCATCTTAATTCTGCCATTACAACGTGAAGCTCACCAGTGCGGAGTACAATGTTATCCATGTCTTTGCGAGCCATCTGAAGTTGTTTTGTTGGATTGTAGATGCCCATATCAAGGGAAATCACGGTCTCATGATTAGGATCCACTACTTGTGTGCAGATAACCTTCGCCTGCATGAACACTGTTAGTAGTGCCTGCCACGCATGAGAAGGTGTCACAATAAATGGTCGCGTGCCGAATTGTGTTGTAGGTAGTGCTTCGCTTATCAATGAGTGATATGCAGGTCATGTTGGAATGTTATCCTTTGTAGCTGCATCCTTTTCATCAGGCACTCTGTCATTCTATTCAATTTAACTAGGATTCGACCCACAAGCCAGGCAATATCTGGAAGGTTGTCATCTGATTGTACTTGTACATCTTCTGTTAGACTGAATGGATCATAGGCATGGCACGGGGGCTTGGCTGTTGGCTTGGGACAGTGCAAGAGTGGCGCTACCGTCTTTGGCAGCTCCTTTATTGAACACCTTTGATACCGCCTCATTAGGTTGACAACGCTGATAAATGGCCATAGCAGCAGCATGCAGGGTACGTTTCCCATCTGGCGTGCCCTCTGCAAAATCAACATTATCAACAGCGAAGAAGACATGCCTTCCATGAATTACATCAGGATGTAGGTAAACGTTATCATTCATTAGCATTTTCAGCAGCACAGTTGTTTCTATCTCCTCCTCTACCCGCAAGAGCATGTTGTATTCAACTGACATCACAAATCCGTGCAAGATATCTATGAGTTTCTTACTTCGGGTCGCTTGATAAATGGTTATTCCAACTGCTAACCGGTGTGGCAATTCACCTCAATGTATGTGAGTTCTTGTTGCTGACCTGCTGCTGGGACATGAACATAGTCACTGTACTTTGCGCTAGGTTCATGGGATGCTTGCTGACTTCTGATGATTTCTTGTCATGAGATTGCATGTTGCAGCTAATACCATCAGCAAAACAGCAGACCCTGTTGCACAGAATGTCTTTTTATCTGATGCCCGCTCCGTCTTGAGGCTATCGCCAAAGGTAAGCTGCCACAACTTGAAGAAGCACTACAAACCATCAAATGCTTTCGGATAGCATTGCAGTGGATCCCCTCACACTGTGGAGTCCAAGGAAATGAGGAAGCAGACAAGATGGCAAAGGTGGGTGTAGAAGAGAATCAGACAGAAAACATGGTTACACATACAGAGATGAAGACTATCATCAAGTCACTCTATAGAACACCTCAATCAGAAGATGCCTACCATCATCTCTCGAGGCCAGAGCAAGTGACCATTTTCACCTCAGAACTGGACCCAACAGACTAAACCAACACATGTACAGGCGGTTCCACATTACGACATCGCCCGCTTGTCCTTGTGGAGAAGCAGAACAGATCACAGAGCACACATTTCAATCTTGCAGTACGTATCAGCTGCTGAGAGAAGAGATCTGGCCTTTGTCAACCTCCTTTCTTGAAAAGCTGTATGGGCCTGTGGAAGAACTGCAGAAAACCACAGATTTCATCTTGAGAACGGCCCTCCAAGTGTGATACCAGCGATCGAAATGAAGAAAGAAGATGAGATGACATTGTGTTTGGCCCCTATAAAAGCCATACAGGTGCTTCGACATATGCTCATCTGTAACATCAGAGAGCGAACCAGCAGATATAAATTTTTAGGCTTTGCTGATTGCCTTTCGTAGCACAGAAGCGGCATTATGAAGAACCTTCCTGTCCATGCTACTATCCTCATTGCTTTCTTATACCAACTGAATTGCAACATCGCTAGCACTTTTGATTGTTACAAGTTCTGACTCATTCACACGTTTACATTTGTGTAAATCTACGTCAGGTATTTCAGATTGATTGAGTTGTCTCAGTTTCCTCCGAATACACTCAGGATTCAAAACATTGTTTGCAGATACAACATCAATGTATGCATCTTGAAGTCCAAACATGTTGAGTACATTTCCACCAATCAACGTAGCCCAACCAGACTTAGAAATTTAATCTCTGCTCCATTTCATCAGCAGCATATGGTTTACATGACAACGAATTCTTTGATCTGCGACAAACATGTGTAATATGCTTTGCCCAGGATCGTTTGTAATACTTGATGCCAATTGCTTGTACATCCTCAAGTGTAAGGCTTCACATGGAGATTGCAGGAAATGTAAATTTCCCTTTCTCCGAGATCTAACAACTCACCATTCTGTTACTTCTGATATACAGCTGGCCCTGACAGCGGCTCTAGGATTATAGACTTAGAAAGCTTTACCGACTCCTGGGAACCGGGTACTCGGCTCCCAACTTCCGAGTACCCGTTTACCATAGAGCTCATATTGTTTGCATAGCCACCAAACAAGAGAAAACTATGGCTTGCCTCCGTGGGGCTGGGAGGCTGGGTCCGTAACAGAATGGTGAGTATTGTTAGATCTCGGAGAAAGGGAAATTGACATTTCCTGCATTCTCCTTCGATCAATACTCACCATTCTGTTACTTCTGATATACACCAGATTTGATCAGTAACCTGGTGGGAAGGGGCAAGCCATAAATGCTAATTTTGCCCCTTGGAGAAAGATTTTAGACTTCAAACTTGACTAACGGAGACCTAAAAGGACCGTCAAGTTCACGGAACCGAATCACATTCGCGTCACAGCCCCCCCCCCTTTTTCTCCTAAGAAAAGGGAGAGAACTAACGAACATGTATCTCGCCTGAAAACACCAATATGCCAAGAGGGTTAACTACTCCCTGCATATTGCTTGTATTAGCCTGGGAATGAGCATGAATATATAAGATGAATGAACATGATACATATATATAATACAAAAAACTCTCACTTATTGAATTACCTTATGATAACAGGACTTCAGACGTACCGCCTCCAACCATTCACCGGTTCGGCCATCGGTGACACAATCTGGTTGACATCCTCTCGCCTGACCATGCCTGCTTTAGGTTCTTTTCTTACCAAAGTGAGAAAAGGGTGAAAAGCAGTGTGGTCACTAACTATCGTTTGAAAACAGCTAAAGCGAGTGGATTGGCTGAGTCTGACACATCCCTCATATAGTAATCCGTGAATGAGGACTCACAGTGCCATTGTGCAATGGCCATGATGTCCTATAACGGAACACCATTGTAAAGGGCGGTCGAGGCGGCTATTCCTCTGACATTGTGTGCCCTTACGCCTTGCACCTGGGGCCCAGTCGCCATCTCGTGAGTAGTCTGAATGCATTCGACCACCAAACGAGAGATAGTATCCATGGATGCGGCGCCATAAGACTTTTTATGGCAGATCCACAGATGTCTATCGTTCGACCGTAACGAGTCAGTCCGTTTCTTGTACTTAGTCAAAGCACGGACCGGGCACCAGACACTGGCATCACGATCAAACCTAGTTAACTTCGGTATAATGATCGGTTTGCCGGGATATCTCAAAGATTGGTTCTTTGACATAACCTCTACTCTTGGCAGAAGACGCAGACCTTCTCCAGAAACAATAAATCGGTTCCTCTCTGCCGAAAGCGCATGGATCTCACTGCGCCTTCTAGCTGAGGAAGCTGCCAATAGAAAGACCGCCTTTAGAGTCAAATGCTTTAGACTAGCCGAACGCAACGGTTCGAAAGGGTGCTTGGCCAGTACATTAAGCACTAAAGATAGACTCCAGGCTGGAATGACTACCGGTTGTCTCGGTCGGAGATTGCTCATTCCCTTCAACATCACATTTAACTGGGCCACCTCTGGACTATCCCTGTTGGCTAGACAAGGGATAACTGATGCCAAAGCTGACTTGTATCCAGCAACTGTGACGGGAGCTAGTCCTCAAAAGAACAGCTCACAGAGAAAGTCTGCTATTTGCTGATAGTGGATTGAAGGGTATCAATACCCTTTTCTTCACACCAGTCTGCAAATCTGTTAACCTTGTTGTTATATGACTTGAAGGTTGACCTCCTTCTCGCAGCCGCGATGAAATCAGCAGCCTGTCGAGAAAAGCCTTCCGACGTGGAACGTTGTTTGATAACATCCATGCAGTCAATTTGAACATTTCGGGACGCTCGTGTAGGAAGCGTCCCTTGGCCTGGGAGATTATGTTCGGAATCTCGGGCAACTGCACATGATTTTCCACCAGCAGATCTAGAAGATCCGTGAACCACGCCCTGCTCGGCCAATACGGCGCTATTAGCAGGACCAGACACGGTTCCTCCCTGACCTTCACCAATACCTTCGTAGAAGAATGGTGGGTGGGTACGCGTAAGCGTGCATCCCTCTCCAGCTTATCGCCAGAGCGTCTGTATCGACGGCATTTGGATCTGTAATCGGCGAGACATATGTCATGATTTGAGCATTTTCCTTTGTGGCGAACAAGTCCACGTTGGGTTTGCCCCAATGCTCGAAGATCCGTCGCAGAACTGGAGGGTTGAGGGACCATTCTGTTGGCAGTATTCTCTGTCTGGGAGACAAAGCATCCGCCAGAATGTTCAATCGGCCAGGAATACGAGCTGCTTTCAAAACAACCGAGTAATTCCTGCACCATTAAATCAAGTGCCACACCCTGATGCACAGGGTGGGCGACCTGGTCCCGCCTTGGCGATTTATATATGATACTACTGTCGAATTGTCCGACCGTATCAATATCACCTTGCCCCTGATCATCGGAAGGAACTCTTCCAATGCCAGTTCCACTGCCATCATTTCCAACAGATTGATATGCAGCTGACTCTCCGGGAGAGTCCATGTGCCCGAGACCTGGTGTTATCCCAGGCAGGCACCCCACCCCTCCAGCGATGCATCCGTGTAAACGGACAGCTGGGGGTGGGGTAGGTGCAGCGAAACCCCTATTAGGAGATTCTGACGCTGTTTCCACCATAGAAGATGCGATATTATCGGCTCCAAAACTGGCACCAGTTTTGACAGGGGTTCTGTTCTCTGTTTCCACAGAGACATCAGATACAACTGGATAGGCCTTCGCATTAGAGCAGCGTACGGGATAACCTGCTCCATGGAGACCATCGTGCCCAGCATCTGAAGGAACCGCCTCGCCTGAATGTGGTTTCCCACTCGAAAAACTCTTGAGGATGGCTAACAGAGACACCACTCTGGGCTCTGACGGGTAAACCCTGCCCTCCTCGAGGTCGAATCGCATCCCCAAATAAACGAAACGTTGAGTGGGCGTCAACTCGGATTTCTCCTCGTTGACTATGCAGCGTAGATCTGAAAGTAACTTCAGAGTCAGAGCAGTATCCACGTTCAACCTGGCTGCCGAGACTGCCTTGAGCAGCCAGTCGTCTATGTAGGTGTGTAGCGCCACGTTCTCTTTTCTGAGAAACGCTGTCACCGCAAGCACCACTCTTGTGAAAACCCTCGGAGCTGTCGACAGGCCAAACGGGAGACTGTAACCTCCCATACTTGATTCTGAAACGCAAATCTCAGAAACCTGTGCCAACTCCGATTCATAGGAATGTGGAAATATGCATTTTTCAGATCGATCCATACACACCACATTCCTTTCCTCAATCCCGCATTACCGTCCATCTGGAACCGAGGCGTATGGATAAACCAATTTAATGGCCTGAGATTGAGTATGGGTCTCCATCCCCCTGTGCTCTTGGAGACAAGGAACATGTTTGAATAGAAGCCCGGAGTGTTTCGGTTTGCTGGTTTTATTGCTCCCTTCAGAAGCAAACCCGACACTTCCTTTTGAACGGCTTCTAACTTGTCTGGCTCCCTTGGTACGGGTGTCCAGACAGGTGCCAAAGACAGATTTTGTGGCGGAAAGTCCCACCACTCCGGCATGTAACCCTGGGATAACCATCCCAGTACCAGACTGTCTGACGTCACACCTTGCCAGGCCTCGACGAAACGCATGCGCCTTCCACCCACCATAGACGCCTCGACGTCTAACGGGGTTGTCCGGCTCGCAGTCCGCCCCCCCCCCCTCTTTCTTAACGAGAAAGAGAGAGAACCATTTCGTTCTAGGCACGACGGGTATAACTGGCACCGCTGTTCCTGTCGCACAGGCGCGGTCCAGGCGGATATGAAGGGAGCTTTCGTACCCTCAGGTACGCTTCGGCCCCTTCTGTCCGCCCTTTGAGGCCTTACCCGTACCCTTCCCCTTGCCCTTCCCGCCTCTAGGGCGGTCAGGAGCAACATTGGGGAGGGTAGGGGCCTCTACAACCTTCCTGGGCTTCTTCGCCGGCGGCGGCTCTGAAAACCCAGCTGAAGCAGAAGTCGCAACAGGCCTAGCTTTCGCCTTGCCCTTTTATGCTTCTTCTGCTCCTTTGAAGGTTGTCCCGTTAGCGGTTTCCCCACAGGCCCTAGTGCGTGCGCTTGCCGCACTAGCTCTAGCTGTAGGTTTACCGCTAACCGATTCTACGCGATACTGGCGGTATCCTCTAAGATGGCCCACGCTTGGCCACCGAAGATGCTAGGCCCTGTCAGGGGCGTCCCAAGAAGACGCTCCCTGACTGCCGTAGCCGGACGCATATGGACAATGACCATTTGCCTCCTGGATTTCGTCACACGCGCTTGCACCCTTGCCAATGCGTCCATCGACAGCACCAGGCCGTCATTGACACATGAAAGTGCCACAGGTGGCACAGGGTGGCCTGCCCCGCTTCAGCCCAAACCGACTGAAGGAGACGATAAGAGTGGTTGACAGCGCTCATCGCTGCCCTCACACCCTCATCGCATAGGGACAGGACTTCTTCCTGGTGTACCTGAGACGTGTCCACAAGTGCCGGACAGGGGTGACCCGCCACGGCACTCTGGACGCCCAGTACCCATCGGTCATCCTCCGTGACCGACGGGACTACACCATACCTGTCGTATTCCCCCCGCGGAATACGACATCTTGCCCGCACCTCCCTGGAGGCCGCAGGGAGCTGACCCTTGGTCATCAGTTGTTTGCCATAAATAGCATCCAACCATTCTATGAACCGTGGATCCAGTCCCACTGACTGGATCCGGGCCGCGGGCAAAATCCCCGTCCTGATCGATGCAACCGACGGACGGGGCGCATCTTCATCGGCCGTGGCCGAAACCACAGACGGGTCAACCCTGGCTAGCCACGCCAGAGCATCTGACCAATCTACCTCCGATGAAGACACCCCCGCAAACACGTCGCCCGTTGACGTGCTCACGGGTCTGCCAGCCACGGCCTCCCAGCAAGGAGCCACGGCTGACACGCCAGGCACTCCGGTACCACACGGCTCCGCCGCCACCCCATGAAACACTCCGGTCCATGGGGTAGGTCCGCACTGAAAACCGTATGGACCCGTAGCAGTCGCGGAACCATAGCCGGACACGGGCGCCAACGGCACCCCACATCCGACTGCCGGACCAGACGAGATAGGTGAGTACCACGCTCGGCCCGGCACACCCGTTCCCGTGACGGCTGGTGCCAAACCAAGCCGCACGGAACCGGTGCACGGTAACGGATTTGCCTCAGCCACAGGCGGAGTCACTGACCTGGCTTGCGCCAAACCAGCAAATGGAGGCCGGTTCCGTCTAGGACGGAATCAACCTCCATATTCTCCACCTGCGGCTTCACGGGCCGCAGCAACCTCTCCTCCTCGGCCTCCTCATCTTCAGACTCCGAAGAGTCGTCACTAGACGAGTCAACCGTGGAACCGTCCTGGCGGACGGCTCCCACACCTGACGGACCGGCCACCGCTACTGGACCACCCGGAGGTGGCCACAGAGAAACAGAAACCCATCTGGCCGAAGCCAGACGGGACTGCCAGGGGGCCGTACGAGACGGCCCCCTCGGTAACCAGTCCAGAATCCTGTCCGAGGACAGGATCCGTACCAGGCATGGGGAGAAACTGCCCCCAACCTTTGGTAGCAGGGACGACACCAGCGTGGGCAGAACGCTATGCAGAAAAAACCCTGCACAGCCGGACCAAACCACGCCGGCGGTGCCATCTCCGCCACCTCCAGCTGGGGACGTGGAGCACCCACACCGGCCAAACCGGGCGCTCCACGATTTACTCTCGGACCGCCTGACCCCGCATCAGACCCAGCCAAGTCCTTCTGGGCAAGGAACTTAACCATAATCTCAACGGACCACACTGCACAAACATTACACCTATGATCAATATTACACAGGGAACACCTAAAACAGACATGGTCCTTGAACACGACACGGACAAACTTATGGCATTCGTCACATGATGGCGGGGCTGGCTTGGCCTATAACATAAGCACAAACCTACAATAAACAAGCGGAACGAGACCCGGATGGAAGGCAGACAATTAATTTTCAAATAATTTGACTCATAAATTAACTGTAACCCTCCCGCACCCCACCCCGCCACGTTACAACAACGATCGCATTGACTATGATGACAAGAACGAGGCGGGCATTAAACACACCCATAATAGATCCTCCAGGATGTGTAACGGCTCCAGGAATCATATCGCATAGCATTCAGGGTATATTTACTAATCAATATAAATTATACTCCTAACGAAAGCAGCACGATATGTGAAGAAAACAACAAAATGTATAACAAACTGCTGTCTCACACGGTAAAACCGCAGACCACGCATCTACTCAAGAATTTTGAAACCACCGATCATTGCAAACCGATCGTGATCGCACGTAAACTTGATCATTCTAAAGTTTCCGGTACCATTTTTAGTACGCAGCACCCAGAATAAGATGCGCGAATTAATGAAAAAATTTCATATAAACATAAACATCCGAGCGACCGGGTGTGACGTCACCCGCTCGGATTCTACGGAGAACGACGTCAGCCGATATTCGTGTTAGAAATACCGTAGCAAACACCTATTTTCATATCTGCCGATCGCCTGTTGGGGTTAAAGAAGGCGATCGTCTGGCATATATCGTTGTTAGCACACGTCCCAGATTCTATGGGTCAGAAATTGGAACATGCGACACAACGAAATTTAGAGACCTAAGTCTTTTAACTATGGATAATAAAGAACAATACAACCTGGTTGTCTTGGGCGGTATTCTCCATAGTCCTTAGTTAATCCTTTCAGAACACACAAACTATCACCGATTAAAGACTTAGATTATTTAAAACACTAAAATCCTTAATGCAAAAAGCATGTATTGCTCTTGTTGCTATGCAAACAAGAATGAGCTCTATGGTAAACGGGTACTCGGCAGTTGGGAGCCGAGTACCCGGTTCCCAGGAGTCGGTAAAGCTTTCTATAATCCTAGAGCCGCTGTCAGGGCCAGCTGTATATCAGAAGTAACAGAATGGTGAGTATTGATCGAAGGAGAATCTCATTCCTGCCTCTTTCAATGGCTTCCCTTAGAGAATGGCCCGCATTCTCTGTTGCAACCATGTGGAATACATTGTTGTATGATGCCCCGTTTTCACAGAAAATGTTGCAAGGAGTTGACATGGAACGTGTGAATTTGTTACTATTAGATGATGGACAAGGAGATGGTCCTCGTCTGGTATTTTTGGAAGCCATTCGCTTTTCAGAACGTTCTTTAGCTCGACTGCACATTCCCGCATGGACCATGCCTTGATAGCACTTTCTGTGATACGTAGCTCATCTCATTTCAAAATCATGACCAATGACATTACCAAGACGTCTGTTTATCTCTGGATTGAAGGAAATTTCAATTTCCCTTTTTCCGAGATCTAACAATAATCACCATTGTATTACTTCTGATACAGCTAGCCTGGATAGCTGGGCCCTAGGACTATAGACTTAGTAAGATTTACCGACTCCTGGAACCGGGTACTCGGCTCCCAACTGGCGAGTACCCGTTTGCCATGAAGCTCATATTGTTTGCATAGCCACCAAACAAGACATACCCATGGCTTGCCTCCGTGGGGCTGGGAGGCTGGATCCGTAATAGAATGGTGAGTATTGTTAGATCTCGGAGAAAGGGAAATTGAAATTTCCTTCATTCTCCTTCGATCAATACTCACCATTCTATTACTTCTGATATACACCAGATTTAGACAGTAACCTGGTGGGAAGGAGCAAGCCATCAATTGCTACTTTTGCCCCTTGGAGAAAGAGCTAGACTTAAACTTGATTAATGGAGACCTAAAATGACCATCAAGTTAATGGAACCGAATCACATTCGCATCACTACCCCGCCCCCCCCCCCCTTTTTCTCCTAAGAAAAGGGACAGAACACACGAACATGCATCTCGCCTGAAACACAAATATGCCAAGAGGGTTAACTGCTCTTTGCATATATTAGCCTGGGAATGAGCATGAATATATAAGATGAATGAACATGATATATAGACATCATAATACAAAAAACTCTCAATCTTGAATTACCTCATGATATTTGGATTCCAGATGTGGAGCCTCCAACCATTCACTTGTCCGGCCATCAGTGACACAATCTGGTTGACATCCTCTCGCTCTACCATGTCTGCTTCTTAATTCTTTCTTACAAATGCCAAAAAAGGGAGAAGGGAAGTGTGGTCGAATAGCTATCGTTTCAAAACAGCTAAAGCGAGTGGATTGGCGGAGTCTGACACATCCCTCATATAGTAATCCATGAAAGAGGACTCACAGTGCCATTGTACAACAGACATGATGTCCTCTAACAGAACACCATTGTAAAGGGTGGTCGAGGCGGCTATTCCTCTAACATCGTGTGCCCTTGCGCATTGCACCTGGTGTTCAGTCGCAATCTCATTGGTAGTCTGCATGCATTCGATTACCCAACGAGAGATAGAATCCATGGATGCTGCGCCATATGGCTTCTTATGGCAGATCCACAGATGTCTATCATTCAACCGTAACGAGTCTGTCCATTTTTTGTACTTAGTCAAAGCACGGACTGGACACCAGACACTGGCATCACGATCAAACCTAGTTAGTTTCGGTATAATGATCGATTTGCCGGGATATCTTAAAGATTGATTCTTTGACATAAACTCTGCTCTTGGCAGCAGACCCTCTCTGGAGACAACAAATCGGTCCCTCTCTGCTGAAAGCGCATGGATCTCACTGCGGCTTCTAGCTGACGAAGATGCCAACAGAAAGACCGCCTTTAGAGTCAAATACTTTAGACTAGCCAAACGCAACAGTTCGAAAGGGTGCTTGGCCAGTACATTAAGCACTAAAGACAGGCTCCAGGCTGGAATGACTGCCGGTTGTCTCGGTCGGAGATTGCAGGAAATTTCAATTTCCCTTTCTCCGAGATCTAACAATACTCACCATTCTGTTACTTCTGATATACAGCTGGCCTTGACAGCGGCTCCAGGATTATAGACTTAGAAAGCATTACCGACTCCTGGAAACCGGGTACTCGGCTCCCAAATGCCGAGTACCCGTTTACCATAGAGCTCATATTGTTTGCATAGCCACCAAACAAGAGAAAACTATGGCTTGCCTCCGTGGGGCTGGGAGGCTGGGTCCGTAACAGAATGGTGAGTATTGTTAGATCTCGGAGAAAGGGAAACTGAAATTTCCTGCATTCTCCTTCGATCAATACTCACCATTCTGTTACTTCTGATATACACCAGATTTGATCAGTAACCTGGTGGGAAGGGGCAAGCCATAAATGCTAATTTTGCCCCTTGGAGAAAGATTTTAGACTTCAAACTTGACTAACGGAGACCTAAAAGGGCCGTCAAGTTCACGGAACCGAATCACATTCGCGTCACAGCCCCCCCCCCCCTTTTTCCTCCTAAGAAAAGGGAGAGAACTAACGAACATGTATCTCGCCTGAAAACACCAATATGCCAAGAGGGTTAACTACTCCCTGCATATTCCATGTATTAGCCTGGGAATGAGCATGAATATATAAAATGAATGAACATGATACATATACATAATACAAAAAACTCTCACTTATTGAATTACCTTATGATAACAGGACTTCAGACAATCTCGGGCGGAGATTGCTCATTCTACCGCCTCCAACCATTCACCGGTTCGGCCATCAGTGACACAATCTGGTTGACATCCTCTCGCCTGACCATGCCTGCTTTAGGTTCTTTTCTTACCAAAGTGAAAAAAGGGGAAAAGCAGTGTGGTCACTAACTATCGTTTCAAAACAGCTAAAGCGAGTGGATTGGCTGAGTCTGACACATCCCTCATATAGTAATCCGTAAATGAGGACTCACAGTGCCATTGTGCAACGGCCATGATGTCCTCTAACGGAACACCATTGTAAAGGGAGGTCGAGGCGGCTATTCCTCTGACATCGTGTGCCCTTACGCCCAGCACCTGGTGCCCAGTCGCCATCTCGTGAGTAATCTGAATGCATTCGACCACCCAATGAGAGATAGTATCCATGGATGCGGCGCCATAAGGCTTTTTATGGCAGATCCACAGATGTCTATCGTTCGACCGTAACGAGTCAGTCCGTTTCTTGTACTTAGTCAAAGCACGGACCGGGCACCAGACACTGGCATCACGATCAAACCTAGTTAACTTCGGTATAATGATCGGTTTGCCAGGATATCTCAAAGATTGGTTCTTTGACATAAATTCTGCTCTTGGCAGAAGACGCAGACCTTCTCCAGAAACAATAAATCGGTTCCTCTCTGCCGAAAGCGCATGGATCTCACTGCGTCTTCTAGCTGAGGAAGCTGCCAATAGAAAGACCGCCTTTAGAGTCAAATGCTTTAGACTAGCCGAACGCAACGGTTCGAAAGGGTGCTTGGCCAGTACATTAAGCACTAAAGATAGACTCCAGGCTGGAATGACTACCGGTTGTCTCGGGCGGAGATTGCTCATTCCCTTCAACATCACATTTAACTGGGCCACCTCTGGACTATCCCTGTTGGCTAGACAAGGGATAACTGATGCCAAAGCTGACTTGTATCCAGCAACTGTGACGGGAGCTAGTCCTGAAAAGAACAGCTCACAGAGAAAGTCTGCTATTTGCTGAATAGTGGATTGAAAGGTATCAATACCCTTTTCTTCACACCAGTCTGCAAATCTGTTAACCTTGTTGTTATATGACTTGAAGGTTGACCTCCTTCTCGCAGCCGCGATGAAATCAGCAGCCTGTCAAGAAAAGCCTTCCGACGTGGAACGTTGTTTGACAACATCCACGCAGTCAATTTGAACATTTCGGGACGCTCATGTAGGAAGCGTCCCTTGGCCTGGGAGATTATGTTTGGAATCTCGGGCAACTGCACAGGATTTTCCACCAGCAGATCTAGAAGATCCGTGAACCACGCCCTGCTCGGCCAATATGGCACTATTAGCAGGACGAGACACGGTTCCTCCCTGACCTTCACCAATACCTTCGGTAGAAGAATGGTGGGTGGGTACGCGTAAGCGTGCATCCCTCTCCAGCTTATCGCCAGAGCGTCTGTATCGACGGCATTTCGATCTGGAATCGGCGAGACATATGTCATGATTTGAGAATTTTCCTTTGTGGCGAACAAGTCCACGTTGGGTTTGCCCCAATGCTCGAAGATCCGTCGCAGAACCGGAGGGTTGAGGGACCATTCTGTTGGCAAGATTCTCTGTCTGTGAGACAAAGCATCCGCCAGAATGTTCAATCGGCCAGGAATATGAGCTGCTTTCAAAACAACCGAGTAATTCCTGCACCATTGAATCAAGTGCCACACCCTGATGCACAGGGTGGGCGACCTGGTCCCGCCTTGGCGATTTATAAATGATACTACTGTCGAATTGTCCGACCGTATCAATATCACCTTGCCCCTGATCATCGGAAGGAACTCTTCCAACGCCAGTTCCACTGCCATCATTTCCAACAGATTGATATGCAGCTGACTCTCCGGGAGAGTCCATGTGCCCGAGACCTGGTGTTCTCCCAGGCAGGCACCCCACCCTTCCAGCGATGCATCCGTGTAGACGGACAGCTGGGGGTGGGGTAGGTGCAGCGAAACCCCTAATAGGAGATTCTGACGCTGTTTCCACCAGAGAAGATGCGATATTATCGGCTCCAAAACTGGCACCAGTTTTGACAGGGGTTCTGTTCTCTGTTTCCACAGAGACATCAGATACAACTGGATAGGCCTTCGCATTGGAGCAGCGTACGGGATAACCTGCTCCATGGAGACCATCATGCCCAGCATCTGAAGGAACCGCCTCGCCTGAATGTGGTTTCCCACTCGAAAACTCCTGAGGATGGCTAACAGAGACACCACTCTGGGCTCTGACGGGTAAACCCTGCCCTCCTCGAGGTCGAATCGCATCCTCAAATAAACGAAATGTTGAGTGGGCGTCAACTCGGATTTCTCCTCGTTGACTATCCAGCCTAGATCTGAAAGTAACTTCAGAGTCAGAGCAGTATCCACGTTCAACCTGGCTGCCGAGTCTGCCTTGAGCAGCCAGTCATCTATGTAGGTGTGTAGCGCCACGTTCTCTTTTCTGAGAACGCTGTCACCGCAAGGACCACTCTCGTGAAAACCCTCGGAGCTGTCGACAGGCCGAATGGGAGAACTGTAAACTCCCATACTTGATTCTGAAACGCAAATCTCAGAAACCTGTGCCAACTCCGATTCATAGGAATGTGGAAATATGCATCTTTCAGATCGATCGATACACACCACATTCCCTTCCTCAAACCTGCCATTACCGACCTCGGAGTTTCCATCTGAAACCGAGGCATATGGATAAACCAATTTAATGGCCTGAGATTGAGTACGGGTCTCCATCCCCCTGTGCTCTTGGGGACAAGGAACATGTTTGAATATAAGCCTGGAGTGTTCCCGTTTGCTGGTTTTATTGCTCCCTTCAGAAGCAAACCTGACACTTCGTTTTGAATGGCTCCTACTTTGTCTGGCTCCCTTGGTACGGGTGTCCAGACAGGTGCCAAAGACAGATTCTGTGATGGAAAATCCCACCACTCCGGCATGTATCCCTGGATACCAATCCCAGGACCAGACTGTCTAGCGTCACACCTCGCCAAGCCTCGACGAAACGCATGAGCCTTCCACCAACTATAGATGCATCGATGCCTAATGGGGGTGTCTGGCTCGGGATCCGAACCCCCCCCCCCCCCCCACTCTCTTGACGAGAGAGAGAGAGAGAGAGAGAGTGAGAACCATTTTGGGCTTGGCTTGGCCGGTCTACCCGGCACTGCTGTTCCTGTCTCACAGGTGCGGTCCAGGCAGATACGAAGGGAGCCCTCATACCCTCAGGTACAATCCGCTCCCTTCTTTCCGCCCTTTGAGGACTTACCCTTCCCCTTGCCCTTCCCACCTCTCGGGCGATCAGGAGCAACATTGGGTAGGGTAGGGTAAGTTCTTGGCCTTCTTCACCGGAGGCGGCTGAGAAAACCCAGTAGAAGCAGAAGCAGCACTCGGCTTAGCTTTCGCCTTGCTTTTGTGCTTTTTCTGCTTCTTAGAAGGTTGCCCGGTTAGCGGCTTGACTACAGCCCCTAGTGCGTGCGCTTGATGCACTAGCTCTAGCTGCAGATTAACCACCAACCGATTCTGCGCAATGCTGGAAGTGTCCTCTAAGATGGCCTGCACTTGGCCACCAAAGATGATAGGGCATGTAAGGGGAATCCCAGGAAGACGCTCCCTGACAGCCGTAGCTGGACGCATATGGTCAAGGACCATCTGTCTCCTGGACTTTGTCACACGCGCCTGCACCCTTGCCAATGTGTCCATAGACAGCACTAGGCCGTCATTAACGCACGAAAGTGCCACAGGTGGCACAGGGTGGCCTGCCCCCGCTTCAGACCACACCGACTGAAGAAGGAGATAAGAGTAGTTGACAGCTCTCATCACATAGGTACAGGACTTCATCATGGTGTACCTGAGTTTTGTCCACCAGTGCCGGGTGGGGCCATCTGCTCCAGCACTCTGGACACCCAGTACCCAGCGGTCATCCTTGGTGACCATCGGGACAACACCATACATATCGTATTCCCCCCGTGGTATACGACACCTCGCCCGCACCTCCCTGGAGGCCGCAGGAAGCTGGCCCTTGGTCAGGAGTTGTTTGCTATAAATAGCATCCAGCAACTCCATAAACCTTGGATCCAGTCCAATAGACTGGATCCGGGCTGCGGGCAAGATCCCCATCCTAATCGATGCAACCGATCGGGGTGCATCCTCCTCCACCGTGGTCGAAACCACAGATGGGTCTACTCTGGCTAGCCAAGCCAGAGCCTCAGACCAATCTGTCTATGAGGAGGACACTCCCGTGAACACGTCACCCGTTGACATGTTCACGGCCCTACCAGCAATGGCCTCCCGGTTAGGAGCCATTGCTGATACGCCAGGAACTCCGGTACCATACGGTTCCGCCGCCACCCCATGGAATGCACCAGTCCATGGAGTAGGCCTACACGGAAAACCGTGTGGACCCGTAGCGGTTGAAGAACCGTGCCCAAACACGGGCGCCAACGGCACCCCATGTCTGACCGCCGGACCAGGCCAGATAGGTGAGTACAACACCTGGCCAGCCACACCCGTCACCGTGTCGGTTCGCGGCAAACCAACCATCACAGCACCGGTGCCCGGTACCGGAGTGGCCTCAACCATGGGCTGATCCACTGCCCTGTCTTGCGCCAAGCCAGACAGATGGAGGACGGTTCCGTCCAGGACGGAATCGACCTCCATTCTCTCCACCCACGGCATCACAGGCCACAGCAACCTCTCCTCCTCGGCTTCCTCATCTTCAGACACCAAAGAGTCATCACTAGACGAGGAAACCTGGCGGACGGCTCCCGTGACTGATGGACCGGCCACCACTTCTGGACCACCCGGAGGTGGCCGCAGAGAGAGAGCCCATCAGGCCGGATCCCGACGGGTAGCCAGTCCAGAACCCTGTCCAAGGACAGGGTCCGAATCAAACATGGGGAGAGACTGCCCTACAACATTTGGCAGCAGGGACGACACCAGCGTGGGAAGAATGCTCCGGTTGCAGACGTGGAACGCCCCCAAGGGCCGAAACGGACGCTCCACGATTTACTTTCGGACCGCCTGACCCCGCGTCAGATCCTGCCAAGTCCTTCTGGGCAAGGAACGTAAGCATCATATCGACCGACCACACTGCGCAAACGTTACACCTACTGTCAAGATTACAGTTAGTACAGGGGAAACAGACATGGTCCTTGAATAGAAGCCTCACGAATTTGTGGCACACGTCACATGATGGCGGGGCTGGCTTGGCCTATAAATAAGCACAAACCTACAATAGGCAAGCGGGACGAAACAGGAATGGAAGGCAGACAATTTTTTTTCAAATATTTTGTCCATAAATTAACTGTTAACCCTCCAGCACTCCACCCCGCAACGTTACTGCAAAGATCGCATTGATTATGACGACAAGAACGAAGCGGCAATAATACACCCATACACTGATCCTCAAGGATGTATAACGGAACCAGGAATCATATCGCATAGCATTCGGGGTATATTTACTAGTAAACATAAATTATACTCCTAACGAAGGCCAAAAACGATATGTGAAGAAACAACAAAATGTAAACAAACTGCTGTAGCACACGCTAAAACCGCAGACCACACATCTAATCAAGAATTTTGAAACCACTGATCATTGCAAACAGATCGTGATAACACGTAAAACTTGAAAATTCCAAAGTTTTTCTGATACCAATTAAAGTACGCAGCACCTAGAATCAGATGCGCGAATTAATGAAACATTTTCCTCACATAGACATCCGAGTAACACGGTGTGACGTCACTCGCTCGGATCTTACTGAGAACGACGTCAGCCGATTTTCGTGTTAAAAACACCGTCAAGCCAACACCTAATTTCATATCTGCCGATCGCCTGTTGGGGTTTAAAGGAAGGCGATCATCTGGCATATTTCGTTGGTAACACACGTCCCAGATTCTTTGGGAAATTGGAACATGCGACACAGACGAAATTTTGAAGACCTAAGTCTTTTAACTATGGAACAACATGGAAATATAAAACCTGGTTATCAACGGCAGCATCCATGGTAATCCAAAATATCCTTAGAGAGCGCACAAAGCTATCACAATTACACAGAAAAAAGACTTAATATAAACTCAAGACTTCCAACTGCAAAAAAGCATGTGTCTCTTGTTGCTATGCAAACAAGAATGAGCTTCATGGCAAACGGGTACTCGGCAGTTGGGAGCCGAGTACCCAGTTCCAGGAGTCGGTAAAGCTTACTAAGTCTTTAGTCCTAGGGCCCAGCTATCCAGGCTAGGTGTATCAGAAGTAATAGAATGGTGAGTATTGATCGAAGGGGAAAGTCCTTACCACCATAATGTGAATGATCTCTAATAAAGTTCAGAAATTTCTCAAGGGCACCCACCACGTTTCACCCATACGCCTATACACACCCATAGAATTTGTACTTTGGCACAGGACAATATCCTTGAACCTTTATGGATGAATGGGTATGAAACATGTTTGATGGCCTATGTATGCCACGAGACTAAATTGATTAGAACAACGTATAGGCCTAATATCCAAATAAACACACTCTAGTCGGTTAACATTTTGATTGATATTGTTTGAGTTACACGAAAATGGGTATATGATGACCATATTCACATAGTAATAATTAAATTTCGTGTATGACGCCAGCATCCTATCACAAGAAGAACCCGTGTTAGGACCACATCTCTTTCGGGATTGGTTAATCGAATAAAAACTGCATACAACTTACAACTGACCATCGCATATATAACGACTGAGTCGGCGATGAGTCGGCGACTGGCAAAAAATATTAAACAGGTTTCATCTTGTAAACTGGTCGGCAACTAGTCACCAACTAGTCGTATACCCGCTCACATACAACGACCCGACTTCTTACAACTGTCGTTCAACTCGATAAAACTACATGCAACTGGTCAGCGACTAGTCGGATCGTTATATGTGAGCCATGCATTACTCGACGCATTATTTATGCTAGCATGTCTGGCCACATGTTACAACTTACACCGTAAATCTATGTATTACTGTTCCCCATATGCCCCAATTCAATTGAATTGCCACCATCCCTGCTTGTACAACTGCCCATTTTCTGCCGCGCATAGAAGAAATAGTTTTAAATTTATTGTCGCAAAACTTAATGATGCCCATGAAATTCAAAAAGATATTCTAATTTGTTTAAAACTAAAATTTAAATGGAAAGAAAGGGTGTCGTTCCCGTGTTGAGCTTGTAGTTTGCCTGTAAATCCAGTTGACCTTTCCCGACACTCGATAGACAGTAAACTTTAATTTACCATCATAATGTTCCTAAAATCTGTATAAATGTGCATCTTGCATGACAGCTGGTATGTCTTAAGAGATCGAACCATAAAAGCATAGATACATATTCTGTACTCCAGCACGCGATGTAATGTATTAACCCTCGCATTGCAAGATAAATGGTCCAAGGTCGATAAGGCTGGTCTGGACTAAATTAAACTCCAACTATAGAACGAGCAGCCGATGGCACGTCCACCCCACCCCTCCCTAACCCACCTCGTGCATTCACAAACCTTGACGTTCTATGCCATCACCACCACCCACACCACCCACACCCTCGGGCGTAGCCTAATGTAAACATCGCCTGGCAAGCCACAATCGCATGAGTAACTCATATATAGTAAATCTGGTTGAATTCCGCCACCTTTGACGTTATTCCCCCACCCCAACCCACTGGTGGGGGGTGGGGGGGGGGGAATAATGTAAGCGTTGCCTCGCAATCTGCAATCATAACGGTAACTAAAATACCAAATCTGTTTGGATCCTGTGCCGACTTTATGCCGCCCCACCGCCACCTCACCCCTCTCCCAACTCCACCCTGCCTCACATCCATCCCAACCATGGGCCAGAGCCTAATATGATTGCCGTCTTACAATCCGCAATCATATGGGCAACTCACATAACAAATTTGCTTGAATTCCACCAAACAGTTTCGGAAGAGATCGCCGGACGGACGAACGGACGAAATGACGGACAGAGGGAGGTGATTACAATATACCCTCCGTTTCTTCAAATCGTGCGGGGATAATAATCCCAATGTTCATTTAATGATACCATATAGCCCCCCCCCCCCCCCCCCCCCCCCCTAGGCACACCCTAAACGCAACCATGCCCACACATTGCTCGATTGATCTAAGTACGCCTATTTTCTTAATTGCTCAGAGTTACTTCAAGGGAACCATTTTAAGGACAACCCATTTTTAAGGTCGCGTCCCCGTGGGGGATCTTGGATTTCGCACACGGATCAATACATTTTCAATAGTTTGTGTTACGCAGTCAAAGATAGATAGAGTTCGCTACACTTCTCAAAATCGTTGTCTGCGTGCTAAATTGTGCTTTGCGTTTAAAACAATGTTGTTGTGATCCTGCCCATCTATCAACCAATGAATTCCCACGGTCTTGAAACAAAAAATGTTGATGGACCCGTTTATAACTATGACCAGCCAATGGAGGAATCCAGTCTTTGCTATGACACGCCCATCTCTAGCTAATCTCCGCCACACTTCGTGTTGAGATCGATCAACCCCTGAACTCTCTGACTATCAATTTCCAGAAAACTGTACAAGCTGTTGAATATTCGCCCTGTCAAATTCGTTTATTATGTTTAATAAATAATAAAGAAATATAATTCGTACTACAACGCTTAGTCGGTCATCAATTAAGCATTCGTGACGAACTATATAGCGTCACTCATAATGTCATTGATTATGACATCATCCTACATGTCGCGCAGTTGATTATGACGTCATATGACGGATGGATAAACTATAAATACCCATTTCTAGCTCGGCTCAGCCACTTATTATTCCAGGCGTGAGATCAGGAGCGCGAACAGTTTGCGTTCGCCATGGGACAGCGTTCAGTAATGTTTCGTATGCTCACTATATACTTCAGTTTAGTAATGTTAGTTGCAAAATATGCAACAGCTTGCCTTTATAACTTCCTTGAAATTGGGATTCTTGGAATTCATGTCTAAGTGGGTCCTATGATAACGCGGCTTACTGGGCCACTTCCGGGACAATGCTTGCTCCATAAACAACAATTCACCTTTCCAGACTATCCATCCATTATCAGGCCTCGTATGACGTCATAATCAGCTCAGCGCGTGTATGATGACGTCACAATCATTACGTCTCAAAGGGTCCCACATAGACCGTCATCAAATCTCAAAGGGTCCGACACGTTGTATGAATTGTATGTCTTTGGTTTAAACGGGATTTATTTTGTTCAGATGGAAGCACGATAAGACTTAGAGTCTTATGCCCGTGTCTCCCATACACATACAGATTATTCAAAACTTTTTTACAACAAAATCGCGGCAAATCATAATAGTTTAATTAATTGTAGTCTATTGGTGTGCATAAGTGTGTGGATGTTGAGTGTGAGGTGGGGGAGAGTAGGAAGAAAGACCGAGATAGAGAGAGAGGAGGAAGGGGGGGGGGGGGGGAGAGGGTGAGAGATAGAGAGAGAGAGGAATAAGATCAAATGGAAGAATAGCAGAGGTGAGCTCTAGATGCTGCCTTCGCCCCGACCTGTACGTGTTGGGCTGCTGTCCATTTACCCCTTAAACTATAAGTTCGCGAACGGGAAGCTACTGAAAGCGGTTGGTGTTAATTATGTATTGACATACCGTATTACAGATCAGTTTATTCATTTCCAAGTTGGCAGTGTAAGTCCCGTATAGAAGCTGGTTGACCGTAAGATTAGCAAGAGAAATATCGTTCAAGGCAAGCTGATTTTGGAAAACGACTCTTTGCTCGTTAAAAAGGGCACAATGTAAGAGGTTGTGGTTTGTAGATTCATCATTGTGCCCACAAGAACAACTGGCAGATTCCGACAGAAAGTTGTCAAATAGATGTCGGTTTAAAGAACTACAACCATTTCGGAGCCTGCATAGCATTATGTTGGCAAACCTCGGGCCTACGTAATACCACTCAGGGGGTTGTCGTATGGGTGACATAGCCTTGAGTTTGCTTTTAAATTCTAGAAGAGTGACAGAATCTATCACCGGCACAGGAAGCATATTCCAGGCGCGGATCGTTGCTGGGAAAAAGGATCCATACAAGAGCTCAGTACGGCAGCGGAATGGAGTGAAGAAAATTGGATGACGGATATTGTAAGGATTTCGTGCTTGGGATAGTGTGGGAAGATGGTTGACCAGAACCTCACAGGTCATCCCGTTAATAATTTTAAATAGCATAGATAATCTATGAAATTCACGTCTGCTTGACAAGGTTTCGATGCCTGTTTCTAAGTACAGGTCTTCAGTGCTTGCCCTACGTGTCATTCCACATACCGTTCTGAGAGCATCTTTTTGGATATCCTCTAGCCGAATTACAAGTTATTGTGGAATATTATCCCCACACAACATCTGCATATTCTAACGATGGTCTAATAAATGTTTTGTACATGATCTCTAGACACTTACGGTCCAGAATATATTTTAGACCTTTAAGTAAGGAGAGTTTGTGTTGAGCGTTTGCTATGAGATTACTCACATGGTTAAGCCAATTCCCTTTGTTATTAAAGGTAATGCCGAGGTGCTTATGATCAGTTGACGGTAGAATTTCAGAATCTTTGAAGTTGATTGAAAAGGATGTGGGCTCGTTGCGTAGGGAAAAAATTAGAGATGTAGTTTTCGAGGCATTAAACTCGACGGAGTCACATGTTTGCCCAATGCGTCATGGTCAGTAGATCGTAATCGAGTGTGGCAGTGTGTTCTTTTAGATCATCTGACATTACATATAGGCACGTGTCATCAGCAAAAAGTCTAATATTGTGAATTATATTGCTGGGCATGTCATTAATAAAAACTAAGAATAACAAAGGACCAAGCACAGAGCCTTGTGGCACTCCAGCATGTAAACGAAGTAGGGTGGACTCATTGCCGTTTATAACTACTCGCTGGTATCGGTTTCCAAGATAATTTTCGAACCATGTAAGTAGATTTCCACAGATACCAAAATTCCTAAGCTTCTGTAGGAGGCCGCGAGGCCATACTCGATCAAAGGCTTTAGATATATCGAAGATTAGAAAGATTATTTCCTTTTGATCGTCAAGGGCTTGAGTAATATCCGTGTAAATATCAAGCCCTTGATTTACTGTAGAATGTGATGGAAGAAAGCCAGACTGATATAGAGTGATATCATGTCTAATATAGTTATAGATATGTTTAAAAACGGTTCTCTCCATAACTTTACTAAGACAACTCAACAGTGATATTGGTTAGTACGCTCTTGTCTCCTTTCTTGAATATAGGAGTTACATTAGCGATTTTCCAATTGTATGTCTTTGTAATTATTTGCTATTTAATGAACGTGCTATAGAATATTTTGAAACTAATTTGACTGGGCGCTGTTGCTGTCATAGGCTGCAACAGCAACCAGTCAAATTAGTTTCAAAATATTCAACAGCTTACCTTGCATAGTATTCTTGAAATCGATAGTCAGGGAGTTCAGAGACCGAACGATTCCAACACGAGCTAGGTGTCGGTGGAGCTTAGCTAGAGGTGGACGGGGCATAGCTAAAACCGAAAAGGTCCATTACTGAACACTGTCGCACGACAAACGCAAACGTTCGCCAAACATTCGCCTTCCTGAATTCACCCCCTGAACTCGCAGAATCTAAACTTCAAGGTAACATCCCTATACTGGTAAGCTGTTGAATGTTTTGAATCTAATTTGACCGGGTGTTGTTGCTGCCTACATATATGTAATAAATTCTAAATTCAAGAACGACATGTAAATCGTACACTGACGGATTTGTCAATACACCTTTGCCTCATTGACGTCATTACGCGGGGATTTCCCTAAATCAAAGCTCGGAGCAAAATTGCTGGCTGGTACCGCCGCCAGCAAGCCGCTGACTCGCGCTGAGTTACTTTTGCACTAAAATACACCGCAATTTAAACCGTTCCTATGATAAACTAAAATCATTATATTATTTAACTCATATATCATTGGAAAGCGCATTCAATTGCCGAACTATTAATGCATTATATTTTATATTTAGTAACGTTTTCACTGAGTTATGTGTGTATATATAATACACCATTCGACTTAGATTCATTAAATCAAGTGGACAATAGGAGATATTTTAGAATTGCAATCAACTGTATTAAATTTCATAAAACTATAAAAACTAATACATAAATGTATAGGAAATTGGCTTAGCTCTCCGATGATGTACGACCTCAAAAATATTATTTAGGCACCGCCTAAAGTGCACTGTATCTTATTCCCATAGTAAAGAAATGGTGTTTGAACGTGGGCTATCGCGGTAAGTTTATGACGTCATCCTTCGCGTCGCATAGTTGATTATGACCTCATATCATGGATGGATAAGCTGGAAAGGTCCATTAACTAGCGACGTAATTGATTATGACACCATATACTTGAGTGACATATCGGATCCGTCTATTGGTCAATGCTCCAAAGAGTGGCTTCAGTGAACCTGATTGACACCACGGCCGTCTGCTGGCAGAATTTGGCTCAAATTTTAGCACAGGGAAAGTTGTGATCGTACAATTATTGTTCGTCAACTTTGGTCATGATAAGAAAATAGAGAAAATAAAAAAGCCCGCAAAAAAATTTAACCTGTGACAGAAATTGGATCCGAATCTATTTTATTTTTAATAACTACACACAAAGCAACATTAAAAACGTATGTACGTACGTACGTGTACGTGCACACGCCATACGTATGTATGTACCTAAGTACGTGCGTACGTATGCACGCACATACGCGCGGACGCACAATACGCTTACGCACATACGCGCGTATGTACGTACGTACCTAAGTACGTACGTACGCACACACGCGCGGACGAACAATAAGCTTACGCACATGCGCGCGTACGTACATACAGGTCTGTGTGCGTCAAATGGAATTTTATGCATAGTTATATATAAACATCTCATACATTTTTTTATCATCTTAATACCAATTCACGTGCAGTTATTAATTGATATATTTCTTCGTCCAATATTAACCAGTGTAGGCCTACTGCTGACTTTCCAATTCCCGTCACTCAACGCATTCGCGCGATAACTCAATAACGCGTATTAATTTTACGAATTATGCTGCTGAAAGTAGGCCAGCTGACAAGGTCTACTGCAAAGGAAAGCAAAAAACGTTCAACGCCAAAACTCGTCCAAGTTACCCCCTCGTAACGCCACAACATTATACAGAATAGAAACCTGATAATGCATGTTATTGTACCGGTGCTGTGCCAATACCGGGCCGTGTAGTGCCAGCGTTGTACCGGCAGCGGCCCAGTAAGCCGCGTTATCACGGGACCCACTTTAGACATGAATTCCCAGAATCCCAATTTCAAGGAAGTTATAACGGTAAGCTGTTACATATTTTAGAACTAATTTGACAGGGACCTGGGACTCAGATCCCAGTCAAATTAGTTTCAAAATAATCATTCAAATTAATATTTATGAAATTGTAACACATTTTTTCGATTTCGGGGTTTCGGTGTAGGAGAGTTAAACTATTTGAAATTTAATTATGCACCCAGATGGTCTATTTATGCACGACGTTATACTTTTTGCATAAATTACACGCTTTAGATTGCATTTTGAGACAATAATACATAGAGCATGCATGTTAATTACCACAGAGAATCGGGGGGGGGGGGGGGGGGGGGCGGTTGTACAAAACGAATACGCACTCTTCTACTGACCCTTTCCCCACCAATGGCAGAGAATATTCTGAAAATACTCAGCAGCCGACATGAATGCTTGTTCTAGAATTTGTTATGCTCGAATATAAGTGTTGAAAGGGTTTCTATGTAATATGAATTGCTTTTTATTATCGCGGTAATTAATGCTATTACTAACTGATTTGGTCGTACAATTGTAGATATCATTTCAAAGAAAAAATAGAGAAACCCGCATACAGAGTGGGGTAAATTAATATCAACAAAACTTGTTGTTGTTGTTGTTGTTGTTGTTGTTCGTGGTGGTGGGTGGGTAGGTTGGTTGTGTTGTTGTTTTTGTTGTTGTTGTTGGTGGTGGTGGTGGTGGTGGTGGTGGTGGTGGTGGTGGTGGTGGTGGTGGTGCCGCCGCTGCTGCTGCTGCTGCAGGTGCTGATAATGTCGTCGTCGTCGTCGTCGTCGTCGCCGCCGCCGCCGCCGCCGCCGCTGCTGCTGCTGTTGTTGCTGGTGGTGGTGGTGGTGGTGGTGGTAGTGGTCGTTGTGGTGGCAGACCGGTAGTGGTCGTCGTCATCGTCGTCGTCATCGTCGCTGTGCATTGTTCCTCCTTACCTTGCGATCGAACTCCTTGTAGAACAGCTAATAGACACCATGATACGAGTAGGCAACACCGCGTCCTCTCCATAACAATCCACTCTGAAGGTACGTCCCTAATTTTTATATAATCATTTGATAACAAATTAATAACTACAGGTGTGTTGATGTTTCTGTTGGTTAAACCAGCACCACACGACGAAGCATGTCGTTAAAATGTTATAGTCACTGCCACAGTCCCTCATGGTAGGCTACAGCATCTGCAAACCAGACATCGAATTAGGCCTAGAAACCGCGATAACAAACACGTAGGCTTCCGTACACGAAATCTCTACAGTCTCTTCTCATTCTGAAATTTAAGAAACTTAGGTAAATAGTAAAATAGTTGACAATTGTGAGAGGAACTTGACTGAAAGCTGTTGCTGTCTGCGGCAATACCGCATTTCAGTCAAGTTCCTTTTTTAAAATGTCAACTGATTTTAAGTAAATTTGGACAAGGGCCTAAGCCTATGCCATATTTAACTTTCCTCATTTCGTAAAACGTGCTTAAGGCATACGGATGAAAGTGGTTAAGAAAAAACTCGTACCCGTTCCTGGGTGTCTCTGGAGCGACACAGTAAACAGATATCTCATTTAGTCAAGCGAATAGCTAGCTACCTAAAAACCTTCCAAAAACACGACTATGTTAAACTAAACACGACTTTGATGACATTAGAATAGTTTGTTAACACAGGCAAAATAAGATGGTATTGCCTATAGGCCGTACTTTTGATACCGGTCGGAAGAAATTTCTTTACTTAGATTTATACTTATGCGCGTCTGATGGTTGTGCCTTATTTTGCTGCCTGGCTTGTGCCATGGGTCTATAATATTAGTGGCTTCCTGAACTTCACTCAATGGATGAATCCAGTTTTAGCATATATGCCTCGCCCATCTTTAGTTAAGCTCCACCCACGCTTTGCCCGTTTTGGGATCGATTGCTCCCTGCACTCTCTGAATCTCGATTTGCAGAAAACTACACAGGTAAGCTGTTGAGTATTTTGGAACTAATTTGACTGGATGTTGTTAGGTCTACTGCCTATGGTACCAATAGCGCCGAGTCAAATTAGTTTCAAAATACTTAAAAGAATGTTTATTAAATAGTAAAGACACAATTCGTACAACTTGACAGACTATTATAAGCGTTTATAGCGGACTAAATCATTCATGACGTAATTGATTATGACATCACATACACGTGACGTAGATGATTATGACGTCATATAATTGATCGATAAACTGGATTCCTCTATTACGCGTCCGTCCAGATTTAAATAATATAGAACTGTCTTACTTAGAATAGCGTGATCACAATTTACAGTATATACAAGGTTGAGCTTCCTTGAAACCAAACTAAATATGCATATATATATTTGCAGGTTTCACTTAAGTTTGCCTACGCACCAATCGTCATTTACATGTTTTAACAGAAAAGTAAAGCCTACTTATGATATATACTTTGGAAAACGTAAATATGCTACTAAAATATACGATATTTTCACAGTTTTCCGTACACGCATAAAGTACACACGTATCCTTTCTCCACAGACCAATGATCTATATACTGTGTCCAGCTCTCAGCTAGGCCTATGTCGAAGTACAGATAAGTGGCTATATAACTGAATGAATTAACGAATGAATGAATTATCGACGGTCGTAATGACAAAATGGAAAATCAGATTGGATATTCTTTACCTGTCACGGTTGAACGAATTCTTGGCGTTAACCACTTTATTCTGTTGTATGCAAAACCAAGACACTGTTTGAAGACATAATACATTGGGTTCATCTTGAGAAAGACGCAACTGCATTGAAGGCCACAGGACAGCAACACCTTCTACGCAGTTGCGTCATTCTCAAAATAAACACAAGTTACCATGCTAAACAGAACTGATAGAAATCTAGCGACAAAACGTTCACCAGAATTCACTATATATGCCTACGTGTATTTTATTGACGCTAAATTTATTATTAGGTAGGCGCCTAGCGCGCTAAAGTTTTAAAATAAATATATGTTGGTTATTTTGAAAACAATTTGGCAAACTCGGGTAAATATGTCGTTTCAAAACATTCAACAATCAAGAGGCGTAAGGTTTCTGCGCCATCGAACCCAGATTTAGTTTGTCAGGAATCCTGAGCGAAATGATTGAAACATGGTATTAAAATATCTAGCGGCTTTCGAGCGCCCGCCTCAGTTTCTACGCCGCATTTACTTCGGTCAAGAAGGCATATAGCCAAGTTATTGCAAATCGCGAATCTAGTCCTACTTTCTCCGACTTTTATTTAATTAAGTTTGGCAAAACGTGCGTTTTCGATTTTTTTTTTCACCAGAAATTGCACTCCGCGTTAAAGAAGTTAGGAAGAGACTTGTATTAGGCCAATATCGGGCCAATAGACGTTTCCAAGTTTATCCATCGATCGTATGCCAACTAAGTGACTTGTATGATGACGTCATAATCATTACGTCATAAATGATTCTATTTGGCCCGGCTTTAACTCTTAATAGTCCGACACGGTGTACGGATTAGTTCCAAATTGGTTCCAAAATATTCAGTAGCTTACCTGTATAGCTTTCTGGAAATTGATAGTCAGAGAGTTCAGAGATCGATCGATCCCAACACGAGCGAGTTGTGGGCGGGGCTTAGCTAAAAATAGAAAGGCCCATATGCCTATAGCCCTGTATTGGCTCAATACCGGCCCAGTAGCCTGCGTTAATTATGCACTGGTTATCTGATTGTTATCTAACTCAACTTGTCACACAAGTCAAATATAAAGTATTTTCATTGCATGTGATTGTCTGCTAGTGGGCCTTGATATGTACGGTGTACTAAAATTCTGCACGACGTTGCCCTTTATAATAATTATAACTTCTAAGAAATATAAAATATACGCACGACGTTAATATTAATATAGCGCATCGCGCCGGCACGCGACTCACGACGTTTGAATAACGCCGTAGATACGCTACACGTACGCGGTATGTCAGCGCGTTAATTTGATTGACTCCCGCGTCTCAATTCATTAGATTCTATACGTCTACCCTTTTCTGATAGCTATCTACAATAGATGGATCAATTTCTAACTACGCTCCGACAATTTCTACCTAAGCGCCACCCATCTGGGACTGTTCTTCAACCTATTCAACATAATGTGTAGGCCCTTCTTCTTCCTTCTTCTTCTTCTTCTCCCCCCCCCCCCCCTCCTTCTCCTCCTCCTCCTC
This sequence comes from Chaetoderma sp. LZ-2023a, assembly GCA_034401795.1. Classification (NCBI taxonomy): domain Eukaryota; kingdom Metazoa; phylum Mollusca; class Caudofoveata; order Chaetodermatida; family Chaetodermatidae; genus Chaetoderma; species Chaetoderma sp. LZ-2023a. Next base: position 99,959,228 of record CM067360.1, on the reverse strand, counting down.
CTCTTCTTCTTCTTCTTCTTCTTCTCCTTCTTCTTCTATTCGTATAATCTCCATCGGCCTACAAAGAGCACCCTGATTTTGACCTCTTATAAATAATTAATAAATGCTCAGTTTTCATTAGAATTTACTGTAAGTTACTGGGCCAGTACGGGCCCAGTGTGGTAAGGTATTGCCCAAGTACCGGTCCAGTAACATGCGTTATCAGTGGCATTTAATACCCAGCGAGCAATGTCTGCTGAATCCCGCTCGAATCATCACTACCCGGAACACAGCTCGCCAGTTACCGGAAACGTCTGCTTCTTCTGCACTTGTGGGGGTGGGGTGGGGGTGGGGGTGGGGGGTGCAGATGCACAATTAGGCCTACCAACTTTCTGTCAATCCTATTGTTCGGAGTCAGAACGTTGAAAATTCTGAGCTGGCAATACATTTTTTGCTGATTCATGCCTATATTCATCGTCCTATTCCACGAATCTGACTCCCACTCCGTTCCCGTACATAGTACTATATTGTGTCTATCGTGACTTAGTGAGCTCTATTACATACGGTTATGGTCGTTGTAATTGAACCCAGACGCACGGCTTGTATTATATACACAATGTTATCAATAATATGTATACATGCGCTGTAACTCCACCACGCATGAAAAGAACTGATTCTTTTATAAATAATAAAAAAGCCAGTAGGAATTTACGATGCCCAACCATCTCAACTATACCAACTATATCAAGTTCCCAGAAAAATATGTAAGCTAAAGCCAATTTGCTTTTTAAATTTACAAACACGCTACGTGGTTAGCGAGACTGTTTCTAAGCGATCGCCAGTATCTAGGCTTAATGGAGGGATCCGATCTGTCACGTAAGTATCCGACGTCATACTTAATTACGTCACTAGATATCTGACGTCATAATCATAATGATGTATTCTAACTCCGTCATGAAAATCGAAAAGTCCGTCAAGCGTGCGAATTGTATGTATTTGATGGCTTTACAATTTAATAAACATCAATGTTGATTTGAATGGGCAGCAACAGCGCCAGTAAAATTAGTTTCAAAATATTCAACAGCTTACCTCTATAATTATTTTGAAATTTAGATTCTGGGAATTCATGTTTCAACGGTATTAATAAATTCCACCACGAGTAAAACTTGGGCGGAGCTTATGTAGAAATGGGTGGAGCTTAGCTAGAAATGGGTGGAGCTTAGCTAGAAATGGGCGGAGCCTATCTAGAAATGGGCGGAGCCTAGCTAGAAATGGGCTTGAGTTTAGCTAGAAATGGATCCCCCTATAGGTTACTAATCACCTCGTGCGGTCATTCGACTTTTCCTAATTAGTCTGTAAAAATGTTAACAAGTTAAATCAGACACCATTAAAATTCTGAAAGGAATTTAACAGAACCTAACCATCACACATTACCTAATGTCTGCCCCTAAACTGATAAATTCATCTAGAACAAGTATAATATGAAAGTAGTATAGTAATATATTGCAGGAACAAGAATAACCCTTTCAGTCCTGTAGACCAGCATATTGCGAAATGAAGTTGACTGGAATCTGTTATTTACTGCCTAGGTCAGCAATGTCTTCGCCGTAAATTATTTGAAAACATATTAATATTTTCCTGTATTGTTGCCTCCAAAGCATGACCCCAGACTATCGGTTATGTCTCTAAATGTTATACAATCGAACCTCTCTATTGCGACCACATGCTTTGGGATCACGAGATGGTGGTTCTCTAATATAAGTTGTCGTAAGACCACATGCCTTAGAGAACCGGCAGTTTGTGGTCCAGTATGCCATTAACTCTGTTCATTGAATTCACCGATTTGATGCCAGCTGTAATGTTCCATAAAGTGGTCGCTATATACAGGTTTCACTTGGAGGTGAATGAGATAAGACCAAAATTTTCAGGTCAATTAATATATATGTATTTCTTTCTTTCAGACGATATCATGGAATTGCTTACGTGTGCAGATATAGACAATACTTTCAATATGCAGAATGAACAGTCCGTGTGTATTCTATGCTTGGATTCCGGAGGTGCTGACTACGTATAAATCCCGAAAACGATGCCTTAATGAAAATTCGCGAGTATGCCAAGAAACAGACTTCGTTTGGTGAAACAAGATATGCAAACATTTGTGAAAGGGTAGAATCCCTATCAGACGATGAATTCTTTCAGTCAGTATACCACTCAGCTTGTTATAAATACCTCGTACATACCTATATTAGGAAGAGCAGAGAGACGATTTCATGAAGCGTCCACGTCTGGAGCAGTTGTCCCTCGCAAACGAGGACGCCCATCATCGTCACAACTGTCATGTGATATCGGAAATGTAGGTCGTACAAAAAGGACTCTTCAAATCAGCGTAATTAAGTCAGGTGTATTCCGTTGCCAAAATTCAGTTACACGTGAGCTCCATCGTGCAGAGATTGTAACTACCGGAAATACATTACTTTTCATTAAAACAAACAGTCCATGTGCAAAAGTTAGAATTGCTCTGACTAATGTGAATGGACCATTAGATTGTGCAGCGTTCGATATCATTAGCAATAGATCAAATGACATCTAAAAGCCATTCATCTTGGCACAATGTCAATCCGCGTATTGTAGACATTGCCATTTTGAATGCAATTAAATGTTCTCTTTCCATGGGTTCAATCATCACTATGAACGATGTTGACAATGAATATAGGGGCATGTTTGCTGGAGAATAATGCAGATGCACGTGGTGTTAATCATAGAAAGCACTTGAAGAATCTTATCTGTGACAATATAGATGATGTGGAATTTGTCAAATCTCAACGAGCTAATGAAAGTGAACGTGTTTTAAGCCAACACTTACTTGGTGTTGCTGTAGACTATAATCATGAAACTGCAGATGATGAGAAAGATACAGAATTCCTCTCGAGGGCTGCCTCCATATTAAAGTGTGAACTAGCCAACATGGAGTAGTGTACTTTAATGGATCCATGACTGATTTTAAGCAGCCACCGACGTTCGTTTCTTTAATTAAGTGGGTAACTGTTGGAGCACGATCGAAGGCAATTCACAGGCAACGTGACGCTACTATCAAAAGTGCAGTTAGTCTGGTCTCACAGCAAATTATAAATAATTTCAAGACAGACAGACAAGTGGAATACAAACTCGTATCAGACAATAGTTACAGAAATCAAAACGAAACTTCACTGTCTGTTGGAATCACTCTTACAATTCATAACCAGACTCGAAGTATGAATCTTATAAATATGTTGTCACATGTGCAGCTAGGAATGAGCTATAAGGAACTAATAAAAATTGAAAAACATGTTGTTCGTGGATTCGTGGATCGCATGAAGCAAACGGGCGCTCTGCCTTCCAGCATTTGTTAAGAAGGACAAGTCTCTGTTTTTTGCTGTTGATAATGTAGATCTTATGGAGAGCACGTCAGCCAGTTAGAATACCCTCCATGGAACATCGCTCGTGATTAACCAGGAACAAGATGACACTGGTTTACTTGTCAATACTCCTCTTATTATTCCGAAATCAGTATTACAGATTGATGTAGCTATACCGCAGCATAGTGCACCGGCTATTGCACTGGAAAGTATAAGGTATAGTGACTTTGACTTTCATTCTCCTTCAGAATTTACCCATTCTTATACGGCTTGCGACTTCTCTCGTGTTACACTAATAGCAATATGAGAGCTTGTGAACTAAATGTGACTTCTGATGATTCAATGGGGAAAACCATTCCACATAGGTGAGCAGTCAGTGTCATATGTCATGCCAACATGGGCAGCTACAAATTAGGTTATATTGAAATTGTGCCAGCAAGAATCTGCTCGACGGAATTACAGTGGTATCGTTGCACCATTACCTAGAAACTCACCAACAGACAATAACACACTATATACTTCACTGTGTTTAGGTCAAGGGATATCAGTTGTCGTTGTGGGCCTCAACCGTCGGACTGTGATAACGCTAGACCTTGGTTTATATGAAAAAAGCAGTAAAAACTAAACAGCAGAGTTGTGGAACTTCATGCATACATGCTTCGCCTCACTCCATGCCATTGGCAAACATTTAGAAGGCGGTGGCATTGACTCTATTAGTATTGAGTTAGGTATCTATTCATCAGCAACCATACGCCAAATTATCACAGGGACGTGGTTCAAACGAGTTCTGAAGTATCATATTACTAATGTTCTGGCCTGCCATGAACTGCTTTTCGAGGCGATCTCCCAGGACAAGAGCTTAGCGGAACTTTGCACCATGTGCGAAAGGCTTTGCCAGAAGGTGCGTAAAAGAGACGCTGAAGCCTTTCATATTTTTGATGAGATCTCTTCCTCATTCACAGAATGGTTTTGCATAAGAATCGTGGAGAAATGGCTAAATATCTGCAGAGCTGTATGAAACAGATTTGCTTTCTTCTCCATTTGATGAGAGCTTTTTGAACAGGGGACTGGAAGATGTACCTACTAGCTCTTGAAGAGCATGTACATAATTGCTTTACACATGACATATACAGATATGCCAGATTGGTTCCACTCCATCTTACTCAAACAAATGAGTTTAAGAAAACTGACCCAGAGACGTGGGATGCACTAGAAAATGGTGACTTTGCTGTAATGAAATCAGGAATACCATTTACGAATCTTTTTGTTGATCAAACCCTCGAACAAAAGATTAGAGAACTCAAGACGGCGGGAGGAATTACCAGTATAACCCAGAATGAGGAAGCCTTCGATAGATACTTTCTGATTGCACCAGAGCTTGCACGACTGGTTAATGAATTTCAGCAAAGCTACAATTACATTACAGACGACCAATCTTCAGACTCTAAAGAACATTACCAACGTACTGGATCAATGGCAGTTCGGGTAATTAATAATGCTGCGAAAATGAAAGAATGTATCAGAGAACACTGTGGAGGAAATCCGTTCGTAACAAATATCAACCGTATGAACATTTCATCAACATTGTCTGTACCTAAACTCTCTAGAAATGACATTCTTTACCGAGATGATATTGGTCAGACCAGATTTAAGGAATTTTTCAGTTCTCGTATCTAGTACTGAAGACAAATCACTCTGGGATCCCATCGCAAAAACGAAGTTGAAAACATTTAGCACATGTCACAAGAAATCTGTGTGCAAAGTGCTAAACAAGCTAGTTGCTAGAGGATCCGCAACTCTTGGCGCGGTTCCTTATAATCCAACAGTCACAGTCTAATCTGGTGCAAAACGTGGGTGATACCATTGAATGATACGCGTTTTCTGTCATTCCAAGGTCATTGTTTTTGTCTGATGGGCTCTTGCTCCTGCCAACTGACACCAGTTTCTTCATCAAGGTGATTGAAGACCATAATCAGGACAACGAAGATGTCAATCAAATATGTACTGAAGGCACAAATATGCAGAGAGTATGTATAATTGATGCCATGGCTGTAGTCCAGGCCGTCAAGAAGGGCATTAAAATGGCAACATGTGCAGACTCTGCAGCTGCTTTTGTGCTTGCTATGAAACGACTGGTGACTGGTTATTCTGAAGGCAGTGTAATTTTTGAGAGGTATACTGAGAATTCTCTGAAAGCCCGGACAAAAAGCAAAAGAAGCGTTGAGATTGATCCAGTAAAATTTCAGATAGGAGACTCAACAAATATTAAACTTGACCCACTTAAGACGCTACTTTCACATGTGGAAACCAAATCACAGCTTACTGAGTATCTGTGCAAGGCATTGTTTTGTGAGTTTTCTAGCAAGGAACCTGCTCTAATCGTTGCTATAATCGTTGTCTATGGAACATCTACTCATGCTACCAGACCATCTTTGTTAACACAGACATTGTGCAACATACACACGAAGAAGCCGGTACTCCTTTTTCACTTCATGTCATTGATGCAGTACAACAAAGTGATCAAATTTGTGACATTGATGGGCACTCCCCGGATAGTTATGTTTTTGTTTTTCTACTAGATCTCTTTGCCAACAATTCAATTCAAGGACTTATCACCTTTGTTACTGGTATGGGGAACTTTTATAGAAGAATAAATGTTGCAAACCGTTTTTTGGCTGTTGAAAATCAGAAATGTAGAGGGCTGCTTGGTCTGCATACTTTCTCCGGAGCTGATTGGTGAGGAAAGTTCTTTGGGGTATCAAAGAAGAAATGGATTACCACATAACTCAGTCGTGAACCTGATAATGAGATTATCAGCACTTTTCAACATTTTGTTGAAGATTTGTTTGACCCACTTGCCAAGATTGAAACCATAGAGAGATTTATTTGACTAATACGCTTAATTCCTCCTTAATAGCGGCAACCGTTGGAACTGAAGTCAAAGTCTCAATGTCTACTTGCTACACTGGCTTTGTGAGTGAAAGCAAAATAGCAAATAATGATGTACATTTCTATTATGAAGGACTATGACTGGAATAGTGAACCAGCATGCAGGAACTTGTCAAAAAATTCACCTTTCCAGCACTCCAAGCAATTACTGAACTTATCAAATGCGGTTGTCGAGAGCAATGTTCTGGCAAAAGCAATTGCTCCTGTGTTAGAAACAATCTTCCATGCACTGCATTGTGGAAATGCAATGGCTGTGAGAATACCAGTGACTATCATGTTTCAAACATTGACAAAGAAGACGATGATGGAGGTGACTAATGTGTACAGATGTGAAAAAGATGTTTGCATGTAGGTAGTGACATTAAATATGGTGTAATCACTAATAAGAAGGGGCATCAGAATGATCTCAACCTAACTGTGATATTAATGAGACGCCATTATTAAATTTGGCAGACATATATTATTCTTGACCTCTGTGCAATATATATATATATATATATATATATATATATATATATATATATATATATATATATATATATATATATATATATATATATATATATATATATATATATATATATATATATATATATATATATATATATATATATATATATATATATATATATATATATATATATATATATAATGTTTTTGAAGTTGGCCATATAACTTCATAAACAAATTTATACCACTAGACCTACACAAAGAAATATACATCGAATTCTACATGTACATAAATGGTCAACACTTTTCAATCTAACGACCCGGCACATTATTTATGATACAATTAGTATTAAGAAGCATATTGAAATTCAACCCTAATCTAGCCGTAAATAGAATTTAGATAGCAACAGCTTCCAGGCAAATTCGTTTCAAAATTTCCAGGCGCTTACCCGTATGATGAGGCATTGATATTTCGTGTTCTACTTTAATGTCTTCGTGGGCTATGCATTTGACTATTTAACCACCCTCAGGGCTACCATACGATGTCGTTACATCGCATAATTGGCTGAAAGGGTGAATACGTGGATAGAAATGGAGCTGATAGAATGGCCTCTCATATTCGGCGAGTTATATTCCTTTATAATGTGAATAAGGAACGGTGAATATAAATTATACCTTGAAATGCAGTGCATAGAATTACATTTGAATCATTTGAATTATGTACAAAGCAACTGTACATAAAAGAAAGATTACTACCCAGATAAAGCAGCTTACTGGGCCGATGCGGGACAGATACTGTGCCAGTATCGGCTCGGTATAGGCCCAGTAAGCTGAGTTACCAGGGTAGACCGCTGTACGCTACACGAGATTCTGTGTTGAATATTTTGAAATTGCTTTGAATAGAGGCCGGTGGCAGAAACAACACCTTGCAGTTATATCGATTTCAAAGTAGTATTAAACATCCCAGGTCTATACCTGAGTAGGCCTACTTGTTTTGAAGTTATTAAATGGACTTTAGAGGTCAAATGCTTACGTTAAAGCGTAAGCCGGTATCAAACACTGAGGTGCAAGCTACCATATAAGCCATAGATGTATTTTCCTGTTTTGGGTATTAATTATAGGCCGATAGTTTTGTTAGTTCTATATGCGCTTATAGTATAAGGGGAAGCGGTGTGCAAAATAAAATGCGCTAGGATTTTAATGTCAATTTGTTTACATCAAAAATTAAAATAATCTACAAGTAACCTATTATTGGTCGGATTTGGGACTGATAGTATGATTTCAACTTCTGAGTGACCAACTTATTGTCTGTCTCCCACAGCGGAGCCCAGTGGGTTATTGCTAAAAAAATTCTTGAAACTTAGGCTTTCAGAGAACCCATTTCAGACAGGCAGGCAGACAGGCATGCGGAAATGCGTACAGGCAGGCAGGCATTCCCGAACCGACCGACTGACGTGCATGAAGGTTGTTCAGTGTTTTGGATGTGTTTTCCTGGAAGTGGTTGTTACTTCATAACGGGAAAGTATATCTGGAATATTTGGCAGAATTCTTCTTACGTCCTAAAAATTATATACGCTATAATTTACCTTGAAAGCCCAGATTTTGGCTGACAGCTCTATCGGATCATTCTATTGTGCATAATATAATAGTGGTCTCTGATAGCCTGTAAAGATTGATTGATTTATTCCACAATAAGCCATAGGCACTTGAGTGTACATTTAAACATCTTATATCTAATACATATTACCTATGGGGTGAATAATACCATACACTACAATTCGTAGATCTAAACATGCTAACGATTTCTAGGCATGTCTACCATATATAGAAACTATGTCCGTGTTTGGATTGGACATGTTATTTCATGTCCTTGAAGGAGCTATTTCTTCTTAACCCTGATTATCGATTTCCAGAAAGCTATACAGATGAGCTGTTGGGTATCTTGAGGCTAAGTTGACTGGGCGCCGGTGCTGCCTAAGGCAGCAACAGCGCCCGGTCAAACCAGCCTCAAAACATCCAACAGCATGTCTATTAAATAGCAAAGAATTACAAAGACATACAATTTATACACCGTGTCAGACTGAATGGATACTTTGGAAAGGTGAATTCGTACGTGTCAGACTATTAATCGTTTAAGACTGACTATATCGAGGCATTCATGGCGTCATGATTGTGACGTCATCTTACAGATCACGTAGTTGATTATGATGTCATATGATCAAGGGATATACTTGGAAGGGTCCATTTTATCATATATATATATATATATATATATATATATATATATATATATATATATATATATATATATATATATATATATATATATATATATATATATATATATATATATATATATATATATATATATATATATATATATATATATATATATATATTAAAGGTGCAAATCCACAGCTGAATGTCCGAAAATAAAACTGCTAAAACGACATGCTCCTAGAGGCCTAAACTGCGCACCCAGATGCAATGAAACGAAATAAATCCCAGCACGTGATGATTTGACCACGCATATTAATTAATATAATTTCTTTAAGCTGACAAATTGAATTATTTATATGGAATCAAATCATCATGCGCCATGACTCACCCCGCCCCACTACATCGAGGCACACAATCCAAGCCCCCAAAAGCACATAATCTCAACAATTCCATTCTCAAGCATTCTGGCGCGAGCATGCACCTTTAATTACTGTAAGTTGTATTCATTGTCTCGCGTAATTTATGATGATTTGCCTAAACCGGCAAAAAAATATCGTATAGCACTATGCACAAACGTACAGAAGCATACCCGGTCCAAATGTCACTGTAATAATGCCTGAATCGGAGCCTAGATGTAATAAATATAAAATTAAATACGTCACTCTTTGATATCGCTGCAGATCTACAACTGGCCTACCACATACTTCGGCAAGTTCAAGTTCACTTTATTACACTCAGGCTTTGAATAGGCGAATAGACTTGGATCATGTTTCTTCAATGCCTCGCAAGCCAATCAAGCGCGATACATGAACTACAGGTATAGAGCGAAGGGTTTGCATAGGCTTATAAATAATGTAACCCTTTGGCCCCCTGCAATGCAAATGTCAGAATTATAAGACAACAATATAGGGAAGATGTTACATATTTTTTAAACTAATTCGATTGGAACCTGTTATAGATGATATACAGTAACAGCTCCCAGTCAAATCAGTTTCAAAATATCGAACAGATTATTCCATACATCATAAAGACTTTGGCTTCTTTGTCGTGTAATGGGTAATGTAGGTCTTAATCAACTACTAGCTGTAATAGGCAAACTCGTACTACAGCTCTACGTTGCTAATATAGGCATAGAGGGATAATGAGTGACGAATTGCAAATTTAAAAATCATAATTTTATTTAAATATGCATGAATTATCCTAGGCTTTATAGCGTATAGGCATACCACGCATATCAGAGGCAGCGACCCATAATGAGACAAAACATTTTTAATACAAGTGTTCGCGGCATAAAATTTACGGTATAGGCATATTTTTATTGACGGAGAATCCCGGAAGGGAATCGAGCCCACAACTGGATACGGCGCCCAGCAGACTTTCATTGTGTGTTAGAAACCCACAATTGTGAAAGCCTTAAAAGCAAAGCAAGATTTTTTTGCTGGTGTCATTGGTTTGGTGGAAGCCTTGGCGGGCTATGATTCCAGGCGCGGTTGCCAGTTCTGGGTTCAATTCATCGTCGATAGAAAGTCTGATATACATATTAGTGACAGTGTTGACGAGAGCTGTTGTTACTTTAGTGTTGTCCGTACAGAGCAACGTGTATCAGCATGTATCTGATACCGCGGTTTAGTGGGCCGCTACTGGGCTGATACAGAGAGGTGTTGGCACAGTATTAGTCCAGTACCGGCCCAGGAACCTAGGCTATCACGGTTCTTTCCAAGACAATAACCACCCGTTGTCGCTATAAAACTGATTTGACAAATTTAACAGTTTACTTGTTAAGCATCTTGGCAATTATTTAACGCTGAAGGTTTTCTTTGATAGCGCTTAGTAGGCCTAGTGAAATTGCGCGAGCGTGCGTGAGTGGGTGCGTGCGTACGCGCTTGCGCGAGTCAGCGCGTGTATGCCTGCGTGCATGCGTGCAAGTAATAAATAAATCTGAAAATCGTGTGTGCGCGTTTTCTTCACTGCGCGAATACGCGTGCGTGCGTGCGGTGATTCGGCATGCCATACTCATATAATAATTAAAGTCAAAACAGAGGTATATATTAATCACGATAAGGGTTTTATACCCGTATATAATTAAGCTTGTTGCATTAAACAGAGGTTTAATAATTGTTTCTTGTTTAATAAACGTGAGAGCATATTGGCAATAATAAGTATTAGGCCTAAAGGGCACTCGGGGAAGGCGCTGACTCACGACTGTGCGCTCTGTTAACTGTTTTGCCAAGCTATTTTGCACATTGACCTCATCCTCAAAGCAATTTCCTAATGTCGCAATTTGAAGGTGCGTGCAAAATCTGGCGATTCTACATTCTTGGCATTTTAATTATGGCCGAAAATGTATATTCCAGCATGCAATTAGCGAACCCGTGACGCAGATATTTAACGTTTTGATCTGAAGCCGGACTTGAAACTCAAAGTATGCGAAGAAAATCGCCAAAGTTGAGCCCATTCGGGCGACGGATCGCTCACGTGTGCTCACGGGCTCATGCCAGCTACATGCGAATAACTGTCTGCTCCGTTCTGGGAAAAGTCTTTGAACATCTTCTCCTTGGGAGATTAGAAATACTCTCCCAAAGGCAGTCTCATCTACAATATGGGTTTACCAAAACAATATGGGTTTACCAAAGTTCTTTCTCTGGCATTGGCTACTATTTTAGTGTCTGACTCATCCATCGATATCCCTAATAAGGGCATACTTTATCTTGTCACACAGTGAATAAAAAAAACCAATCCGTTTTTGTTTCTACGAGAATTATTAACACTTAACAGATGTACCATTATGATGTCTATTATCTAGTCTAGCTCAAAATAAACAATTAAAACTCCGCACTTTCCATGGTCCTGCCCATACTGTGTCCGGAAATTGCCATAATCCCCAGGTACCGAGTCAATTCCCGAGTACAGTCAGATTCATCTTATGTTTGGCTTGACAAAACAGCGAAAGCAGCTCAGCCTCACATCGGCGGGGCGGCTGAGACAGGCCATAGTAAATCTGGTAAGTGTTAATAATTCTCGTAGAAACAAAAGCGGGCTTTTTTTATTCTACATTGAATAATACTTACCAGATGTATTATCATGATAATAATATCAAATTACCAATAGCAACCCGATCAACTATACCAACGAATCCTGAATAGAAAATAAAAACAAGCAGCTACAAATCATGGCTCAATTTTACAGACATGTACATAAAAAGTTGGCACAGATAGACACACTCATAACAATTCCAAGCAGGTCCATTTTCCTACGAACAAAATGGCTAGACTGGAACAGTCTCATCCACATTCAGCTAAGCCTTGTTTCTCAAAGCTTTCAAAAGCTAGAGAAAACAGATTTCCTTCTCGTCGATCATCACCGCTACATCATGGGATTAGAGCAACACCTGAAGATTACAGGCCATATAGCAAGGTAGTGAGTGATATCACATACCATCAGCAATCCAGAAGAGAAATGACTACTACATATAATCATCCTAGTGGTACTAGACAACCATTCCAACCTCAAAATCCACACATATCATTAGATAGTAGCAAAGAACATAGGCACATACTTGTAGTAGGAAGCTCTACACTGCGTAAACTTAGCGGAAGGTAAATGTCTTCAGAACATATCACCTTCACTATCAGATCATTTAGTGGAGCTAGAATTAATGATATCACTGACCAGCTAGACCAACTAATGTACACCGAGTTTGATGCTGTGGTAGTACATGTAGGCTCAAATGACATTGGTAAGCGTAGTTGCAGCAGTATGATCAAAGACTATGATGAACTTATTCATAAGCTCAGATCACTGTTACCGTCCACTAAGATCTTTGTGACATCACTACTACCACGCCATACAGACAGGCGTGCAAACTGTTTAGTAATAGAGTTTAACGGTATGTTAAATTCGTAGGTTTTTTGGTTAAATGTAACTTTTATTGATAATTCTCAACTCTTTTCCAGTCCAGAAGGTGATATCTATAGAGAACTCTTCTGGGACCACGTCCATCCCAACAAGCAGGGTACTAAGCTTTTGTCAGAGAATATCACCAATTATCTCTCTGCTCATACGGATATAGCAATAACCGCCACAACTGAGTCTCAGGATTTTTTAGTAGGGACATCTGTTTGGAGGAGCCAAGGCAGCCAGTAAACTCCTTATCATAAAGCTCACACAATATCCATATCAAACAAATTCAATCCATTAGTAATAGAGACTCGAGTAAATCAGAAAGGTAATGGATGCTTGTATCATACGGTTAGAGCTATAAATGACTGTGATAAACATCAGTTGCACACTGACAACATCCTTGTCAATGGAACCAGTGAAACCATCATTGTAAATGATGTAAATATTGATATTCTAAATAATCATGTTAACAATGATGTAAGTTATGAAAAGCAAAAGAAAAAATTTAAAAACAATGCAAAACACATGAACAAATTCATGTCTATACAAGGGAGTAAAATACATAAATCAATTCCATCGACAACTAAAGATTGACTTAAAGGTTTCTATACTATTAAACAAGCGTGCAGAGTTCAGCGCTATTGTTGCTGAACAAAATCCGGACATAATAGGGGTTACAGAGATCTTACCAAAAAATGTTTCTATAGACCCTCAAGATAGCGAATTTGCACTGGAACAGTATGACTTATTTACAAACATTAGTGAAATCGCCACTACATCTCGTAGGGGGGGGGGGGGGGGTGGGGGGTGGGGTGGGGGGGGGGGGTAGCTTTATATATAAAAAAGGTTTTAAAAGCTAGCCCTATTCATATACTTGGGGATGATAAGTTTGCGGAGTTTAAATGGTGTCAAATTAAGCTGGAGAACAAAGACTGTCTTATTATTGGATGTGTATATAGGTCGACCAACTGTAAACATGAAAGCCATTCCTGTTTAATAGACTTTTTAAGAAATGTAGCTGACTTAAAATCTAGCCATCTTCTGATAATGGGTGACTTCAATTATAGTCAAATTGACTGGACCATTGAATCATCAAATATACAGCTTTGCTCTGCATCAAGCTTTCTTGAATCAATTACAGATTTATACTGGCATCAGCATGTAAAAGAGCCAACTCACTTTAGAGGCAATCAAACAGCAAATACATTAGATCTTATAATATCAAATGAGGAGAAGATGGTAGAACATATAATCATAAATGCACCTATAGGAAAGAGCCACCATGCAAGCATAAGCTTTACTTTCAATTGTTATATAAATACCATCTTGCTAAACCCTCACGACATTTTCAATAGAGGTGATTTTGATGGTATACGTGCAGATTCTGCAAATATTGACTGGACATCTAAATTATCTGGTGACATTGAGCATGATTGGTGTGATATATTGAATGAAATTAAAAGGCTAACTGATACATTTGTTCCAATATCTAAAATTAATGCAAGAAAAAAATCAATTTACCTAACCAAAACTGTCTTTGAAACTCTAAAACAGAAGAGACTTGCCTTTCAAAAATGGAAAAAATCACGTGACAATACTGACTATTTGTATTACCAAAAAATCAGAAATCATACAAAAAAGGAATGTAGGAAAGCAAAGCGAAATTTTGAACAAAAAATAGCAACCGAATCAAAATGTAACCCGAAAGCTTTCTTTCATTATGCTAAATCTAAACTGAAAACAAAAAATTATGTATGTGACCTAAAGATACCAAATGGAACCCTTACAAATTCAGATTCTGAAAAGGCTGATGTCTTAAATACATTTTTTACTTCAGTCTTTACGCACGAGGATATGCCCCATCTCCCCAGCTTTAGCTACAGACAATATTCCACTATTCTAAATGAGATCTTAATTACAGAAGACATGGTGTTAAAAAAAATTGGAAGGTATCAATACGAATAAATCTGCTGACCACATGCTTGTTTCGCCATCCGAGTCATAGACTGCACCAATTCCATGGTCTAGACTGCGTTCCACCCCCACCCCCTCCCCTCCCCACCCCACCCCTCATTTGGCCGCACAAATTATGAGGGCTGTCAAAGGGAGGCAACACCAACCATAGCCGTGTCAGCCCTACGTCTCTGCTATGGCAGTCTATGAGAATGCAAAGAAGCTCCTACAACCTCTAAATTATGAAAAAACTATCAATAATTAGATTTTCAAATTGGAATGCGCCTATTGTCTGTTCATAATGAATAAGTATATCAAGAAACAGAGATTCCACTTAGAAGTCTGATAATTCGACTACAAGTGAAAAAACATGAATTAGTCACTTAAACTATGAAACACTCACCATTCTGAGTGCTTGTTCTCTGTGTTCATCCCAGGAGCTCGCCCATCCATGGTTGTTCACTGGCCATATCCATCTCCTGCGTCAGTGCCTTGTTGAATCCCTTGCGAGGTATAGGTTAAGAGTGGTCGGATGTGGCTTAATTAAGATTCGACAAATTTGTGATGGCGACTGGATTAAGCACGCTAGATATATCGTGAAGATAAAAATCAGTAAATGACGACTCAGCACGCCACTGTGCTACAGACATCACCTCCTCTAATGAGACACCCTTATAAAGGGCCGATAATACTTCTAGTGCTCGGACTTGATGGTCGTTAGCGTGATCAATTTGCTTTCCTGTTGCGATTTTATGTGACATCTTAATAGCATCGACTATCCACCGAGAAATAGTATCTTTCGAGGCGCGAAGATGAGGAGCCTTGAGTCTCTCCGCTCCTCTGCATGTTTCTTGTACATTTCAGATATCTGACAGGACACCAAGCAGAACTTGGATCATGTCTGACTAGACTAGGCAACTTGATCGGTTGTCATGGATATTTAAGTGACTGATTCTTTGTCAAAAAACAAATACGCGGTAGTAAGTAGTCTTAAACCTTCACCCATAATGACAAAATAGTCTTGTTCGGCAGAAAGCACACAAAATTAGTTTCTCTTCGCCGACGCTGCTGCAACCAAGAAAGCTAACTTAGTGTTAACAGTTTAATATCTATAGATCGCATAGACTCAAAGGGAGCATGCCCTAGAACCTGAAGGACAAGAGATATGTTCCATGCAGGAATAGGCATAGGCTGTCTATGTCGCAGATTGCTCATTCCTTTATAGCTTCATTTAAAGTGTCGTTCTTCCGTCCTGCGATGGCCCGACTGGGAATGACTGAAGCTAATGCAGACTTATACGCTGCTAAGGTTGAAGGTACAAGTTTGTCAACCTCATATAAATGACAGATAAAATCTGCTACGTATTGAATAGTTGCAGAAAAGGGATTAATACTTCTTCCCTTGCACCACTCTGCAAATTTGTTGATTCGATAATTATATGTTCTGGTGGTTGACCTCCTTTTGGGCGAAGAGAAAGAAAAGCCACCCTCAATTGCTTGCTGCTTGATAATATCCACGCAGTTAATTTGAACATTTCCGGTCTGCTGTGGTGATACAGATGCCTGTTCTGAGAAATCAAGTCCCTTCTGTCTGGAAGAGGTATTGGATTGCAGACCAGAAAAGACAGCAGATCCGTAAACCATGATCGGCCCGGCCAATGAGGAGCGATCAGTAGTACTTGGCATGTGCCCTGTCATATCTTTTCCAGAACTTTTGGGAGTAGAATTGTTGGAGGCTATGCATATGAGTACATTCATTTCCAACTTATCGCCAGTGCATTTACTACTTGAGGTAGCGGATCTGGGATCGGAGACAAGGATGTGACCACCTTTGCGTTTCCTTTCATCGCAAACAGATATACATTTGGTTTCCCCAATGAACGTCTGCTAACGACTGGTTGAGCTGCCATTCTGTCGGATGGCAAACCGTCCTCCGACTGAGCACATCCGCTAGGATGTTCAGCCTGCCCAGAATGTGTGCTGCACAAAGAATTATATTCCTCTCTAGGCACCACAGCAGAAGGTTCCAAATCATCATACACACTCTGGTGACCTCATCCCGCCTTGGCGGTTCAAATAGGACACAACTGTTGAGTTGTCTGGCCTTATAAGACTATCTTGTCTCGGATTAATCTCTCAAACTTTCCAAGTGCTAATGCCACCGCTAAGTTCGAGAACGTTTGTGTTTCTGTGAATTTGTTCGATCCCATTCCCCCGACACTGACAGATCGCCCATTACTGCTCCCCAACCCGTCGCAGATGCATCCGTGAAAATGGACATCTGCGGCCGAGGAGGCTGTAGTGGAACGCCTCCCAGGAGATTCGGTTCTGACAACCAGCATTCAAGGTGGAATATCAATGGCTCTTTTACTGGAATCCTCAGAGACAACGGATCTGTTCTCTGAGACCAGAATGAGATTAAACACATTTGAATTGGACGGCGCCTGAGTTATGCATAAGGCAACACTTTCTCCAGAGATATTAGCGAACCCAGTATTCTGATATATAAGTAGGCGTGGCATTCCAGTATTTTCGCATTGACAGGGAATCGAAACCCACAATCGGCAAGAGCACCTAGCATGTACTCTGAGAAACTGATGCGCCGTCAGATAGGCTCCTGGAGAAAGTGACCCCAAGACTTTTGACTCTGCGGAAACGCCATACCTAAGATTGAACAGAATTCCCAGATAAACAAATTTCTGGGATGGAGTCAGCTCTGATTTCTCTCGATTGACAATCCATCCTATATCCTTTAATAAGGCTAGGCCAACTTTCATATTGTTGCGCAGAATGACTGTATTCCCCGCCTTGAGCAGCCAGTCGTCTATGTAAGTATGAGCAGCTATGTTTCTCCTACGAAGATAAGAAGTCATGGCGACAACCACTTTGGTGAAGACTCTGGGAGCTGTGGTCAGGCCGGATGGCAATGCAATGAATTCCCAGACATTGTCATGGAACGCAAACCGCAGATACGTCTGAAAAGGAATTGACATTGAAATATGAAAATAAGCATCCTTCAACTCAATTGACACTGCCCACATGACCTTTCCCAAACCTGTCATTACCGCTGCTACAGTTGCCATCTGAAATTTTGGCAACAGGGTAAACTTGTTCGGCGGCTAGAGGTTGAGAATCGGTCTCCAACTTCCGGTGCATTTCGGAACGAGGAAAATCATCACATAGAAGCCATTGGAGGATTGATTTTTGAATGAATCACGTTCTTCCATAGATCTTTGATTTTTCAGCAAATGGCCTCTAAGCGATTGGACTTCCTTGAAACGGGAGTCCAGACAGGAGTCGTAGTTAACGGAACCAAAGATGTTAATTCGTTTTGGTGAGGATTTAGGACTTCCAACATCCCTAGCGCCACCAGTACTGGTCTCACCAGAAATCTGTCAGGACTGTCCCCCATGGCTCCCACACAGCTTCTTAGCATATGACAGCACAGACCCACTACCTCTGTTATCTTTATGATAACCGGATTGTTCCAAGCCACCACCCTTCCTGTCATCCTCATACAACCTCTTATTAGAAGCTTTAAATCCCGATGACCGGCCAGGTCCCTGTGAACCAGATGCCCGATGGGCATCACGGTCTGAGGGATGAAAGGGCGATCTCTGCCATTGTCACTGCTGTTTATGACGATGCTGCTTGTAGGACTGCTGCGACTGTGTCCTTTTCGTCGACTACCAGGTCTTCTTGCTCAGCAACCATTGATGCCACATTGGAGCTTGCCTTGCAGAGCCGCCAAACAAGCCCAGACCAATGAATGGCGCAGACAAAGCGGCCCTCACTTCTGGTCCTGGTTTTAGCCAATCGAGAAGCATCCTCCTTCGTTCAGCCAATGTTCTGGTGATTACCTTGACCAGGCAATCTTGCGATAGGTGCATGAAGTCCCGTACAATTCCTGGACCAGCCTCAGGCACCTCCCCACCTTCCACAGCGCAGGTCAGCATCACCTGCATGATGGTACAGCAGTGCGACAAGGCGGCCATGGCCACTCTTGATGCATTCTCAATGAGTGAGAGCTCATTGAATGCATCTGTATTAGCTTGAGAGACCAAAGGACGAGAACAACCCTTGGACTTCCCAGCTAATGGCCTATTCAAAGCATCACATTCCTTTACTGACATGCAAGGAGCGCAAGTATATTGATGGTAGGCCAGCTCCAGAATGCAGACTCTATTTCTGATACTTTTGGGGGCCTTCGGTAGCGAATACTCAGACTGAACCAGACGGTTCACCGTGACTTCCAACATGTCGGAAGTCTGAGTAGCTAAAGGTAGTGTAGGGAAGAGCCACTGGACGCAGCACTAACCACACGTTCTACTATCCGCTCCAATGCAGGATCGTGCTCAGACCCGTGCTCTGAAGGCAACCCAAGACGGTTGGATATTCAGGCAAATAGCCTGCACCCACCAAGCAGAATGAGGATTCGTCCATCAAGGGTCTACCAGTCTTGTCCTCCTCACCCTTGGATGAAACGGTTGCCAATGATCCCTGCTGAGAAACTGCAATTTGAAGGGGGTGGGGGCCGCGGTTCAGCTACATGCTACGTCCAGGGAATCCACGGACATGGTCTCAACACAATCCATCGAATCCCCGACGGGAACCTGGATTGCATCCGCTACTAACACGGGATGACTGGCTCCGATTGGAGCTGATGAACCCACATCCGGAACCCCGATCGAAGTCATAAAATATTACCCCCGATGGCGGTCCAGATGTCATGAAGTCTGGTTGAAAAATGCCAGACAGAACGTTGACATCTCCACCAGGCTGACAGACACAAACAAATCCTGGGGGAGACCCGTAGGACCGAACAGAATCCATCTCCTGAGAGAGAACTGGCATGGCGGTATCTCCCAACAACAACAAAAAATCCCCCTCTGCCATCGGGGCTCGTAATCCGTTGCAGGAGACGGAGCAGGTGCATGTTCCTCCGCAAGCCCGGCCACACCACCGATTGGTTGTCCTGCACCTGGCTGCATCTCCAGAACCGTGGACACGAAGGATTCAAACATGGCCTTAAACTGGGCAGCCCAGACCGAATCCATACGCTCGTTGAGCCGGTCCTCCATTCCAATCATTGAGGCCTGATCAGCATGCGCTGTCTTGTCCTTCGCAATCCTCGCTAGTCACACACGCCTATCGTTGTCGAATTCCGCCACAAGATCCAACGACCACTTAATGCATATGTCGCAAGGAGCTCCAACCTTACACAGGGCACAGGCGATGCAGTGATGACCAGCAAACTTCCGCTTCAAGCATGTCTGGGGGCACTTTGCCCTGTCCCTTCAACACAACTAGGATACTAACAAGAGGCCCAAGGGGCCTGTATCGCTCACCTGGACCATAGGCATTTCAACTAGAATGCTCTTTATCAACAAGATGGCCACCAAACCATTTATCCGACAGTTTCGAAAATTGCAAATTTGAGATCAGAATACCCAAAAACACATAAAACCAATTTCGGCCTCAAAACCCATCAAATAAAAAAATCAAATATGGACGCCAAACATGCTATATTTTGATTGGCCCATGGTGTCCAGTTTTTTTGACGGATCATCTTCCTTTGAACAAACTTTAATGGGCCTTGGTCCCTAATCATATCTGGCAAATTTCGGCCCGATCCTTTCAGCGGTTCTGGAGAAGTCGTTTTCGCTACAACTAGGTCAACCAAGATGGCTGACAAACCATTTGACAAATCAAGTTCCCTTGATCAAACTTGGTTCAGCTCTTGCCCTAGATCATATTTCATGAGATTTGCATTAATCCCCTAAGCGGTTTCAGAGATTTTTAAAAACATTTCCTAAATTCGGCCCAAATCCAAGATGGCCACCGGCCAAATTGTCTGATCGAGTTCATTAGAACAAACTTGGATCCCTATGCCCTAAGGATGCTTTCTGCCAAATATAATTGAAATCGGCCCAGCGGTTCTTTAGAAGTTGTTTAAACGAAAAGTTGATGGACAGACACACGACGGACAGTTGCCATGGTACTTGGCCTTTCAGGCCAGGTGAGCTAATAACATTAATAAATCCAAGAATAATAACACCGATCACTACAAACACCCTCGAAAATAAAGTGAGAGCTAAAAATTGGCTTCAACTGAGTGCATAGATACACCAAAACAAAACAAAACGCTACATATGGGCACCGCGATCTTGGCTAAGTAAGGGCGCATCCATCTTGGAAGGAACCGAGTTGCAAGAGAAATTAAATGAGTACCTGGATAAGATTAAAAAGATAACGGGTAACGGAGCGACTCCTATACTCGTTACCAATTTAAAACAAATTCAACCAGTCATTACGGCATGAATGTATAAATTCTAAATTGATACACCTGGCTCTGAGACGATTTTTCTTAGCCTTCCATGGAGATGAAGATACAATCCAAGAAAAGCACTTCATAAAGCAGAAATTTCGCAAATTTATGAGCTTGAAAAAAACCCACTAGATCTATAAAAAAAAGAGGAATCCGACTGTACTCGGGAATTGAATCATTACCTGGAGTTTATGGTAATTCCCTGACACAGTCTGGGCAGAACTATGGAGTGTGTGGAGTTTTAATTGTTTATTTTGAGCTCGACTAGATAATAGACATTATCATAATAGTACATCTGGTAAGTATTATTCGATGTAGAAAAGGCATTCAACGTCGTCCATCACTCTATTCTTATGGATTCTCTGTACCAACAAGGGATAAGTCTACAGTATTGGTCCGTAATAGAAGACCTGCATTAGGGCCTAACTGCAAAGGTCGAATAGAAGTGTGTTGTGAGTCGTGAACTCGATATAAGACAAGTTCGCCAGGGTGGCATTTCGTCTACACACCTTTATACGATCTATATTAATGATCTATTTCATAATCTTGGTGTCACTATCGGGACAACATATGTAGGATGCCCTATTTGTGCTGATGATGTACTATTGCTGACACAAAACCCAGCTGAACTACAAGTAATGTTAAATGTAGCCATACTTACTCATGCTAGCATCGCTTTCACATATCAAATCCCTGAAGGACTTTGATTTTGATACCCTACGTAATATCCAATGACTTCCAACAAGAATTGCAAATGGAGCGTGTTACTGTCTTCTTGGAACATTGCTGCTTGAAGCTGAACATCATGACAGCTTACTTTATTATGTGCAAGACTGTGAAAATGACCGTATTGCAGTTGTTATTGAGATGGTACCATATACCAATCAATGTCAACACCTTTCTAATACGTAGATCACTACGCTTAGATATGTATTCTCTCCCAGAACTACATATACCTATACACAACAGACCCGGGAAGCTCAACTGGAAAAAGCTTCTTCGGGAAGAGCTCGATAGGTACGTAACCTCTAAGCTGGTCCGACAAGCCTCACAGAAATCTAGTCTTCAACATCTAGCCATAGAGTCTGTACAAATTAATCGAACACAAAGTATGGAGCTCTACTCTAGCTAATATAGAAGTTAAAAAGGCAATTGTTAACGCCAGAGCACAGACTGGCGCATACATCATGCAACAGCATAAGGCAAAATTCCAAAATTATGTAGATATAACCAATGCCACATGCCCAATGTGTGCTACAGAGAATGAGACAATCGTACATTTTCTCATCTCATCCCTTCATTATCATCAGTTAGCGATCACTATCACACACTGATCCAAATTACTGTACTGGAAGAAGTAGGTATCCCAAACTACAAATATCATTTCCAAGAGAATGAAGATATGGCCCAAATAATTATTGATAGTGGCAACCTCTCAAATGGAAATGTTTCACCAAATAATGACGTTATTAATACCTTAGCCGTTCCCTCATCTACAGTTTGCACAGAAAGAGAATGTATCATCTAACCTAGTATTTGCACCATAGCAAATTGTTTTGTTCACATATTCTTGCTTCCTTTTTATACTTGAACTAACTCTTTGTCTGCTTTGACTTAACTCTAATTACTGTGGTTTTGTTGACTCGACTACCCAGGGATTCAGGGTGCTCCTAAAATAGGTGGCTTATACAGATATAATATCGGTCCAGAAATAACAAAACATGCCACCATTGTTGAAGATGCAGACATACACAGATAGACATACATACACATGGCCGAACAGAGGAAGGAGAGTGAACACTATAGCCCAGCCAACTGGCAAGTGAGCTCAGATAAAATCTAGTCAGCATTTTCTAACAGTCTTCTATTATTATCTAAACCAGAGCAATCAGAGACTGACAGACAGACACACACACTCATGCTCACACGCTCACATACAGTAGTAGTAGTAGACACTCATGCTCACACGCTCACATACAGTAGTAGTAGTAGTAGTAGTAGTAGTAGTAGTAGTAGTAGTAGTTTTTATTAGTGTCAAGCATTATTTCTAGGAACCCTGTTGTTGACGACGCATGACACTAGGATATTGCACAGTCATCATTGGAATGTAATTTTTACATTTTAAAATTTTTGACCAGGCAATTCTGTGGCACCTATCACCTAGGGTTTGGGAGCCGAGTAGTCTACCCACTGGCCCACCATCCAGATGATAAATATCCTCTTTCACTGAACCAGCTTTCAACCACCCGACTCACAGCCACACGAATTGATTGGAACTGATATTGTACATTCCAGACTTGCCCTATCTTTAGGCACTCACATGTATGCAGTTTTTATTATTGTCAAGCATAAGTTCTAGGAACCCTGTTTTTATTATTGTCAAGCATTAGTTCTAAGAACCCTGTCGTTGACGACGCACTGGCACTAGGATATTGCAGTCATCATTGGAATGTAATTTTTACATTTTTTAATTTTCCACCTGAGCGTGGTTCGAACCCAGCAAATTCTGCGGCACCTATCACCTAACGTTTGGAAGCCGAGTAGCCTACCCACTCACCCACCATCCAGGACAAAAATCCTCTTTCACCGCTTAGAGACAAAAGTAGTAGTAGTAGTAGTAGTAGTAGTAGTAGTAGTAGTAGTAGTAGTAGTAGTAGTAGTAGTAGTAGTAGTAAAAACGATTTCCAGATAATTTTCAAAAAATTTGAGATGATTTCCAAAAAACATTGACCAATCAAAATTCTCCTTTGATATGTTGAAGCCTGCCGCCATAGGATTGTTCCAGCCATGTTTTGTTGAAATTGAGCCATTGATTAAGTAGTACTAGTTTTAAAGACCTCTGGAAAATTTTCAGTAAATCCAAGATGACCGCTGAACAAAATTGACCTACCAAAATTCTGATAGATGTTCTGGAGCCTACGGCCATAGGACCTTCCAGCCAAATCTTATTAAAATGTGCAAAGCAGTTTTAAAGGATTTTCTACTAATGTTCAGAAATTCCAAAATGGCCACCACTGACCAATCAAGATTCTCGTTTGGTATGTGAGGTGTACTGCCCTATGACTGTTCCGTTCCACCCAAGGTTTGTTGAAATCAAGACATTGATTTAGTAGTAGCAATTTAAAGGCTTCTGAAAATTCTTTTGGAAAATCCATGATGGCTGCTGAAAAAAATAGACCAATCAAAATTCGGAATAGAAGTTCTAGAACCTACTATCATAGGACCATTTCAGTCAAATTCGTTTAACCCCTTTGTGACTACGTTTTTTCATGTAAATGTTCCCTGTGGATTATTTTTCCCCCATAATTTTCGTAAATTTAACATATTTCAACAATAAAGTTACTTTCAAATGCCTATTTATACGTAAAAAACAACAAGTTCTCTCAGGACTACACCCGCCCCATACATTAGTAATAGGATTTCTGATAGCGCTATACACTATACTGTCACTGTGCCGTGGAAAGGGTCACTGGAATTATGCACAATTGGACACGGTTGTACTTTCTTAAAATGGCAACCATGCAATAAACGAAATCACAGATTTCTTTTTTGACGAGAGTCGTTATACTTACCTCCCTAACACTCTAAATTTCCTAAATATCGACCTAGACCCAATAACCACAGATTAAAAAAGAAAGGTGCCCCGACTGGGCAGGGAGTCAGCTGTCAGTCTGCCGGATGCCAGCCCCAACCTTGCACATGCACAGATGACACTGTATCAGCTTGTACTATTGGTCGAGACATGCAAATAACAAACCTGAAGACCAAGCCTCTGTGGGGCGGAGAGGCCTTGTCCGCGTTAGGCAGTAAGTATAACTACGCTCTCGTGAAAAAAGAAATCTGTGATTTCGTTTATTTCACTTCAAGAGATACTTACCTAACACTATGATATTGTCAGAATTAGTCAGTGGATTTGGCGGAAGGGAGTTCATCCCTTGCACATTTGTGCGCATGAAGCACTAACATCTAAAATTGTGTTAAACACAATCAGGAAATGATTTGAACATCGGATAACACCACCGATGGTTGAGAGTAATGACTATGTCAAATTCACTCCCCCTCCTTTTGGGAAAGGAGAAGCTATGACTTCATGTCCCATAAGCTCTCTAAGTACTGGTGCAAAGTATTATAGGACACGACACGAAAGGCTTTAGATTTGTATACTCTCAGTAAATGAACCACATAATAAACACGTACCATCACCATTTTAGTAATAACGCGTAAAGACATGACAATAATATTGTTACAAGATGCAAGACTGACCTTAAGTATATAAGCCGTGTCCATCCAGTTCCCTTTGGTGAAGAACAATGATACACATTTATGCGGTTGTTAACATAATTAAAATGTGCTGTCTGAAGACAGCGAGCGCAACTTATCTACACTATATACACCTGATGATCTTTTGAGAATCGACAAGGCAAGAGGATTTGTGGTGTCATGGAGGTAATAGTCGGTAAAACTTGACTCACAGTGCCAGTGGGTTAACGACATAACGTCATCCACCGGCACCCTGTTAAACGGGGCGGTGGACGCCACCACACCATGGACACTGTGAGCCGTAGCTAAGTCACCTTGTTTACCAGCGACGGATTTCTGGCAAAACTGGATACATTCCACAATCCACCTAGATATAGTGTCTTTTGAAGCCCTGCATGGGGTTCAATAGATGACAACCATAACGAATAAGGGTCTGTCCGCCATTCTCGTGGCCACCAAGACATTATGAATTAGGATCAAATCTAGTCAAAGCCGGTAAAATAATTGGTTGACCTGGATATTTCCGTGACTGGTTCTTAGCCATGAAATTAATCATAGGTAGAAGCCGAAGGCCTTCCCCTGTAACCACAAAATGGTCTGCCGAGGCAGACAAAGCATGAATTTCGCTTCACCACCTTGCAAAAATTAAAAAACAGTTTTAAGTGTCAACATTTTCATTGAAATGGAACTTAGTGGTTCAAAGGGTTTATCAGCTAGAACTTGAAGCACTAGAGATAAACTCCAAGACGGAATCGCTGGAGGATTTTTAGGTCTGAGATTACCCATGCCTTTTTATTAAAGTGTTCAATGAATATACTTCGTCACTTCCCCTATCAGCCCAGCAAGGGACAACTGACATTAAAGCTGACTTGTAGCCAGCAATAGTTAGGCTTGAGTCAATAGGCATCATACAGGTGACAGGGGAGATCAGCTACTACCTGAATAGATGCATCCATTGGATTAACATCTCTCTTTGAGCACCATTTTGCAAATCTATTGAAAGTTATATGCTCTGGAGCTTGACCCACCTACTGCCTTTTGCTATAAATATGGATGCTTGCTCAGAAAAGCCCTCCTTAATTGCGGATTCCTTGACAACATCCAGGCAGTCAATTAGAACATTGATGGGTTGTTGTGAAGGGACTTGCCATGGAAAATAATATTGTCCATCAGAGGCAGAGGAACCGGATTGCAGACCAGAAGGTCCAGCAGACCCGTACACCATGATCAGCTTGGCAAAGTTGGGGCGATCAGAAGCACTTGGAACCCCTCCAGCCAGATTTTCTGAAGAATTTTTGGAATCAGGATTGCTGGTGGGAATGCGTATGCATACATTCCCTCCCAACTGATACCTAGCGCATCTGTTGTGATAGCGCTCGGATCTGGAATCGGAGACATACGTCATCATCTTCGCATTCTTCTTCATTGCGAATAAATCTATGTTGGGGTTCCCCCAGTGGTCGAACAGACGATCTGCCACACATTGATTTAGGTGCCATTCCGTGGGCAAAACACTCATCCTTTGGCTCAATGAGTCTGCAAGCAGATTTAGCCCTCCCAGAATGTGAACTTCCTTCAAGGTGATCATCTGATCTATGCACCAGCAAAGCAGTTTCCAAGTCATCATACAGAGACTGGGCGACTTCGTTCCGCCCTGGCTGTTTATAAGTCACTACTGTTGAGTTGTCTGATAGAACTAGAACCATCTTGCCACAAACTTTCTCCAAGAAATGTTCCAGGCCCAGAACTACTGCTCGTAATTCCAGTAGATTGATATGTTCTTGTGACTGATCCAGATTCCAAAGCCCTGATACTGTGGCTTCTTCCAGGCAAGCTCCGATACCCTCCACTGATGTATCCGTATACATCATTATATGAGGGTGGGGAGGGAAAACTTCTGGGAATTAGTCAGGTCTGATTTTTGAAAGTTGATTATCCAGCATAAGTATGTGAGAGTTTTCAAAACTATCTCCAGATTTGCTGATAGACTTTCCTGATTGTGTGCTTTTAACGGCCAGTCGTCTATGTAAGTGTGGACTGCTATGCTTCCCCTGCGGAGGTATGCTGTTATTGCAAGAACCACCCTGGTGAAAACCCGAGGAGCCGTTGAAATTCCAAAAGGTAAAATCTTGAATTCCCACTGTCGGCCCTGGAATCCGAATCTCAGGTACTGGCGAAAACTCCTCGCAATGTGGAAATAAGCATCCTTCAGATCTATTGATGCTGTCCACATTCCTTTCTCCAACTCTGCCAACACCGTTTTGATCGTTTCCATCTTGAAACTCGGTGTGTCTATGAACTTGTTCAATGGCTTGGGGTTGAGAATTGGTCTCCACCCGCAAGTGCTCTTTGTTACTAGAAACACGGTTGAGTAGAAGCCTGGGCAATTTTGAGCCGGTTGAATTGCTCCTTTCTGTATGAGGGAATTTATTTCTTCCTCTATACACAAACGTTGATCTGGATCTCTTGGAAATTGAGTCCAGATCGGGACCAGAGACAGGTGCGATGGTGAGACTATCACCCAGTCGGGCTGCTACCCGGCTGAAAGACACCCCAAGACTAAGCAGTCCTGGGTTAACTGCTCCCACTCTTGCTTGTGGATGGTCAAGGGAGAGGTGGACATAGCAATGCAAGGGTGGTACTGTCTCTGGTTCTAGAAGCCCTAGAGTTGTCCCTGTGGTAACCGGCCCATCAGGCACGACCAGATCCTTGTGCGCCACGGCCCACGCCGCGCGTACCTCGGTGAGCGGGTGGCTACCTGCGCTTCAGGAGCCTGCACTACCCCTCCCGCATGCCCCCCCCCACCTTACTGCAGGCCGGTGCTGGCGTGGCTGTGGCCTATGCTGCGCCAGTGGCTGGCCTCTGACTTAACCAGCGCCACCATGGGCCTGCTGAGGATGGTACGCAGGGGGGCGCTGCGCGAACGCACTCTGTATGGAGCACGTCAAATTGCACGCATAGTGCCCTCTGATTAGGATGACTGTCTCCTGGAGGTGTTTACAGCCCTCAGCCCCAGAGATCAGGACCTGACAGAGGCATCCGCAGCAGCCGATTAAATAAGTCCCGAGACGGACACAGAATGTCTAAGGCAAAAGTGCGCCTCGCCCGGGCACTCCTAGTCACTGCCTGCGTCATGCAGTCCAGAGCCAGATTAATACCATCCTGGATGGCTCTCTGAACTGAAACTGGGATTGCCTGGCGTGAAGCAGATGCCATTACTACACCCTGTAACAGCTATGGATGCTCTTGAGCTCTCTTCTGCATCGCGCAACGCGATGTTTGCCAAGCGCAGCACTCTCGAGCACAACGCTCCTGTGTCCGAATGGGAACCTGGCCGCGTGTCTTCGCTAAGCGCTGCACGATCATCTGTCCTCGGCTTTGGCACTACACTGTACTGCTGGTATTGATGAGCGATGATTCAACCTGGCCTAGCCACCTCGCGGGGGGGCCTTCGCAAGCTGTCCACTAGACATCTCTGCCGCTGTGAACATATCCACGATATGCTCTGCTAGCAGCCGAGATGACATAGCGGCAACTGTCGGCTTTCCAGCCAACAGCTGGTGCTGGTTCTGCTGGCTAGACGACTGATCCACGTTGAGCTCTGGTTTGAAGATTACCAGCCATTGGCACGCATCACACCAGTTCTCATCCGTGGCCACCTGAGACTGGCTGTGAGTGCTCGTCTAGGCGCGGGCCTTCGTCGTCCTCTACTGTACCCGCAGGTGTGAACGTGGCTGGAGCCGTGGATACTCCTGGCAAGCCGGTGAAAGCATGAGACTGAGAGAGCAGGCATGTTTTGTGTCGTTGCTAAGCCAGGAGCCAGCGCCATGAAGTGTGTGGAGTGTAATTCACCACACCATGGTCTGGGCCAGCTGCTGTCATACCATCGGCAAGCCAAGGTATGCAATATGGGTGGCCATCCGCTCCAACCCGGGCCATCCTTTGAGGTGTGAAGCCTACCCCTGTGGGCTGCTACCTGGCTGAAAGCCACCGCAAGAGTACGGGTTAACCGCTCCCACTCTTGCTTGTGGATGGTCAAGCGACCTCCCATGGGTCCACCTAGGGAGAGGTGGACATAAGCAATGCTAGGGTGGTACTGTCTCTGGTTCTAGAAGCACTAGAGTTGTCCCTGTGGTAACCGGCCCATCAGGCACGGCCAGATCCTTGTGCGCCACGGCCCACGCTGCGCATACCTCGGTGAGCGGGTGGCTACCTGGCTGGCTGTGCTTCAGGAGCCTGCGCTACCCCTCCCGCATGCCCCCCGCCCCACCTTACTGCAGGCCGGTGCTAGCGTAGCCGTGGCCTACGCTGCGCCGGTGGCTGGCCTCTGACTTAACTAGCGCCACCATGGCCCTGCTGTGGATGGTATGCAGGGGGCGCTGCGCGAACACACTGTACGGAGATCAGGACCTGACAGATGCGTCCCCAGAATCAGCGGTGGGGATTTTCCGCTCGGGTCAGATGAAGACAATAAAACACCTGACCCAGGCAGCATGCCACGAAGCAACTCTGGAACCAGATCTTTGATTGCCTTTTTCATCTCCCCCATCATTTCCAACCTGAAAGTCTCCATTTCCGAAGAAACGGAGGCCTTTCTCTTACCCTAACCACTTACCCTTTTTCACATGTTTCTCCTCCACCAACGCCTTATCCTTCGCCTGTAATAACAAGAGAATAAGTCGGCCCCCACCCCCCCAGTTTACAGACGTCACATTTTAACAATGAACCACAAGGTCACCATTTCATACAGAGATGGCGCACAAACTTCAACTTAATTGTGTCGTTACAGACCACACAAGGCTTCTGAAAAATGGCATAAGACGAAGACAATGAGCTTATAGTTAATAAAACTAAAGTAAGCAACCTATTTAAAGAGGAGCAATAAGAACGGGCCATTAAGGGACGGTTGTAACAAAGATGAACATCCTACACTCAAGGTGGTTATTAATAATAACATGGCTGATGACATAAAAAAATGCCCATAAAATGGAAACAGACGGACTAGAAACATCATCCCGGTGTAAAGATGAATTGTATTCATAACACAAGAGCATGATGAACAGTGAATGAACATAGCAATAGCACATGATAATGATACAGATAAACAGCAGGACAAAATATTGCCAGCAAATAATCATAACTATTTTCACATATATTAGAGTGCCATCTAGCATAACTAGAGTACCTGCGTGTTTAGTAAAGGCATACTACTATGTCTAATGCTCTTGATAACTCCACCATAAGTACCACGCCTCTCCACCATAATTAAGAGGGGGGGGGGGGGGGCAGGGGGGGGGGGACCAGAGGGCAGAATGACAAGCTCTTTTTTAAAAGAGCCTATCATTCTGGGCATAGAATCTTTTCCTAACATTTTTAGGGAAAAGGTGGAGACAAACCCTCTTAGATGTGCACAAACCTCCTGACAGGAACCTGTGGACACAAACATAGAGATTAGTATTTCATAGCGTCAGATAATAAACAACCAGTTTTCTGGGTGCCTATCATGTCTGTACCATGTCACAGAAATAGGCGATGCCGCATAATTAAGACAGAATTAAACGAAATTGTAATAGAGATCACCTGGTAACTTGGTCCTGGCAAAGCCTCAGGCATTCCACAAAGATCAGACATATTCAACACACTGGAAAACAATTCTAAAAAAGATAATTGAGCAAAACTGAGCAAGAACTGATTAGTAAACAAGCATGTGTTTCAGGCCAATAGTCAAGAATGAGGCAGTGTCAGTCTGCGCATGCACAAGGTTGGGGCTGCCATCCGGTAGGGGCACCTTTCTTTTTTAATCTGGAGTTATTGAGTCTAGATCGATATTTAGGAAATATCAGTGTTAGGGAGCTAAGTATATCTCTTGAAGTGAAAATACTGATGACGTGATACATGGCAGAAATCATTATTGTGTGCATCTAACAGCTAAGGGAGACAACTGTTTATGGCAAAATTTGGCTAGCAATGAAATATTAGAGTGTAGGCCATCCTCGGCCGGTGTAGTCCTGAGTAGGCATGAAAGGGTTAAATTAATAGGGGGAAATACATTTTAAAGCAAAAGTTGACGGATGACTGACAGTCACCTTGGCATAAGCTGACTTGGCCAAAAAAATGTTGGCCAGGGGAGCAAAAAAATGTTGAAAGGAACAGTTTTTACTAAGGTCACAATAACCATGACCTTTTGACCACAAGGAAGGTAAATATAAAACATTAATGTTGAAAATGTGTTTTTAGCAATGTCAATGATCTTGTTGTTTTGACCCCCTCGGTCATGCCATCTCATTTTAAGGCAGTCATGAGATATGAACAACAAAGTTGAACTAAACACAAACTGGATGCCTATCATAATTCTCGTTTTATATCTAGCATCATCATTAACGCCATCATCATTACCATCGCGGGTGAAGAGGATACCCAAATAGCTCGTTTTACTTCGCAAAGTCGAGCTAAAAATCATGGACAAGATACAAAATAAAAACATAGACACTTTTGTGAAAACAAGAATGGAATTTGTTTCATATTATTACTTATATATGTCACATTGTCAGTGAAAATAATAATAGTTATAATTATTATTATTTTATATATTATATTTACTTACATGGGAATCTTCAGGGCTGGATATGTTTTAACCCTTTCATGACAAAGCCGGCCAAACCTGGCCTCTCCAGTGGTCTTGAAGAATGGCCATTTGCAGGCCAAAAGAGGACTATTTGTTAAAATTTATGACTGGAATGACTGGCTTGTTAACTGGGTCAGCTATTTCAATTGTAAATTTTCTAAAATAGTCTTCGCCTGGCCTGCAAATGGACAATCAGTAAGGAAATAGTTTGATTTTCTTGACTAAATTTTGTCATTAAAGGGATAATAATTGTCCTAGAAATGAACTCGGTAGAAAAAGGTGAAGAACACGCAAATGAATAATAATAATTATTAATAATATTAATAAACAAAATCCCACAGCAAGCGATATATAGTATACCCTTGACATCTGCCATAACATAAAACATCTTGACCAGTTTCGTACTACACTCGAAAGATATATTTTACTATAAAAGCTAGTGGAAGTCGGAATGGTCATTAATTTAATAAAAAGATCATTTCAAAATATGCAATAGTATAATTTCAAAGAAACAAGCCCTAGAGAATGTTATTTTTCATAATGCTGTTTCTGACATGTATTATCTTGTAGTTCTTGTCAAAATTAGCCTCGGTTAGGATGCAACAGGAAACTGAATTCAGCAACATTTTAAGCCTCGCCCACATCAATTTAAGCTCCACCCACACATCTGTGTTGGGATCGATAGATTTCTAAACTCCCTGACTATCAATTTCCAGAAAAGTATACATGTAAGCTGTTGAATATTTTGAAATTAATTTGACTGGGTGCTGTTGCTACCTAGTAATATATGGCAGCAACAGCGCCCAGTCAAATTAGTTTCAAAATATTCAACAGCATGTTTATTAAATAGCAAAGACATACAATTCATACGTGTCAGGCTATTAAGCATTAGACTCGCGATATGGAATCATTCATGATGTCAGCATACACGTCACTTAGTTAATTATGACGTCAAATGCTGTCAGATCATAGATGGATACTCTGGAAAGGTGAATTCAGCACCGTACCAATCCCATATTGGGCACTGCGGATCACTTCCAATAAGCCCCTGATTCCATGGAGACGTGTTTAACATTGGAATTATATTAGAATGAGGGGTCCGATCTGTCACTCAACTGCCTCAAGTATATGACGTCATAATCAATGAATCTTTCCAGTTTATCCAGCAACCATGACGTCATAATGAACTATGTGATGTGTAGGATGATCTCATTATCAATAATGTTATGAATGACGTAAATAAGTTCATCACCAACGCTTAATTGATGATGGACTAAGTATTGTTGTACGAATTGTATCTTTACTATTTAAGAAACATGCTGTTGAACATTTTGAAACTAATTTGACTGGGCGTTGTTAGGCAGTAACAGCGACCAGTTAAATTAGTTTCAAAATATTCAAAAGCTTATCTGTATAGTTTTCTGGAAATTGATAGTCAGAGAATTCAAGTATCAAGTAATTCCAACGCTGGTGACGTGTGGGTGGAGCTTAGTTAAAGATTGGCGGGGCATAGCTAAAGCTGTGGATTCCTCCATTACGGCACATGTAGGACATAATTAGAGATGAATACTGCTATTAGGTTTATTTCAAGTATTGAAGCGATATTGAGGTATTGAAGAACCTCTCTTCCAGCTGATTGGATTGAAAGCTGGTTTTTAAAAACAACAACATCATGTCATGGGATACATTCTGTATTCCCATTGACAAATTATTAAATTGAAGTTTTAAAACATGCCATCACTACTACTACATCCAAATCAATTCCAAAATTGAATGACAACACTCACTCACACCAAAAATTGTACCAACTGAGCTTTGATAATATCTACCACGATATACCATACCATATACAACAATATTGTAGTATTTTCAAATCTTATTATCGCGCAATTAGTAAATAAAGACTTATCTCCTTTGCCTGATATAATCCTGATATTAAAACACTACATACCAGTCCATTTAATGGTAAAGTTTGGTCAAGAAAAATAAAACTTTCTCATACCAAATGCTGAATTATCGAAACAGTCATTTTAGTGGTATATTTTCAAAATAGTCTTCAATTTCTCATCAGACGGACATTTGACATGACAGAAGCAGTTTTTGCCCAGATTGAACATTAACTGCTTAGCATACCAGGCAAAAAACAGCTTCTGCAGGGGTCTTGAGAAATGTCCATTTGCAGAATAAGAGAAGACGATTTTTGAAAATTTACCACTGGAATGGCTGGCTCGATAACCGAGCCAGTCATTCCAGTGCTACCTTTTCAAAAACAGTCATCTCTTTTTCTATGGGAAAATTTAATTTTTTAAAACAAATTTGATGGTTAAAAGGAATTCATTCAAAGCACATCCCTATGTGTATAGGCTGACTTCATAAGCACATAAATATATAAGTGTAGGGCCAGTTTTCCGACCTTTGGGCCTATCATACTTAGTGAGGTCAGAATACCCGCATTTCAGGTTTGTGATCTGCCTGAAATTCAGACTTTGGTATTTTTTTGTGTGGCCATAAACTCGGAGTTTAAACAATGAATGTATAACATTACGGTAACGCTTCCAAACGATACAGATCAGATACAATACATTCTCTATGACGTGAAGTTTTTGATAAATCTCCGGAATGAAAGGATTCATTTCTAGCTGTGCCACACCCATTTCTAGCTAAGCCACACCCATTTCTAGCTAAGCGCCAACATCTTTTTATATGTCGTCAAATCAATTTAAAACTTTGAAACCTGAATTCCCAGAATCTATATTTTAAGCGAATCGAAAATTCTGTCATAAAGTGTTGAAATTGTAATACAATTTAATAAGCATTCAATTGAATATTTTGAAACTAATTTGACTGGGAGTTGTTGCATAGGCAGCAACAACCCCAATCAGATTAGTTTCAAAATATTTATACAGCTTACCTGTATAGTTATCTTGAAATTTAGATTTGGGAAATTCATGTTTCAAAGAATTAAATCGATTCCAACACGGAATAGTGGGCGGAGCTAAGCTAGAGTTGGGCGGGGCATAGCTAGAGTTGGGCGGAGCTAAGCTAGAGTTGGGCGGGGCATAGCTAGAAATGGTAATGATGTCAAGATTAAAATTTATGCTTCCTGTCCATTTTCATATCAGAAAATTTTTGAGACAGTCATTTCAACGGTAAATTTTCAAAAACAGTCTTCATTTGGGTTCAAATGGCCAGTGTGACAATTAAAAGTTAAAGTTGACATTAGAGGGGGGGGGGGGGGGCGGTAAACTAACACATGAAATAGTTGTCTGGTCACGTGATTGTGGTACATTAACCCTCTCATGCTCGAAATTAGACAAGAAAATCAAAATTCTTGCTCAGGAAATTACCATTTTAAGTACTGGCTCACCGGAGGAATCAAGTTTTCGCTATGCCCCATCCATCTATAGCTAAGCTCCACCCACACTTTGCATGTGTTGGGATCGATCGATCCCAGAACTCCCCGACTATCAATTTCCACAAAACTATAAAGGTAGATTGTTGAATATTTTGACACTATTTTGACTGGGTGCTGTTGCTGCGCATGGCAGCAACAGCGGCCAGTCATATTAGTTTCAAAATACTCAACAGCATGTTTATTAAATAATAAAGACATACAATTGATACAACAACACTTAGTCCGTCATCAATTAAGCGTTCATGACGAACTTATCGCCATCATTTATGATGTAATTGACTTTGATGTCATCCTACATGTCGCATAGTTGATTATGACATCATATGATTGATGGATAAACTTGAATGCTCCATTATCGGGCCAGGCATTTCAGTTGATTATGATGTCATATGACTGACTGACAGACTGGATTCCTCTATTAGTGAATGTTATATGGTTGAAATAATCAAGATGACATACTAAATTTGGAAACAATCCATAAAACGGTTTATCCATTAATTTTGCTGTAACGATATTGTAATCATATTGATGGGTAAACCTTGTAAACATTCCTATAGGTGTGGTCTTAATCAATTTGAACCTTTAACAAACATTTGAGCAGAGTAGGTAGACAAACAATGAAAATGAGACCGACTGATGGAAGGAAAGATGAATTTAAAGGAATACCATACTCATCTTACATGAGACAGGTGATAGAATATGTCATACGTAATTGACACTAGGTAATTTCTAGCTTTCAAGAATGTCATTAACCCTTTCCTGATGAAGCCGCCCATAACCGGCCTCTGCAGTGGTCTTGAGGAATGTCAATTTTCAGGCCAAGAGAATTGGAAGATTTACCACACATTTCAGTGGTAAATTCCCTGAGAATAATCCTCTTGGTCTGCAAATGGCATTTTCTATGAGAAAATTCAAATTTTCTTGACAAATTTGAGGTTTAAAGGGGTAACTTAAAAAGAACGTGTTGCACCTGAGCAGACCCGACAGCACCTGAGCAGACCAGACAGCACCTGAGCAGAACAGACTTCACATAACACCTCGTAAGACCCTCAAATTTGCTTATATATTTTCTCAAAGATGTCCATTTACTTACCAAGAGAGCATTAAAAAAAATTTAACAATGGAATGACCGCCTCTGTTATCGAACCAGTCATTCCAGTGGTTAATTTTCAAAAATATTCTCTTGGCCAGCAAATGGACATTGACTGAACAAAAGGTTATGATTTTCTCAACAACTCTTGATCATTAAACTGCTAATGAGTCAAAATAGTGATGACCATTTGGCTAATTTTAAATTGTAAAATATTCTTTTTTTTAATTGTAAATCTAAGGATGACATTTTTACTCTGTGACACATTAAAGTAAATTACATGTATTTTGATATAAATAAAGATGTTACAAGTCGGAAAGTGACTGACATTTAATATATGCCACAAGTTATCAGCAAAATACTACATTTGAGATGAGCTGAGCCTGCATTTAAAGCTGAACCCTCATGCCAAAAGAAGCAGTGTTCAACTCCTACGAGCAACAGTGATATCAATAAGTTTCGGTAACTCTATTGAGTCCACATATTGTTATTTTAAACAAGGAGCACTTAACATTTTTGACGCATTATAAAAGGACTCTCGGTACCTAGAGCTTGCAGTAAGCCAGCAGGTGTTGGCATGACCGCTTGACGGCTAAGTAATACACACGCGACAACTCTGCATATCGCTGCGCTGCATAATGTTTACATATTAAATTTACGCTTAACACACTTGGCTAACTGAAATCCATCAAACGGTTAAGGCGATGAATTTCAACAATTTGCGGTACATTTTTCATAAAGTCTAAGATTTTCACACAAAATACCTGACCAATCAAAATTTTGAATGATATGATTGTTCTAGCCAAATATGGTTGAAATCGGTCAGGCTGTTAAGAAGAAAAGATTTGACAATCTCCAGATTTTCCGAGAGCCTATCACGATAGGATCCTTTCAGCCAAATTTGCCTGAAATTGGTCATGAATTCATTGTAAGAAGAGATTTAACAATTTAAGATTTTCACCTAAAAATTCATAAATCAAAATTCTAGCGCCTATCACCATATGATATGATCATTCTAGCCAAACTATCTTGAAATCAGTCAAGCTGTAAAGGAGAAGCGATTTGAAAATTTCAGCTAGGTGAAATGATGAATCAACATTTTGAATAGATATTCTAGAACCAATCACGATAGCTTCCTTTCAGCTAAATATGTTTGAAATTGGTCAAACTATTAAGGACAAGAAGAGATTTGGCAATTTCCAGTAGATTTTTTATAAAATCTTACTCACCCAAAAATTTCACAAATTAAATTTCTGAATGGAAGTACAAGATCCTATCACCATAGAATCCTTTCCGCCAAATTTTCTTGAAATCAGTCAAGTTGGTAAGAAGCGATTTGATAAGTTTTTAAAATAAAATCTAGGATTTTCACACAAAAATTTGACAAATCAAAATTGTGAATGCAAGATTTAGAGACTATATGATCGTCCTCACCAAACCTACTTGAATCAGTCAGGCTGTTAACATGGCTAAGGAGAAGTGATTTGACAATTTCCAGAAAATTTGTCATAAAACCAAACATTTGACAAATTTAAATTCTGAGTGAAAGTTCTAGAGCCTATCACTATAGGAAATCAATTAAAATGGTAAGATGTAAGCAATTTAAATATTCCCCATAAATTTGTAATAAAATCAAAGATTTTCACACAAAAATTAATGAATCAAAATTCTGAATAAAAGATCTAGAGTCTATGAACATAGGATCGGTTCAGCCAAATTTGGTTGAAATCCGTCAAAATGGTAAGAAACAATTTGATAATGTCCAAATTTTAAACAAAATGTAAGATTTTGAAAATGGAAGTTCTGCAGCCGAACATGATAGGATCCTTAAAATCCAGATATTGGTTAAGGAGTGGCGTTTTAAAGCAAAAGTTGACAGACAGACGAGTGATGATGGAGAGTCGCTATGACATAAGTTCACTTGCCTATTCTGGTCAGGTGAGTTACTAATTATTCTATTACCAGTTTTCATTTTATATAGCGCAATTTCGACCATATTTCAAGTCAGCCCAATTAGTCTGAGTTGCTACATGGTTTATTCACATAGAATTATCATTACCCTTAATTGTATTTATGCATTTGTAATTATTAATAAATTATAGTTTATAGTTTAAATTGAATATTTGTAGGCATGTATGCATACTCACATTTGCAAACACTGAAAGAGACAAATCGCAAGCTTCCGTGATATGTCCGAAAAGGGTAAAACGTGCACCCCTGCTCGTGCAAACTTATTTTCCGGACAAAAAATCATGACAAGCCGATGCCCTGAATTGCTAAGTCACTGTAATGAGTGAATCGTTTCATAGTGGCGCAGAACAGTTGTGCGAGTCTTGTTTAACCCTTTAGTGACGAAATCTATTCCAGAAATTTTAAATATTTGCTTTTTGAATGTTCATTTGCAGGCCAAGAGATTAGTTTTGAACATTTACAACTGGAATGACTGGCGCGGTTATCGGGCCAGTCATTCCAGTTGTAAATTTTCAAAAATTAGTCTTCTCTTGGTCTGCAAATGGACATTCCTGTAGACCACTAAGGAGGCCGGTTTTGTCACTAAAGGATTAATGAATCAACATCCAGACTCATAAAAGTTACTAACGCTGGAATTCTATTAATAGCACTCCGTTACTAGCAGGGGCTAAGCATTACTTAATATGGTATAACTGATCAGCTTTAAATACGACGAATGATCTAGCAATCTCACGATATTGTGGACGCAGAAGAAATAAATTATCCCGCATATAATAAACAACAATCTGTAAAACAAGCACTAAATCAATTAATCAAACACATAAAAAAATACTCTTAGTGTAAGCCATAGCTATTTATATAGTGCAGTATTGGCCTGCAGTAACAAAATTTTCAAGATGAACACAAGCTATTAAACACTCATTGAAGGAAACTGAATAACCTATTGTTCACAATTCAGCAGAAAAACCATTAATTGGCTGATGGCCGAGTTTTGCAGACAACATATTCCACGGATTATATCTCTGGACCTGCTAAACATTTTGAAAACAACTTGATTGAAAGTTGTTGGTGGCTTAGCCACCAACAACTTTCAGTCAAATTGTTTTCAAAACATTCAGCAAGTAAAGAGTGTATGCTCATGGATATTATTGTCTAGTGGTTTACATCAGCAAGGCAGTTAAGATCCGTTAACCCTTTAATGGTCAGGCCCAACCTAAACTGCCCTTTGCTGTCATATTCAGACCAAGAGAAAATGTTTTTGAAAATTTACCACTGGAATAACTGACTCTGTAACCGAGCCAGTTACTCCAGTGGTAAATTAAAAAAAATAGTCTCTTGATCTACATATGAATATGTTTTAAATTATATCATTTGACCTCTAAAGAGTTAACCCTTTAACACTTGTATCATCCAAAAACTGCTTCTACAGTGGTCTTGAGAAATGTCAATTTGCAGACCAAGAGAAGACTATTTTTGAAAATTTACCACTGGAATGACTGGCTCGATAACCGAGCCAGTTATTCCAGTGCTAAACTTTCAAAAATAGTCTTCTCTTGGTTTGCAAACTGACATTTTCTTTGAAATTTTTTTGGAACAAATTTAAGGCTTAAAGGGTTAAACTCGCGATACAAAAATCATCATGTTTAATGTCACTGATAAATGAAGTGGATGAAGATAGCTAATACATTCTATAAATGAAAGCCCTGAAAGAACTTATACTTACTAATACATAAGCAGTACAACGTGCCTCAGATTGTTCGCTTAATGAACTGTGCAGTATATTTTTATAAACATGTATACAAAACAGTAGATTTTCTATCGTTATTTGGAGGCAAATCTGATTAGATATAGCGGAAGTTGCCTACTATAAGTTCTCCCCAGACATATGCTTGCACCATCAAATATGGCTGGCCATTTAACACCGAAATTGGGCAAGAAACTTCAAATTTTTTATTAATGAATGGCCATTTGCAACCTAAGAGCATTTTTTTTTTAAAAGCTGACCCTTGGAATGACTGACTCCATTAACTGGCCAGTCATTCTAGTGGTAAATTTATAAAAATTATATTTTCTTAGCTTACAAATGGCCATTTCTTAAGACGATTGCAGATGTATGTTTTCGAAGACTT
The DNA here is from genome assembly GCA_034401795.1 of Chaetoderma sp. LZ-2023a. Classification (NCBI taxonomy): domain Eukaryota; kingdom Metazoa; phylum Mollusca; class Caudofoveata; order Chaetodermatida; family Chaetodermatidae; genus Chaetoderma; species Chaetoderma sp. LZ-2023a. The sequence continues at coordinate 99,918,565 of CM067360.1, read as the reverse complement.
AGCCATTAAATGAATCATTAATGGGAATATTGCCAAAATTCTAGGTTCCCAAAAACTTGACATAAATGAAGTCACCCTTAGCGCATCATTGCGTGTGTGTGCGTGTGTGTGCACGTGGCCTGTGTATGTGTGCATGCTTGTGTGTGCATATACATCTGGGGAATGGGTGGCTGTGTTTGTGCTTGCATTGTCTACATGAACGTTTGTGTGTGACAAATCATCCAATGTGTGTGCGTGCGTGCATGCGTGCGTGCGTATGTGTGTGTGTTCTGGCAAAGAAATGATAAGTTAACAAGCTCTAACAGTCCATCATAATGCTTTACCAGTACAACACATTGAGGCAGTGAGTGGTAGAACAACAAGCATTACCTACAGGACTCACGCAGGCCTCTAATGATTGGCACAGCAACATAAGATGTGAGGGTTGGGGAATAAAACTATGCAAAATATGTCCAGAAACAATAATGAGTTAGCCGAACTCATTAACTAAATTTAATGTATTCTATAGAACTTGGCTAATGGATGAACACAGTAACTTAAAATCATACACTTTCACCAGACACAAACACACACACTGACAGCCATATCATACAGTATAGAATTATTGTACAGATATTTACAGTAACACATGCACGCACGCACGCACACACACACACACGAACATGCAGGCAGGCCCGCACACACGCATGCACACACACACACACACACAGCATGCATGTGCACACAATACACACTTACATCACAACTGGCACATGGACTGACCTATATACAGTTTTTCAATCATAAGAACTAAAATTTGCAATAAGAACAGTAAATGGAGGGATCCCATCTGCCACTTGTTCACAATCAAAATCACGTTAATCTGCCACAAAAATTGAAGTCTGTCACGAAAGTGTACTAATTGTATGCCTTTGGTGAACTTACAATTAAATAATCAATAATCCCCTGTCAAATTAGTTTCAAATTATTCAACAGCTTACCCGAATCATGTCCTTGTTAGTTACCTTGAAACTTAGATTCCAGTGATTCCGGTTTCAGATTCAAAATGATTGAAACATGTTAAAAAAGGTGGGTGGAGCTTAGCTAGATCGGTGGAGCATGGCTAGAAATGGATCCCTATATTGGACAGGTCCCTGAAGAATATCTGGCTCGGTTAACAGTGAACATCAAATATTGTTGAGGTTCCCAATGGGCCCTCGCCCATTCTGCCGCCAACCAAAAAAACCCCAAAATTTGAATATCTTACATGATTGAGCGCACCACCATTTAACCCTCAGGAAAAGTTGTTTCTTCAGAAGACTTTCTGGAAATTTATCACTGTAATGACACTTGGTTAATGAGCCAGTCATTCTAGTGGTAAATTTTCAAACAGTCTTCTCATCACACACACACAAATAGTGACATACGCATACACTAAATACAGGTTGCGGTAGGGGGTAAAATGTGACTATGAAATGTACTTGCATTTCCCCATGATCGTGGCGTTCAGGACTTTAATACAAAATTTAACACACCTATCAAACATAATTACATTTCTGCAGAGAATATTTTCATGACAGCTATCAAAGTTCAACTGGTGCAATGTTTGAAATGCGAAAAAAATGGATTTTTACGATTCATATATTCACAGATATTACTCAATCGCGATCCCGGATGTAGGTACGGCTAACAACGCAGTTTGGCGATGCGAGTCTAGCAGTCACTGGAATCCAAGCTAAATGTGCAGAGCAGAAAATCTGCATCAGTGTCACAAAATAAGGATTTCTTAAAATAGTATACCCCCTTGATGAATCAAATGTCTATAGGAAAACTCTTTTATTGAAGTAGATAAACTAAGGCCAAAACAGGTAAAAAATATGGAAAAGTGTTTTAATTTTGTTGCAAACTGAATGCAATAATGACATAGAAACTGTTTCGTTGGGATCACAAAAGTCCAAACCCAGTAAAAATATGGAAAAAATTAAGAAATCATATTCATTATCACATAGACTGAATGCACTAATGGTACAAAATAAAACTAAGTTTTAATGGGATCAGGTAAGTCCTTGATTGATTAAATTTCAACTCAAACAAAAAGGCATCCGCTTTTGTTTCTACAAGAATTCTTAATACTTACCAGATGTACTATTATGATAATGTCTATTATCTAGTTTAGCTCAAAATAAACAATTAAAGCTCCGCACTCTCCAGGTCCTGCCCGTACTGTGTCCGGGAATTACCATAGGTACCGAGTCAATTCCCAATCACAGTCAGATTCGTCTTATATTTGCCTTGACAAACAGCGAAAGCAGCTCAGCCTCACCTCAGCGGGGCGGCTGAGACAGGGTCATAGTACATCTCGTAAGTATTAAGAATTCTCGTAGAAACAGAAGCGGATGCTTTTTTTATTCTACTTCGAATAATACTTACCAGATGTACTATTATGATAACCTCAGGATTTAGACAGCCAAGAAACTCTGGTGGGAGGGGGTGAGTTTCGAACCAGCTCTCATCTACCATCCGACAGAGAAGGTTGTGAAGAGACTAGAACCCTGGCATACGCTTGGGTTCTGCCATCTGACTCATAGAGTGCTAAACTTCCATGGTCTAGACCGCGCTCCCCCCCTCTCCTTTGTCCGCACAAAATCCAGAGGGCTGTCGAAAAAAGAGGATGCAACACCCACCAGACCCGTGTCAGCCCCAAGTCTCAGCTAGGGCAGTCCAGTAGAGTGCAAAGAAGCTACTCTAATTTTGAAAGAATATCAGTATATCGATTAAGTTTTCAAATTGGAATGAGTCTAATGTCTGTTTGAGAGGATAAGTATACTCTTACACAAGACTATGTACGTAAGCAGTCTGGTATTTCGACTGTAAGTAAATTATTATTATTAGGCACTTAATTAATGTAAACACTCACCATTTTGAGTGCTTGTTCTTTCTTGATCATCCCAGGAGCTCGGTCCAATCCACTGTTATTCACTGGTCATGTGCATGGCTCTTGCTCAGTGCAGGAGGAAGTAACGTGCGACGTTTGTGAAATAGTGGTCGGATGTGGCTTAACTAAGGTTCGACAAATTGGCGACGGCCACCGGATTAAGTGCGCTGGAGATGTCGCGTAGGTAGAAATCAGTAAATGACGACTCAGCATGCCATTGTGCTACAGACACCACCTCCTCTAATGAGACACCCGTATAAAGGGCCGATGATGCTGCTAATGCTCGGACCTGATGGGTGTTCACACGATCAATCTGCTTTCCTGTGGCAATTTTATGCGACATCTCAATAGCGTCTCCTATCCAACAAGAAATAGTATCTTTCGAGGTGCGCAAATGAGGAGCTTTGAGACATAACCAGAGAGATTTCGGGTCATCTCTCCACTCCTCAGTATGTTTTTAATACATTTTCAGACATCTGACAGGACACCAAGCAGAAGAGTTTGGGTCATGTCTAACTAAACTTGGCAAATTGATCGGTTGACCTGGATATTTAAGTGACTGATTCTTTGCCAGGAAACAAAGACGTGGAAGTAGTCTTAAACCTTCACCCGTGATGACAAAACGGTCTTGTTCGGCAGATAGCGCATGTATTTCGCTTCTCCTTCTCGCTGATGCTGCTGCAACCAAGAAAACTGATTTAATAGTTAACAGTTCAATATCGATAGATCTGATCGGTTCAAAGGGAGCATGCCCTAAAACCTGTAGAACAAGAAATAGATTCCATGCTGGGATAGGAATTGGCTGTCTATGTCGCAGATTGCTCATTCCTTTAATAACTTCCTTCAAAGTGTCATTTTCCACTCCTTCAATGGCCAGACTGGGAATGATTGAAGCTAATGCAGACTTATATGCTGCTAGGGTTGAAGGTACAAGTTTTTCAACTTCGTATAAATGACAGATAAAATCTATGCCCTGTAGGTGGGGCTTAGAATACACCTTCCGTATCCTCTTCGTGTCGTACGAGGCGACTAAAGGAGGTAAGGGTGAGGTAACCCCGATAGAAACCTCGAGTGCTGAAGACGGAGGTTCCAGGCCGCACGGCGCACTCTAATAAACCATGGATCCACGCACGTAACGCTTATGATCATGTTGATAGTCACTTACAGGACTGGCGGTATGATCAGCGAACGAAAAGAAGAAGACAGATAAAATCTGCTACGTGTTGAATAGATGCAGATAAGGGATTAATATCTCTTCCCTGGCACCATTCTGCAAATTTGTTGATTCTCTAATTATATGTTTTGGTGGGTGACCCTCTTCTGGCTGAAGCGACAAACTTTGCTGCTTGCTCAGAAAAGTCACCCTCAATTGCACACTGCTTGACAACATCCATGCAGTCAATTTGAACATTTCCGGTCTGTCGTGAAGACACAGACCCTTGTTCTGAGTGATTAGATCCCTTCAGTTTGGAAGACGGATTGGATTGCAGAACAGGTCCAGCAGATCCGTAAACCATGATCGGCCTGCCCAATGAGGGGCAATCAGTAGTACTTAGCATACTCCCTCTCTTATCTTTGCCAGAACTTTCGGGATGAGAATTGTTGGAGGATACGCATACGCGTACATTCCTTTCCAACTTATCGCCAGTGCATCTACTGCCAAGGCTAGCGGGTCCAGGATCGGTGACACGTATGTGACCATCTTTGCGTTTAGTTTCATCGCAAATAGATCCACATTTGGTTTGCCCCAATGTTTGAATAGAACCTCCGCTACCGATTGGTTGAGCTGCCATTCCGTCGGACGACAAACCATCCTTCGACTGATAGTATCTGCTAAGATGTTCAGTCTTCCTGGAATGTGTGCTGCCCGAAGAATAATATTCCTCTCTTGGCACCACAGCAGAAGGTTCCAAATCATCATGCACAACTCTGGTGACCTCGTCCCACCTTGGCGGTTCAAATAAGACACCACTGTTGAGTTGTCTGTCCTTATTAGGACAATCTTGTCTCGGATTAAATTCTCGAACTTTCAAAGTGCTAATACCACCGCTAATAATTCGAGAACATTGATATGTTTCTGCGCATTGGTCCGATCCCATTTCCCTGACACTGATCGATTGTCCAATACCGCTCCGCAACCCATCGTCGATGCATCTGTAAAGATGGACATCTGTGGTTGAGGAGGTTGTAGAGGAACACCTCGCAGGAGATTCTGTTCTGATAACCACCACTGAAGATGGAATATCAATGGTTCTTTTACTGGAATTCTCAGAGATAACGGATCCGTTTTCTGAGACCAGAACGACATTAAATACAGCTGAATCGGCCTGCGCCCGAGTACCGCATAAGGAAACACTTTCTCCAGAGACACTAGTAAACCCAGTATTCTGAGAAATTGGCGCGCCGTCAGATAGGCTCCTAGAGAAACTGACTCCAGTACTGCAATCAAACTCTTGACTCTGCTCTCCGCCGGAAAAGCTACGCCATCCCTGAGATTGAAAAATATTCCCAGATAAATAAACTCCTGGGATGGAGTCAATTCTGATTTCTCTAGATTCACAATCCATCCTAGATCCTTTAGTAAGGCTAGGACTACCTGAAGATTGTTGCGCAGATTGACTGGATTCCCCGCCTTCAGCAGCCAGTCGTCTATGTAAGTATGAACAGCTATGTTTCTCCTGCGAAGATAAGAAGTCATGGCGAGGACCATTTTGGTGAAGACCCTCGGAGCTGTGGTCAAGCCGAATGGAAGCGCATTGAATTCCCAAACATTGTCTTGGAACGCAAAGCGAAGGTATTTCTGAAAAGAAATTGACATTGGAATATGAAAATATCTATCGACACTGCCCACATGCTTTTCCTCAAACCTGACATCACTGCTGCTACAGTCTCCATCTGAAACTTTGGTGACAGAATAAACTTATTTAACGGTTTGAGACTGAGAATCGGTCCCCACCCTCCGTTGCGTTTCGGAACGAGGAACATCATTGAATAGAAGCCTGGGGATGACTGATTGCGGACTAAGTGAATCGCATTCTTCCGCTGAAGACTTTCGATTTCTGAGCAAAAGGCCTCTAGACGATCGGATTCCCTTGGAACGGGAGTCCACACTGGAGTCGATGTTAACGGAACTAACGATTGACGGATGAGCCAGTCCGGTTCGTAGCCGTTTCTTAACCATTGACAGACCAAACAATCTTGCACGACCTGTTCCCACTGGTTTGAGAACAGTTGAAGTCTGCCTCCGACGGAAGGAATCTGCACACAATTCGCGATCGATATTGCATGAGATGATGTTAATTCGCCTAGGTGAAGATCCTCGACTCCCCTCGTTCCCGGTGATACCGGAGCGGATCCCGCCGGAAACCCGTCAGGACCGTCCCCTACGGCCACCCCGTAGTTTCTTGGCAAACGACGGTCCAGAACCGCCACCACGGATATCCTTACGGTAGCCGCCGTGACACGAACCGCCACACTTCCTATCCTCCTCATACGGCCTCTTATTAGAGGACTTGTATGAGGAAGAACGACCAGGACCTTGCGAACCGGATGCCCAATGGGTATCACGGTCAGAAGGACGATCTTTGGCGCTGCCTCTGCTGCTCCTGTCGGTGCTGCTTGTAGGACTGGTGCGGCCGAGTCCTTTTCGTCGACTTCCACGACTTGCCGACTACTTCTTGTTCCGCAACCATTGATGCGACCTTGGATAAGGCTTGCCGTGCCAAGCCGCCGAACAAGTCTGGACCTATGAATGGCGCGGAAGACAACGCAGCCCTCATTTTAGGTCCTGGTTCTACAAAATCGAGAACCATTCTCCGTCGTTCAGCCAATGATCTCGTGATCACCCTGGCCAGGCAATTCTGAGATAGGCGCATGGTGTCCCGGATAATTCCGGACACAGTATGGGCAGGACCAGGAGAGTGCAGAGTTTTAATTGTTTATTTTGAGCTAGACTAGATAATAGACATTATCATAATAGTACATCTGGTAAGTATTATTCGAAGTAGAAAAACATTACCATTCTTCTAATTCTTGGTTTAAGCAGATATATCACACACAAATAGTCGATGTCCAAACCCCGGAAAAGGATGGAAAAAATTTGAAAATCATTTCACTTATGATGGAGACTAGAATTCAATGATGGGATAGATCAAACCTTTAAAGTTTTATTAAGATCGGATAAGTCTGTGATGAATTAAATGTCAATTGAAAAACTTTAACATAATCTACCTAATTCTTGGTGAAGCCGAATGCCGAAGGTCATTTGAATAGATATGTCGAGATCCTCCGCTTCGCTATGGGCTCGACATAAATAATCTCTTAGAGTACAAATTGACATCTCTAAAGATCACTGCAGATACTGGTCTTACCCGGCTAAACATCTAGAACAGATTGAAGGAAGAACATGCCTAACCCATTACCCAGCCCTACCGTGTTCACAAAGTGATGTGACGGCAGAGGGATCTGATCTGTCAATCAAGTATGACATCATAATCAATGGACCTTTCCATTTTTAGCCACGCCCTACCCATCTATAGCTAAGCTCCACCCACACCTCACTCGTGTTCGGATCGATCGATATCTGAACTCCCTGTCTATCGATCTCATGAAAAATATACAGGTAAACTGTTGAATATTTTGAAACTAATTTGACTGGGCGCTGTTGCTGCCTTTATATTCAACAGCATGTTTATTAAATAGCAAAGAATTACAAAGGGTGACGGTTGATATGGAACCCTTTGTGACGTAATGATTATGATGTCATCATACAAGCACTGAGCTGATTATTACGTCATACGAGGTCTGATGATGGATGGATACTCTGGAAAGATGGATTACTTGTTAGCTGATGTCACAATCAGAATGATGCATAGCTCCTCACAAGTCTGTCACGAAGTATATGAATATGTCTTTGATGAATTTAGTTTAATAAATATTCTGTTGAATATTTTGAAACTAATTTGAATTGGGAGCTGTTTTCAATTTTCGTGACATGTCATTTTAATTGTGACGTCAGTTAACGGGTGATGCTATTGGCTATGACATCAGGTCCTTAACTGACAGATCAGATCGCTCTATTTGTCCAAATTAATCACGCTCGACACACCACAAAACTGTATCCAAATTCTGGCTAATAACTTATACATATAAACTTGCAATAACCATAGTCAGCAGTCTCTATATAAAACGGGCCAATCACCTCATAGGGTCTGCCATAGATGAGCCAACTGACCAACCGTTTGATCCGTATAGAATCATTGTGAAAAATAGCAAATAAAATTTACTGAACCTGACCTTGTCACCAAGATCTGGACACAATGCAAGAATTATCCATGGTCATAATAAATAATCATTTATAAAAAACTTATAATTATTAATAATGATAATAATGATAATTAAGGTAATAATCATCATCATCATCATTAATAATATTAACATGTTATTTCTTCATGGACAAATAAAAAATCAAGTATATTTATTTATTTATATATATATATAAATGGTATTATTTATCTTTCTATATATATTTTACAATAATAATGATAATTAATATAATAACAACAAGCCTATATCGGCCATATCGCCACCAACCAAATATTATACACAAAGTGCCCAGTACAGATGTCACTAAGCAAACAACTATGTTCTAATTTCCAGCTCATATCTCTTCAATATACTCCCAGTTATCCTTCTCGTAGCCTTCATGAACATGGTCTAGTAACACCTTCCGTCGACTTTCACAATACCTAGGAAAGAAAATCCGTATAACAGGTTTCAGTCTCACAGAAGGTGCATATTCACGGTCTTGTAGCCTGTTAATCGTCAAATGTGTTCAAGAAAAATTTAGATTTTCTCAAAGAAAATTTGCAGACCAAGAAGATTCTTTTAAAAAATTTATCACTGGGATGACTGGCTCATTTATCGAGCCAGTCATTTCAGTGTTAAATTGTTTAAAAAATTGTTAGTCCTCTCTTGGTCTGGAAATGGACATTTCTCAAGACACTGCAGAAGCCATCTGGGCTGGCTTGTGTGTTAACCCTTTAATGGTTATAGTTCCCATATCTCATTTTCAAGGCAAACATACAAGAACACTGTCAAATATTTTGAAATTAATTTGACTGGAAGCCATTGTTGCTTTAGGCAGCAATGGCTTCCAGTCAAATTAATTTCAACATATTCAACAGATTAAGTTTTATATCGTAAAGAATATATTTTTTCAACGTTTTGTCAGTGAAAGGGTTAAACTCATATTTCTTCTACCCCCCACCACAGTTTGAATGGATGTGTCAGTTTTGGTCATTCTACATTCTTACAATCCTGAGTTATGGTAAAAAATGTGCATTCGGGGATGCCTGTAGTGGCCCGGTGACCCAGATATTTGACCCTTTGACCTGAAACTCAAACTCTTTCTAGACATCCACAATATGATTGCATGAGCCAAATTTTGATAACTTTACCTTCTTGCAATTCTGGGGCTATATGATGACAAACAAACAACCAAACAGACAGATACTCACAGCGGTGTAAGGAATAAGTTGTTCTAGCCATATTAGATGTATGGCTACGAAAATGGAGAAATCCAGTTTTATCTATGACCCGCCAATCTCCACCCACACCTTGCTCATGTTGGGATCGATTGATCCCTAAACTCCCTCACTATCAATTTCAAGACAACTATACAGGTAAGCTGCTGAATATTTTGAAACTAATTTGACTGGCTGCTGTGCCTCTGGCCGCGACAGCGCCCTGTCAAATTAGTTTCAAAATATTCAACAGCATGTTTATTAAATGTAGACATACAATTTGTACAACAATGCTTAGTCACTCTGTCATCAGTTAAGCATTGGTGACGAACTTAGATACGTTATTCATGACATAATTGATTATGACATCATCCTACATGTCACGTAATTGATCATGGTGTCATATGATTGATGGATAAACTGGAAGCCTCCATTGACATTTTTGCTTACTGATGATCCATCTGCAGGTCAAAACATGGTTAGATGATGGTTAGGAGAAACTAACTTATCATAGGCATACTTTTATGAATGTGATTTTTATATATGAAGGCTAATTCCGCACTTACACTATTGATGTAAAAAAGGTTACAAAGCCAGCAGTGGAAAGGCTGACATGGCTGATGCAAAATTTCAAAAACAATTTTGCTTAAACTTGTGTGCGTGCGTGTGTGCATGTGTGTGTGTGTGTGTGTGTGTGTGTGTGTGTGTGGGTGCATGCGTGTGTGTGTGTGTGTGCATACGGGTGCATGCGTATGTGTGTGTGAATGGGTGCATGCTTGAAGCCTTCCCATTTATAACATGTATTTGCTTGCATGTGTTCTATAAGGGCTAAAGTAATTGAATCTCGAACATGTCAAATACACAGGAATAACAAATTAGATCCTACATAAAGATGATTTGCAGTCTATAAGTGGTACCTCCAGCTTAAGCTTCTCTGTACATGATGAATATGGACAGAGAACGACAACTGACTAACTAGATGTGGTAATGGAATAGAAATTCTGTCAAATAGTCAGTTAACCTTTTAACCCTCGAATTTGTTCATGGAAATTTTAATTTTCTCATAGAAAATGCCCATTTGAAGGCCAAAAGAAGACTATTTTGTTTTAATTTACCATTGGAATGTCTGGCTCGGTTATTGAGCCAGTCATTCCAGTGGTAAATTAAAAAAAATAGTCTTCTCTTAGTCTGCAAATGTACATTTCTCAAAACCACTGCAGAAGCCATTTTGGGCTGATATGAGTATTAAAGGGTTAACCCTTTAACCGTTGAATGTCCAGTGTCTTAATCACAAGACAACTATACAGTTCATTGGCTACATATTTTGAAACAAACTTGACTGGGAGCTTTGACTGGAAGATATTACTGCCATAGGTAACAACAAATATCCTAAAGCATGTCTATAAACATGTTATAAAGTTAAAGAGCTATGCTTTGCTGGGTTTCTAGTGTACATATGCTTGGCATGTGTGTACGTACGCTTGGTACTTGTGAACGTATGCTTGGTATGTGTGTACATACGCTTGGTACGTATCAGCCAATCCTTACCTATATTTATCCTGTACTTTTTGTTTTATGTCTACCAATATATCCCCTGTGATGTCTCTCTCCAGATACTCAGACAACTGTTCCGTCGCATTCTCAAGATCTTTCTGGTTTTCCTGGGGAAACACGAGAACAAGTGGAATCCTAGAAATGTATATAAATCTATCCTTAACCACTTTATCCCTCAAATTTATTCAATAAAGTTTCAATTTTCTCATCGAAAATGTCCATTTGCAGACCAAGAGAAGCCTATTTTTGAAAATTTACCCCTAGAATCAAGCTAGTCATTCCAGTGGTAAAATTTTCACAAGTAGGTTTCTCTTGGTTTGCAAATGGACATTTATTAAAACCAGTTCTGAGGCCATTTTTTTGCTGCAATGGGTATTGAATGGTCAACTCCTTAACCCATACAGTAAAGAAACGACAAATTCTTTATGATAAGGAATATTCTGCTGAATATTTTGAAACTAATTTCACTTGGAGCTGTTGTTGCCTATGATTCGTCAAATTAGTTTTTAAAAATATTGAACAGTTTTTCTGTATGTCTGTTTTGAAATTGAGGCATTGGAATTTCAAGGGTCACAGGTTAATTTAAAACTTTTAAATTACATTAATATCTTTCATATGATAGCTGGTTGTCATTTTAGAAACAATGTTGCCGTAAGCTGTTGTGTACAGTAAGCTGGTGCTTACAGCACTTAACCCCTCTTGTGTCAACCCCGCCTCAAACATGCTACTTATATCAATTAACCCTTTCAGGGGCGATATGTCTGAAGAAATTTGAGAAATTTCACGTAGCAATTGTCCTTTTGCAGACTATTGTTGTAAATTTACTAGTGGAATTTACAAAGTAGCTTTCTGTTGGCCAAGAGAATGTTTTGAAAATTTACCACTTGAATGATCTGGATTGTGAGCTAGTCATTGTAGTCGCAAATTAATCAAAAATAATCTTATCTTGACCTTCAAATGGACATTTCCCAAGATCACTGAAGAAACTCAGATTTTTTGGTTGCTTGACCCTCAAATATGTTCAAGAAAATTTGATTCTCTTCAAACAATGTCAAAAATGTCCATTTACAGACCAAATGAAGATTAGTTTTGGTCATTTCTCAAGACCAGTGCAAAAGCAATGTATGCCAGCTTGAATGTTAGTGTTAATGGCCAGAATTCCGTAAAAAATAGACTTTCTCATAGAAAATGTGAATTTTTCAGAAATCTTAGCAATGGCACGACCGTCTCGGTAACAGAGTCAGTAATTCCCGTTGTAAAATTGCTAATATTATTCCTTTCTTTGTCTGCAAACTAACATTTTTCAAGATCACGTCAGAAGGCGTTTCTGGCCATCAAAGGGCTGTGACTGGATTAATCCATTGACAGAGCGAATCACTGTCCAGGTAGATATATCTACAGCATTTACTTACCTCAAATATAATTGACTGGTTGTTTTTATGTAAATAGAAAGCGAATACATAAGTGTACATGAGCGTTTGTCGGCACTGACAGAGGACGTCGACAGCTTTCTTCAGGAATTGCACCTCGATCCAGGACATGTTGTGGTGCTGCATTTCCTCCATCTTCTGCCGTATCGATGCATAAAGCTGTAAAATACACACATATAAACCTCCATAACACATTCCACAAAATATCACAAACAATCTCAGCTTATACATCATCTACTGGTGAATATCGGCCTTGCTGCCATTCTATATTTTGATTACACATATTTCTCAATCTAACACCTCCCTATATGCATGTGATAGTAACAAACGGATCACCAACCAAAATGCAGGTATTTGTTTAGAAATATTCATTATATGCATGTACATTGAGACTTTTTACTATGAGTTACCTCCCTTTGCCTTGAAAGCTTGACAGAATTCTTTGTAATATTTCAATAGGTAATTGGTCAAAATGCTTGTCTCCATATATACATAAATGATGGCAAGTCATGAAAAAAAATGACTTCACAAAATTAAACCTGAATCCTTTAACACTTATACTATCCAAAAACGGCTTCTGCAGAGGTCTTGAGAAAAATCCATTTGCAGACAAATAGGTTATTTTTTAAACTTTACCACTGGAATGACTGGCTCGATAACCGAGCCAATCATTCCAGTGGTAAATCTACAAAAATAGCCTTCTATTGGTCTACAAATAGACATTTTCTTTGGGTTACAGTGTTAACCAGATTCACAATTTAATCCTATATTACTAGAGTAACTAATCCTAAACGTGCAGACAATAAACAGCCATACACACGGCGGCTATATTACATGTAAATAAATAAAACACCAATGTTCTTCCATCAATACCGCCAAACACTCCGGACATTTTTCAACAACTTTAACACTCTTCTAATAGTGGGATCCACTTTTGCTATGCTCCGCCCAGTTGTAGCTAAGCTCCGCCAATGTTTTGCATGTGTTGGGATTGATCCAGAATTCCGAGAATCCCAATTTCAAGATCAGCAACAACTCCCAGTCAAATTAGTTTCAAAATATTCAACAGAATGTTTATTAAATAGTAAAGACATACAATTTGTACACTTGCAGACTATTCAATGTTCATGACAGACCTAGATCCGCCATTCATTACATATTTCGATTGTGACCTCAGCATATATATACTGGACAAAAAAAGTTAGGGATCACGAAGTTTTTTCAGTATTGTTAGAAACATTCGATATAACAGACATATACAGATTCGAAATGATAACTAACAGCCTCTGCTGAATCCATATTTAATGAGAGTTTTGAAATTGATTTGTCAGCAATGCATCACATAGGTGTTAATGAAAGGCATCCATGAAACAATGAGAATTCATGATTGCAAGTCAACAAGCGTATAAACGTGTGTCACTCCAAATCAGTCCATATGCACTTTAGTAACGAGGGTGACCTCCACGTGCAGCCACGACTGCTTGACAATGCCGCTGCATGCTGTTGATGAGGCGCACGATGTTCTGTTCTGGAAGGTTGTCCCATTCCTGCCTGAGAGCAGTTTCCAGGTCATCCAGAGTCATTGGGGGCACCTGGCGTTGTGAAATTTGTTGTTGAAGCTGGTCCCACACATGCTCAATGGGGTTCAAGTCAGGTGATACTGCTGGCCACTCCATTCTCTTTATGGTCTCCCTCTCAAGGTACTGTGTGATAACTCGAGCACGGTGAGGCCGAGCGTTGTCATCCATGAGAACAAAGTCAGGACCCACAGCTCCAGCGAACAATCTCACAACTGGATGAAGGATTTCATCCCTATACTGGATGGCGTTCAGAGCTCCATTCCTGATAGCAACCAGTTCAGTGCGACCAGTCAAAGAAATCCCACCCCAAACCATCACTGAGCCCCCTCCGAAACGGTCATGTTCAGCGACCATACACTGTGCATACCGTTGTCTGGGTTCTCTCCACACATGTCTGCGACCATCATGGAAATCTAAACAGAATCTGGATTCATCAGTGAACAAAACTGGCTGCCAGTGACGTCTTTGCCATCTAATGTGATTACGAGCCCATTCCAGGCGAGCTTGTCGATGACGTAGGAGTAGCCTTGGTCTCACAGCTGGCCTGCGAGATCTAAGATTGGCTCCATGAAGTCGGTTCCTCAGTCTGGGGTGTTATCTGAACATCTGTAGCAGCATTGAACTGTCTGTTGAGAGAACGTGCACTATCAAAACGGCTAAAGTGACGATATACCGGTCTTGGCGGCGTGTTGTGGTACGTGGTCTTCCACTTCTATGCCTCTCATTGACAGTTCCAGTTGCTTGAAACCGTGTCCACAACCTGGATATCACACTTTGCGAAACACCAAGTGCACCAGCCACCTGTCTCTGTGTTTGGGCAGTTTGGATCATTCCAACTGCTTGATTTGCCTCACAAGCTCGTAAATGTCTTCTTTGCGGCATTTTGTAAAGGTGGTCCACCGTGGTCAATGTACACATTAACCAAGGCCTCAATCAGACTCAATCAGATGTCTTCATAAAAAAATCAGTCACACCTGTGATCTCTGAAAACACTCAATTTTAGCCACCCTTCACATGTGCTGCACGCTTGCACGTGAAAAGTGAAATTGACAACACACGACACCGTGCATGTCTCAATGACCAATAAAAGAAGTAAACAAAAGCTGTTTTCACTTGATCTGAGCCGTTTACCAGAATATACTCAAAATATAATCCATGATCCCTAACTTTTTTTGACCAGTATATGTTGTAATTAATTATGACATCATATACTTGAGTGATAGATCTGATTGATCCATTCTTGGATCCATTTGGATCAAGATGTCGAGTCATTCTCTGCATCGCACATTGCTGGACAATAAACTTAGTATGGCAGCGCTGTTTATATTGAACTACGATAGCTTCATTAATTTTAATAAGATACATGTAACAAAATTGAGAACAATAAATAATGGTGTGATCCATTTCTAGCTATGTCCCGTCTATTTCTAGCTAAGATCCCTTCGCCTCGTCTTGAAATCAAGTTATATAATATGAACCCAGAATTACCGGAATCTGAGTTTCACGGTAACTGTTATTATACAGGAAAAGCTGTTGTATATTTTGAAACTAATTTGACTGGGAGCTGTTGCAGCAACAATTCAGGGTTCAAAGCGCATAAATTGATTACAATACACATACAAAGTGGGTGGAGCTTAGCTATAAATGGGTGGGGCATAGCTAGAAATGGATCCCTCTAATCAATGCCATGGTCATGGAGCCAGTAACTGTAAGCTACTAAAAGCATGACAAGAGATGCTATAATTATTACCTTGTTCTCAAATTTCAAACTTTGCATATGGTTCATATATCTATTACAGTAGAAGAGGTATCTTTGTAACGCCGCCCTGGATCTCTGTCACAGAAATAAACAAAGAATAATAACAGTAAAGTAGCGCTAACAGGACTCAAGGTTGTACCTTTTAAGCCTTTGAAACCGAAACGTCAAATTCAAAAAACTCATTTATCATTTCATAAATATTCTGTTGAATATTTTGAAACCAATTTGACTGTGAGCTGTTGATGCCTATGGCAGCAACAGGTTCCTGTCAAATTAGTTTCAAAATATTGAACAGCTTACCCGTATAGTTACCTTGATATAAACGAAATAAGATTTCTTTTTTCACGAGAGTTGTTATACTTACCTCCCTAACACTCTATGATATTTCCTAAATATCGACCTTCACTCAATAACCCCAGATTAAAAAAGATAAGCGCCCTTATTGGGCAGGTAGACAGGTGATAGTCAGCCGGATGCCGGCTCCAAACTCGCGTATGCGCAGACTGTCACTGCCTCAGCTTGACTATTGGCCGACACATGCAACTTAAAAGCCTGAAGACTGAGCCTCTGTGGGGCGGAGAGGCCGGGTCTGTGTTAGGGAGGTAAGTATAACAACTCCCTCGTGAAAAAACAAATCCGTGATTTCGTTTATTTCACTTAGAGATATACTTACCTCCCTAACACTATGATATTGCAAGAATTCGTAAGAGAATTTGGTGGGAGGGAGGCGAGGTCAGAAGACCAGCTCATCCCTTTAGCGTTTTTGCGCATGAAGCACTAACATCTGAAATTGTGTGACACACTCAATCAGGCAATGATTTGAACATCGGATAACACAACCGATGGCGAGAGTAATGAACGTATGTTAAATGCGCTCCACCCCCCCACCCCCTTTTGGGAAAGGCTATGACCTCAATGTCCCATACACTCTCTAAGTACTGGTGCTAAGTACTACAGGACAAGAGACGAATGCCATGGTCGGCTTGGCCAATTTGGGACGATCAGAAGCACTTGGCACTCCTCCTGCCTGATTTTCTGAAGGACTTTTGGAATCAGGATTGCTGGTGGGAATGCGTATGCATACATTCTCTCCCAGCTGATAGCTAACGAATCTGTTGGGTAAGCGCTTGGATCTGGAATCGGAGACTCATCATCTTCATATTCTTGTTTGTTGTGAAGAAATTTATGTTGGGTTTCCCCCAGTGGTCGAACAGACGATCCGCCACACATTGATTTAGTTGCCATTCCGCAGGTAAAATACTCATCCTTCAGCTCAATGAGTCTGCTAACAGATTTAGCGTTCCCGGAATGTGAATTGCCTTCAAGGTGATCATAAGGATCTAGACACCAGCAAAACAGTTTCCAAGTCATCGTACAGAGACTGGGTGACTTCATTCCGCCCCGGCGCTTTATGTAAGTCACTACTGTTGAGTTGTCTGATCGAACTAGAACAATCTTGCCATGAACTTTCTTTAAGAAATGTTCCAGGCACAGAACTACTGCTCGTAATTCCAGTAGATTTATATGTTCCTGTAACTGATCCAGATTCCATAGCCCTGATACTGTGGTGGCTTCTTCCAGGCAAGCCCACCATCCCTCCATTGATACATCTGTGTACATCGTTATTTGAGGGTGGGGGGAGCATCACACCCGCCAGGAGATTCTCTCTCTTCATCCACCATTGAAGGTGGTGAATAAGAGGTTCCAACACTGACACTTCTGAATCCAGGAAACCTGTCCTCTGGGTCCACTGTGCCATGAGAAATAACTGGATAGGCCGCCTGCGCAAGGCCACCTGTGGAATAACTGGTTCCAGAGAAACCATCAACCCCAGCATTCTCAAGTAAACCCGTGCAGTACATGATGACTGTTGACCACTGACCGTATTACTGAGATGAGTATTTCTACTCTCTCTAGAGTAGGGTAAACATACCCTATCTCTAGATCGAAGAACATTCCCAGGTAAACAAATTTCTGGGATGGAGTCAGCTCTGATTTCTGAAAGTTTATTATCCAGCCTAAGTCTGTGAGAGTGTTTCTCCTGCGGAGGTATGCTGTTATTGCAAGAACCACCCTGGTGAAGACCCGAGGAGCCGTGGAAATTTCGAATGGTAAAACTTTGAATTCCCTGTCGGCCCTGGAATGCGAATCTCAGGTACAGACGAAAACTCTTCGCAATTGGAATGTGGAAATAAGCATCCTTCAGATCTATGGACGCCATCCACATTCCCATCTCCAACCCCGCCAACACTGTTTTGACTGTTTCCATTTTGAAACTTGGTGTGTCTATGAACTTGTTCATTGGCTTGAGGTTGAGAATTGGTCTCCACCCCGCCCCTGCTCTTTGTCACTAGAAACACGGTTGAAATTAAGCCCGGGAAATTTTGCGCATGTTGAATTGCTCCTTTTTGTATGAGGGAATTTATCTCTTCCTTTATACACAACCGTTGATCTGGATTTGAACCAGAGATGGGTGCGACAGTGGGCCTATCGCCCAGTCGGGCTGGTACCCAGCTGAAAGCCATCGCAACACTAAGCGGTCCTGGGTTAACCACTCCCACTCCTGCTTGTGGCCTCCCACGGGCCCACCTAAGGAGAGGTGGACATAAGCAGTGCAAGAGTGGGACTGTCTCTGGTTCTAGCATTGGTGTGGTTCTTGTGGAAATCGGCCCATCAGGCACGATTACCACAACCAGATCCTTACGCGCCACGGCTTGTGGCGCCCGCACCATGGCCCGTTCCTCGCGCACCGAGGTGCGCGTGCGGCTGCCTGCGCTTGAGGAGCCTGCGCCACCACCCCCCCCCCCTCCCCTGCAGGCCGGTGCTGGCGTGGCCGTGGCCATGGCCTAAGCTGCGCCAGTGGCTGGCCTCTGACTTGACCAGCGCCACCTCGGGCCTGCTGTGGACAGTACGCAGGGGGCGCTGCCGAACGTGCTCCCTACAAAACACCTCAAATTGTTCACGTATGAAGAAGACAATAAATTACTCAGCCCAGGGAGCATGCTGCGAAGCAGCTCTGGTACCAAGTCCTTTATTGTCTTTTTCATCTCCCCCATCATTTCCAACCTGAAAGTCTCCATTTCCGAAGAAATAGAGGCCTTTCTCTTACCATTGCCACTTACACTCTTCGTGCACTTCTCTTCCGATGCCTTATCCTTCACCTGTAATGACAAGAATTCAGAGAATAAGTACCCCCCCCCCCCCCCCCACCCCATACTGTTTACAGACATCTCATTTTAATAATGGTCCGCAAGGTGAACATTTTACACAGAGGTGAGGAGCAAACTTTGATTTGATTGATCGGTTAGAGCTGACACAAGAAGGCTTCTGGAAAAAGGGACAAGACGATGACAATGAGTTAGTTTCTTTAATAATTTAAATAAATTAAACAACTCATAAAGGAGAAAGAAAATCACCTATAGGCCTACAAAGGACGGTGAAAAAGACGAACAACCAGCCTCAAAGAGGATATTAAAAATATAATACGGTTGATTATGACATCATAATTTCCAAAAAAAGAAAACAGACGAACAACATCCAGGTGTAAGACGAATTGAATGAATACACGAGCACACTAAACAGTAATGTGAACACAGTAATAGCTCATGATAATGATACAGATCAAAAGTATGACTGAAAAATATTGGCCGCAAATAATTACAAATCTTTTCAAATATTTTAATGTGCCATAAAGCATAACGAGTACCCGAGTCTTTAGCAAAGGCATACCACCATGTCCATCTCTTGGAAGCTCCACCAAACAACCACTCTTCATCACCACTCACTTATTTATTAAAAGGGAAGGGTGGGACCAGAGGGCAGAACGACAAGCTCTCTCTTATGGGAGCATATATCATTCTGGGCAGTCTTTTTTCCTAACGTTTATAGGGAAATAGTGGAGACAAACCGCTTTAGATGTGTACAAACCTCCTTACAAAAACCTGTGGACACAATCATAGAGATATTATAATTTTATGGCACCAGATAATAAAGTTACCAGTTTTCTAAGCGCCTATAACGTCTATACCAGGTCACGGAAACAGGTTACACAAGATGTAATTAAAACATAATTGTACTAGAGTTCACCTGGTAACTCGGTCCTGAAGTGGCCTCAGATGAATTATGATGATCAGACATGATAATCAACACTCTAGAACAACTTTTGATAGATAAGTGAGCAAAAACTTAGCAAGTATTAAATAAACTCTAGCATGTGGCTCAGGCCAATAGTCAAGAAAGAGGCAGTGACAGGCTGCGCATGCGCGAGGTTGGGGCTGGCATCCGACTGACTGTCACCTGTTTACCTGCCCAATAAGGGCATCTATCTTTTTTAATCTGGGGTTATTGAGTGAAGGTCAATATTTAGGTAATACCATAGTGTTAGCGAGGTAAGTATATCTCTTGAAGTGAAATTGTGAATCTGAGAAACCGTTTCAGTGTTAAGACTAATTCATAGTGCAGCTCAGAAATAACTCATTGTTTTAAAAACAAAACATTGTTGAATAGTTTCATAATAATTGGATTCGAAGACATTGCCGTCAATGGCAGCAGTATCTTGCAATCTAATTTTGTTCAAAATATTCAAACGAACATTTTTTACATCGTGGTCAAAATTGTACTAACTAACATGTTTCTGTTCTGGAAACATTTTAACTTATTTATGGGCTGTATTGTATTAATACGATACAAATGTATAAAACTTACTCTGTTGAATAATTTGAAATCAATTTGACTGTTTCCAATCAAATTAATTTCAAAATATTCAACAGTTTTCCTGCATAGTTGCCTTGAAAATGAGATATGAATAATTCATCAGTGAAAGAGTTTGGCCGCAGCAAATTGATTTGCAAGTGCTTAAATTACTCAAAGTGATTTGCAAGTGCTTAAATTTAGAACATCTGTGAAAAACTGAAGATATTTTCACGAAAACGTAGCTCTTTAAGGGTGATGATTTGTCAGGAAACTTAACATTTCACTTAGTGAATATCTATCTGCATGACAAGAGAAGACAATTGTTTGAAATTAACCACTGGGATGACTGGCTCAGTTATCAAGCCAGTCATCTCTGTGATAAAATCTTTAAAAATAATCCACTTGGCAAGCAAATGGACATTCTTCAAGACCAACAGAAAGATCAGTTTGGGTGGCTTGGCAATTAAAGTGGTAAAAATGCCTGTGAGAATGCTAGATTTGTGAAGATCACCAACAATCCCTGAAAATGGTTTAACAAAGTCCTTAAATATACTTAAATTTCCGCTTTGCTTGAGACAAGGGAAACTGAAACACACTATACCCTGCCATGTATGATCACATGTCATGCTTATAAATAATCACATGTCAGTCTTATAGCTGCCTCTTAGGATCACATGACATGCGCATACCACATCTCTTTTGAACACATGACATGCTTACACCCTGCCGCCTTTCATCACATGACATACTTACACCATGTATCTTTTCATAACATGACATACAGCATGTATCTCTTGATCACATGACATACTTACACCATGTATCTTTTGATCACATGACACACTTACATCATGTATCTTGTTATCACATGACATACACCATGTATCTCTTCATCACATGACATACTTACACCATATCTTTTTTTAACCATTACCACTCTGGTGTCAAAATTTCAAATTTTCAAATTAAAGTAAAAGATGAACTGCTGACCAAAATCGTTGAAAAATGTCCACTAGAATACTGACATCAGAGTGGTATGGGTTAATGATCATGTGACATGCTTACCTCCTGTGCATCCCTAGCTTTCTTAGCCTCATCTTCATCATAACGATTGCAATTATACCTGAATGAGCGAACAGAAATAAAACAGTGAATTCTTTTAAATTAACAAGCGTTTAATGAGTAGCGTTTTAAACGATTTCCAGAGATAGCTTGGGAAAATTCAAGATGGCCACTGAACAAATTGACCAATCAAAATTCTGTATACCAGCTCTGAAGCACACTATGCTAGGGTTCTTCCAGCCAACTTTGCTTAAAATTGTTTAAGCAGCTAATTTTCCCAAATTTTCAAGATGGCCACCAGAAAAATTTACCAATCAAAATTCTGTATACAAGTTCTGAAACCTACGAGCCTAGTATCCATCTAGCCAAGTCTTTGAAATTCCCCAAGCAGTTAATGAGGAGTAGCGGTTTGGAAACTGTGGAACATGTTGCTGCCTTAGGAATTGCACAAATTACTTACAAAATATTTAGAAGAATATTCCTTACATCATACAAAATTTGCCATTTCTGGTCTGTAAGGGAAAATCAAAATGCCTGCACAAGCTAAGATCAGGAACGTTCCACAAATTGTATAGATATTTAAGGGCGGCTGCCATTCTAAACACCATCATGCTGTAAGTTAAATAGTTACTGCTAGACTATCCCCTCAAGTCTTATCAACGTCCATTTGTCATTACCGGAGTAGGGATTTTAAGACTTATGGGTGGGTGGCTGGCCACGCTTTTAAAACACTGCAGGGTAGTGAATCGAAAATTGGGCTCCACACTGATGTTGAGAGCGATGCATAGAATACCATTCCTTAGTTTTATCCAGATCTGTTTATCAAGAATGGTGAAGTAGGGATTTATAGCCAGCCAGTCATTCCAGGTAAGTTTTCAAACAAAATTTGTTGGTCTGCAAATGGACATTTTCAACATGATGAGGTCAAAAGACAGGTGGGTAACACTTTACAGATCAATTTTGGTCAGGAAAATCCAGATATTTGCTTATTGAATGTCCATCTGCAGGCTAAGAGAGGACTATTTTAGTAAAGTTACCACTGGAATGACTGGCTCAGTTATCGAGCAAGGCATTCCAGTAGTAAATTTTCTAAAATAGTCTTCTCTTGGCCAGGGTTGGGGCCAATGTACTCAGTACTTGAGTATATATTTTAAAGTACTCGCATGTACTCATGCCTTTTTATGAGTACATGTACCTGACTCAGCTTCAGTACATTTTCAAAGTACTTGTACTTGTACTCGAGTACATACTCTGTACTTGTACTTTTGTGTACTTAAGAGAACATGCTGAGTAATTATCCATTTTCTACATAAAAAGTATATGCATACTTTATTCTTTTCATTCAAAATTGTGATATGAAATCTAGTAAATATTTTAAACAATTTCACTGACTTGGTGCTATCTGCTCAAAATTTTGAAATTAATCTGCCTTGTAATATGTTTTCATACATGTAGTGATTAGTTTTAAAGTTGTTTTAAAATTGATATACTGGATGTTTGCCTGGAAAAGGGCAATTGCCGTAGTAGGTATGCTTATAGGGAATAGGATAACAAGCATTTGACTAATGACACTAACGAAACCTTTTTATTTAAATTTCAAGGCTTTCATACAGGAAACTGTTGAATATTTTTAACATAAATTGACTAGAATCCATATGATGTTTCAGAGATATTCTGCAATTTGACAATTTCTATTAGAAAATTAAAACTTTCTTGAACAAATTTGTCGGTTAAAGGGTTAATCAATGTTAATATTACATAAACTATTTTAAGAATAAAGTTTAATGTTGAATATTTCCGAAAATAATTTGACTGGAAGCTAATGCTGCTATCAGCAGTAATGTTTATCAGTCAAATTAATTTCTAAATATACAGCATTACTACATGATTTATCTGAAATAAATTTCTAATTTAACCCTTTCATTGATGAAGCCGTATATTATACATTCATAGCAATCATGCCAGGAATTCAGCATACTCTTTATAAAGTAAATATTCTGTTAAATATTTTGAAAATAATTTGACTGGAAGTAATTTTTGCCTAAGTTAGGAGAAACTGCCAATCAAATTATTTTTAAAATATTCAACTGGTTATGTTTTGTTGTAATGAATTTGTCATTTTCTCTGTATCGTTAAAAGCATAATTATTAAATATTCCGTGAAATGTTTTGACACTAATTTGACTGGGAGCTAATGCTGCCCATGGTAGCAACGCTGCTCATTCCGAATACATGTATATCCAAAATATTCAACAAGCTAGTCCACTGTTTAGTAAATAAATAGAGGGAAACACCACTACAGCAGCCATATTTTATATTTACACATATTTACAGAATTCACATCAACTCCACCCCATACATGCCATATAGCAAGCACAGGATAATATTACCGTATGGCTGTTTTCCCCCACCCCCTGCATAGACACCTTGGATGACATTTTGGTATTAACATGTACTTGTACTCGTACTCAAGTACATTTACAATGTACTCGTACTCAGCCTCAGTACAATTGCTAAAAAGTACACGTACTTGTACTCAGCCTCAAGTACTTTGCCAAAGTACTCGTACTCAGCCTCAGTACCGCTGCCTGTACTCGACCCCACCCCTGCTCTTGGCCTGTAAGCGGATATTCCTCAAGACCACTGCAGAGGCCAGTATTGGCTGACATGAGCATTAGAGGGTTAAAGATCTAATACTCTGCCTTAACTCTTTCACCGATGAATTCCCATATCTCATAAATTCAAGACAATCATATAGAAAATCTTTTGAACGTTTTGAAATTAACTTGACTGGAAGCCAGTGCTGCCGTAGGCATCACTGGCTTCCAGTCAAGTTATTTCAAAATATTCAACAGAATAAGTTTTAGAATGTATTTTTTCACGGATTTGTCGGTTCACAGGTTAAAGAAGCGCAGAATACAAGAAAAGATCATATTTATAATTAAAGCATAATAACTGAATAACTATGTAACGTGAATACAGCACCATGATGATCCGTGCGGCTCCCAGGGACCGAGGCACACCCAGCAAAAGTCGGCTTTACAATTCTGGTTTTTACACACCATATGGTTACACCCACCATCTTTTTCTATTGTCACATGACACTTGGGGCATTCCTGTTGAAAAAGACGATGAGCATGTAAATTCTGTGAATATATCAAAATCGATTTTAAATAGTTGCACTCATATCTTTTGAGTCAAAGGATGTTATAAGACAGGTGATAAAAAGAGGTCCAAGGGGCCTGTATCACTTGCCTGGAACAGGTATTTCAAATAGACACCAAGACTATTGAGTTTGCCAAAATTTTTAATAGTTCATGGGTCATATTGATCAAGAGTGCCGAAGTTGCGCACCTAACTGCTTGCACCTATTTAGAAGATGTGACTATGTGTATGTCGTAATCATGAAGAGGCGGCTAAATATTCATCTAATGTAGGTGATTAAGAAAATTTATCAGATTTCTTTTTCACGAGTGAGATGACATACTTACCTCCCTAACACTCTTGATATACTAGTATATCGGCTCTAAATTCAATAATATTCAGAATTATAAAATGTTAGGTGCCCCTAATGGGCAGGTGGATGTACACAGTCATGCACATGAGAGACCCCACCCACTGCGCATGCTGGTACTTCCGTTACTAAATATTGGCTGACATAGAAGCAACTATTCAAATAACCAAAGGACCAGGCCTCTGTGGGGTGGAGAGGCCGGGATCCTGTTAGGGAGGTAAGTATGTCATCTCACTCGTGAAAAAGAAATTTGATAAATTTTCTTTTTTCACATCATGAGAACATACTTACCTCCCTAACACTCTTGATAAAAACCATAATTTGAAAGTAAATTTGGTGGGAGGGATGCAAGGTCCTGAAAACCAGCACACCCTCGAAGAGACTAGGCTCTTTGAATTTTCAAGAGATTTAAAACATCTGAAATTGTGACTGAAACACAACCAGGAATAGAATTTTGCATCGGATAATCGACGGATTAAGAGAGATTGATCAAAAAGCAAATGCACTCCATCCCCACCCCCCACCCCCCTCTTTCTGAGGAAGGTTAGGAAAAAACGCTGCTCTAAATGACTAGCACGTTCTCTAATACTTAATGAAAGTATTACTAGACAATGGAAAAAAGAAGAATTGCTTCAATTTCAAAACTCTCTGAAAGAACCACAATTAAGAGACATTAATCATCACCATATTAAATAAAAAATGACACCATCACCAAGACAAAAAACAAAAATGGTCATATATACTGACCTCTGATGTCTTGGATGCGGCACTCATCTCTTCCCCCAACAGATGAAGAGAATTGTACCAGCTAATAGTAGGGATACCCTACCAACAAATGTGATATTTGTAAATAGCAGAGGAGGAAACTTATTACAAACATAAACCTCTACATTATTTTATTTTCTGAGGACTGAGACGGCGAGCGGGTTAGAAGTGTCACGAAGGTAATGGTCGGTAAAACTTGATTCACAGTGCCACTAACTAGGCTACTGACATAATGTCTTCAATAGAAACACCATTGAATAATGCCGTGGAATTTACCACACCACGGACACTATGAGCCTTGGCTCTATCTACTTGGATTCCAGTGGCTGTCTTATGACAGAATTGAATACATTCTACTATCCATCTGGAAATAGTGTCTCTTGATGCCCTACCATAGCAACCATAGGGAACATGGGTCCGTCCGCCAAACCTGAGTTCTCCTCTTGTACTTATTTAAAGCACGGACAGGACATCATACTTTAGCACCAGGATCATATCTGGTTAAGGCAGGTAAAATAATAAGTTTACCCTGATATTTTAAAGATTGATTCTTATCCAAGAAATTCAATCTTGGTAGAAGCTTAAGGCCTTCACCTGTAACTATATAACGGTCAGGCTCAGCAGACAAGGCATGAATTTCACTCCTGCGTCTGGCTGATGCTGCCGCAACTAAAAATACAGTTTTAAGTGTCAATAATTTTACAGATATAGCACTAAGTGGTACAAAAGGTTTATCACTCAAAACCTGCAGAACCAGAGAAAGACTCCATGACGGTGTCAGTGGAGGATTTCTTGGTCTGAGACTGCCCCTACCTTTAATAAGAGTAACTAAAACACTTACTTCATCACTTCCCATCTTTGCCAAGCAAGGGATAACAGTCATCAATGCTGATTTGTATCCAGCAATAGAATTAGGCTTAAGACTATAGGCATCATACAGGTGACAGAGAAAATCAGCTACTACCTGAACAGATGCTTTCATCGGATTGATACATCTCTTTGAGCACCATTGTGCAAATCTGTTGATTTTATAATTATAAGCTCTGGAGGTTGACCCCCTTCTGGCTCTGGCCATGAAATTGGCTGCTTGCTCAGAAAAGCCCTCCTTAATCGCGGATTTTTTGACAACATCCATGCAGTCAATTGAAACATTGACAGATTGTTGTGAAGGGTCTTGCCCTGGAAGATAATATTGTCCATCAGAGGCAGAGGAACCGGATTGCAAACCAGAAGGTCCAGCAGATCCGTAAACCATGATCGGCTTGGCCAATTCGGGGTGATCAGAAGCACTTGGCATTCTTCTTGTTTGATCTTCTGAAGAACTCCCTGGAATCAGGATTGTTGGAGGGTATGCGTATGCATACATTCCCTTCCAACTGATAGCTAGCGCATCTATTGCGATAGCGCTTGGATCTGGAATCGGAGAAACGTACATCGTCATCTTCGCATTCTTCTTCATTGCGAACAAATCTATGTTGGGCTTTCCCCAATGATTGAGCAGGTGACCCGCCACACATTGATTTAGTTGCCATTCCGTAGGCAGAATGCTCATCCTTCGGCTCAATGAGTCTGCTAACAGATTCAGCCTTCCCGGAATATGAACTGCTTTCAGGGTGATCATATGATCCATGCACCAGCAAAGCAGCTTCCATGTCATCATACAGAGACTGGGCGACTTCGTTCCGCCCTGGCGGTTTATGTAACTCACTACTGTAGAGTTGTCTGAACGTATCATCACAAATTTTCGCTCCACTTCTTTTAAGAAGTGTTCCAGGCCTAGAATTACAGCCCGCAATTCTGCCATCTTGATATGTTCCTTTGACTGTTCCAGATTCCAAAGCCCTGATATAGTCGCTTCTTCCAGCCAAGCTCCCCATCCCTCCATCGATGCATCCGTAAACATTGTTACTTGAGGGTGGGGAGGGGTCAGCATGACCCCCGCCAGAAGATTTCCTCTTTCCATCCACCAATGAAGGTGATGAATGAGAGGCTCCAAAACTTGAATGCGCGAGTCCAGTGATCCTGAACTCTGCGTCCACTGAGCCATGAGAAACAATTGAATCGGCTGCCTGCGTAAGGCCGCCTGAGGAATGACTGGTTCCATTGAAACCATCGGCCCTAACATTCTCAGATAGACTCGTGCTAGAATATAACGACTGTTGCAAACCAACTGAATGCACGAGAGATTTTCCACTCTCTCCTGGGATGGATAAACATATTCTATCTCCAGATCGAAGAACATACCCAGGTAAACAAACTTCTGGGATGGAGTCAGCTCTGATTTCTGAAAGTTGATTATCCAGCCCAAATCTGTGAGAGTTTTCAAAACTATCTCCAGATTTGCTGTCAAACTTTCTGGGTTGTGCTTTCAGCAACCAGTCATCTATGTAAGTGTGAACAGCTATATTTCTCCTGCGGAGGTATGCCGTGATAGCAAGTACCACTCGAGTGAAGACCCTTGGAGCCGTCAAGATGCCAAATGGAAGAACCGTGAATTCCCATTGGCGTGCCTGAAAAGCAAATCTCAGGAACCGACGAAAACTCCTTGCAATTGGAATGTGGAAATAAGCATCCTTGAGATCTATTGATGCTGTCCACATCCCTTTCTCTAACCGCAACAACACCGATCTTACTGTTTCCATTTTGAAACTCGGTGTATCCATAAACTTGTTTAGAGGTTGAGAATTGGTCTCCACCCCCCCCCCGGTTTTCTTTGTCACAAGAAACACGGTTGAATAGAAGCCCAGGCAATCTTGCGCCGGTCCAATTGCTTCCTTTAGAATTAGAGATTCTATCTCCTCTTCTATGCACAACTGCTTGTCCGGATCTCTTGGAATTTGAGTCCAGACCGGTACCAGAGACAGATGCAACGGCGGACCTCTTATCCATTCTGGACTGTATCCGTGCGAAATCCATTGCAAGACTAAGCGGTCCTGAATTAACCGCTCCCACTTCTGAATGTGGCAAGTCAAACGACCTCCCAATGGTGCACCTAGGGTTGATGGGGTGCCCATAAATTTTAGAAGTGGGAGTGTCTCTGGTACGAGTGACAACACCCGAGTGGTACTTGTGGTAACCGGAAAAAATTTTAGCCCATCAGGCCCGGTTACCACGCGCCGCTCCTCGCGCGCCGCGACCAGCGCCACGTGCACCACGGTGCGCGGGCTGCGCTTGAGGTGCTGGCTGACGTACAACAGCATGCTGCTGCTGGCGCGGCCGACGCGGTCTCTGAACCCGGCCAGCACCGCCACGAGCGTACTGCTGTCGAGCAGCCACGGTCTGAACATGCACGTGTTCTCTGCGCAGCACTTCAAACTGTGCGCGCAGCGCCCTCTGGTTGTTCACTAAAGTCACTGTCTCTTGGAGGTGCCAACAACCTTCACCTCCAAAAAGACCAGGGCCCGCCATCGGCGCTTGCAACAAGCGCGACTTGAGCTCCTGAGACAGGCACAAATTGTCCAGAGCAAAAGTGCGCCTCGTTCTCAGTGACTTTGTGACTGACCTAGTCAGACAGTCCAGCGCCAGGTTGATGCCATCCTGGATGGCTCGCTGGACTGTCACAGGGCTAGGTTGTTGCTGCACCGAGGCTGCTACTACCCCAGATAGCAGCTGAGAGACATGGGACAGCGCACTAATCGCCGCTCGTGAGCTCTCCTCGGTGTCGCGCAAAGCGGCATTAGCCGAGCACATAGCGCCCGTGCACAATGCTCCCGTGTCAGCATGGGAACCTGGCCGCGTATCTTCCCCCAGAGCGGTCTGGGCGCTAGGCCATATCGAGCATACTGACTAGCAGTAACCCGACATCGCCTAGCAACCTCGCGGGTGGCCTTCGCGAGGCGACCTTTCGGTCTGATCGACTCCTCTGCCGCCGAGAACATATCTAAGATATGTTCAGCATACGGCAGAGACAGTCGTGCTGGCCAACGGCTTTGCCTGTAACCATGCCCGAGGGTTACCGGTGGCCGTCTCGTCCACGGAGAGCTCTGGTCTGACAGCGAGGAGCCACGCACACGCTTCTGACCAGTCTTCATCCGTGGCTACCTGCGAATTGCCGATGAGCAGCGGGCCCTCGTCATCTTCAATGGCATTCACAGGTACGGCCGAGGAGGCGGCTATACACGAACCTGGCTGCCCAGGGAATGTTACGGGCCCACGAGGGCTGGCATAACATTCTCCATAGGCTGACCAGACACCAAGGCTGCGCTTGTGTGTGGAGAATCATGCACACCAGCGCGGCCCGGAACGTCCGTATGAGATTCCACCCTTAAGCGTGGAATCTTATACGGGCGGCCGTCGGCTCCAAACTGGCCCACAGGCTGAATCATGAAACCTGCTCCCGAGGGAACAGTGCCATAGGTGCGAGCGACCGTGCTTCCCATGAGAGGAGTGTAGACGCTCGCATCCATGTCTTCATGCTCATCCTGTGGGCCGAGCAGGTAGTCTTCATCATCTTCCTGGTCAGGAAAGTTAGACTCTGGATTAGTAAGGAAAACTAACCCAGACTGACCAGGAGAATGCTCGAAAGCCTATGATGAGGTTAATCCGCGAGTGATCGTGGTCAGGCCCGCTGGTCAGGTCCCGCCTGATGCTGCTCGCGCTGCTGGAACACCAGGCGATGCGAACATCAAGCCTGGGTCCAAGATGGCCGCCCCTGGATCACTAAACACTTTGTCCGAGCTAGTAGGGCATGATCCAGGGACGGGGGCTACCTGCACTGAGGTTGATGCGCAGGAAGTTGAAACACCTGTGCCCGGAAACATGCCGCATAGAATGTCAGGCATCAGATCTTTCAAAGTCCTGTACATCTCATTCACCAACTCAACCTTCAAGGCCTCGAGCTCGCCCTTCTCAGAGGCCGCCTTCTCACCCTCCTTAGTCTTCTTGCCCTCCTCAGCCATCAGCTTAGCCTGGGAACAGAAGAATTCAGAGGTTATATCTCCCCCACCCGCACTCTTTACAAATGACACATTTGTTGATCAGCCTACAAACTGAGCAAAGATGGCAAGGGTGGGGGAAGAATCTAGCCTTCATAGGCTTAAGACAGGATGGACATGACTTCTGAAAGGGGTTGGATATGAAGACAATGAGTATTATAGTTTGCAAAACCTTGTTAATAGACTATTAGTACCAACAAGAACAAACTAGAGAAGACCACCTTCTTTATACAGACTACCCTGACGGAACAGATGACTTCTCTAGTTAATAATAACCAATCACAATCAGGATCCCAAATTAAGAAAGAGAGAAAAAGGAGTAATGACTAACTACATATCTCTCCACCTTCATAATAAAGGGTGATAAAACATCAAGGACTTTCTCTAAACTAAGATTATGACATCAAGAAAGAGAAAAACTCTGGCTGATTATGACATCAAGCCTCAATGCAACAGCTCCTTCAAGGAGAGGGGACATCAGAAACGAATGCAAGAAACATCTAGAGACTAAAGACATTCATTACTCCCGAATAATATACTTTATATTAAATATATATATTCGAGAACCCATGCACATACAAGAGAGAGTACAGTGCAATAACAAAGCAGCAGAAATTTGTGAATATTTTCAAATAATTAAGTGCCATAACTAATACACTCCCTTAGCCTGAGCACAGGCAAACCATCCTCTTGTGCAGAACACATCCATCCATCCGCCGAGACTCCTCTTCCAGAAGAACTGATGAGGGGTATGGGATAAAAGGAAGGAGATATTTCTTTTATTAATTTAATATATCTCCAACCCGTAGACATATCATGATGATAAGTAAAAAAAGAGACGTGAACACCTTTCGAGAGAAGAACAGGAACCCTTACATATACATACGTCGAACCTGTCGAACACAAAGCACACGAGATTGATAGCCCTAGGCGCTGGGAAAAATTTAACAAGGATTCCCAGCGCCTGAAAATGCGGTACTGCCGAAACGGCCGCGACAAAAACCAGTAACAAATAAAAGTTACAAGTCTTAAATAAATATATGAAACAATATCACCGTAGCAGATGAAGAGGAGGGAGGACTCCTCTAAGACTTTAGCATCAGCTATGATGGAACCAGATGATAAATATAGTGAAATTCTCAATAGAGAGCATGTTAAAGTTTTCCACAAGTTTATTTCAGCCAATATATTAGAAAACGGAAGTACCAGTATGCGCATGCGCAGTCGGTGGGGTCTGTCATGTGCATGACTGTGTACATCCACCTGCCCATTAGGGGCACATAACTTTTTATAATTCTGAATGTTATTGAATTTAGAGCCGATATACTAGTATATCAAGTGTTAGGGAGGTAAGTATGTTCTCATGTTGTGAAATACAGACTTGGGCGCTTTTTGGACAATATCTAGACATTTTTTGTATTTAAGTACCCTTCGTGAATACAGCCCAAGGGCAGTAACACAGAAACTTAACTTGAAAAGTACAAATTGTGGCTGGGTACTGGCTAGCCAGGAGCCATATTTTTGAAGATTTCCTGAACACTTTTCGAAAAGCAAAAATCGCTGTCAAAAACAATTGATCAATCAATATTCTGAATAGATGTTCGGAAATCTACCACCATAGGATCTTTCCTATATAGTGATATGATAACTATAACAGTGCACCGCATCTGTATCAGGTGTTACCGTGGTAATACCCTCAGAGTGATATACATTACTTTAGTATTGGCAGCGATCCAATTTGACGTTTCACTGTCATCATCACATTTCTTTATCCACTTCCTCAACCAGCGACATTTAACTGGATCATGCCAGTTCTCACCACAGGCGAAACTAAACAAAATAGCAAACAACAACAGGTCAGACGTGTCATTAAACAATGGAATGGTCAAGAAAATAGTTGATTAAATAATGGATGGCAATTGCAGGCCAACAGAAGAGCATTTTTGAAATTATATCACTGCAATTTCTGCCTTGGTTTCGAGCCAGTCATTCCAGTAGTAAATTTTCAAAGTTAGATTGGTCTTGGCATGTAAACTTTTGAAAATTCACCACAGGAATCGCTGCCTCGGTTTCGAGCCAGTCATTCCAGTTGTAAATTTTCAAAATTAGATTGGTCTTGGCATGTAAACTTTTGAAAATTCACCACAGGAATGGCTGCCTCGGTTTCGAGCCAGTCATTCCAGTAGTAAATTTTCAAAATTAGATTGGTCTTGGCATGTAAACATTTGAAAATTCACCACAGGAATGGCTGCCTCGGTAAAGGAGCCAATCAGTCCCATGGTAAATTTTCAAAAATAGTATATTAGTCCTGCAAATATACAGTAATTCTGCAAATATTTAGATATCCTTGACCAATCCGGAGCATTACTAGATTAATTATCCCAATAATAGTAAATGATTGAACATTCAGAACAGTTGACTACATTTATATGTTGCATAGTACAGATCACTAAAAATGTCCAGGATCTTTCAATTTTCTTATATACTGATCCTACCACCATTAAAAAAGTTACTTTACAGCAATGAAAATAGCCACCATCAATTTCCAAACTCTGTATATATCATGCAACAACACTTCTACTTCTCATAAGATCAACTTACCAGAAGATATGTGTACAACGACATGTGACTGGCTTGGAATCAAAGTAGACTACTTTCACTGCATGACCGCAGTCAGGTGCAGGGCACCATCGTAGTAATTTATTACACTGAAACGAAATAAGGTCGAATAAAATATGCGACACAAACAATGCTAAATAGCAGAGGGTACCACCGATCTGTCACTCAAATACCTGATGTCATGATCAAGTACATCACTAGGTAACCCTTTAATGCTAATATCAACCAAAACCGACTTCTGCACTGGTCTTGAGACATGTCCATTTGCAAACCAAGAGAAGACTATTTAAAAAAATTTACCACTGGAATGACTGGCTCGATAACCGAGCCAGTCATTCCAGTGGTAAATTTTTTTAAATAGTCTTCTCTTGGTCTGCAAATGGCCATTTCATGAGAAAATTAAAGTTTTCTTGAATAAATTTGACGGTTAAAGGGTTAACTGATGTGACAATCATGTGGTGAAGTTCTGTCACGAAAATCAAAAGGTCTGTTACAAAGTGTGCACATTCTATAGCTTTGATAATTTTACAAATTACTAAACCTTCCCTTGAATATTTTGAAAGTAATTTCACTGGGCTCTATTGCTGTCATAGTGTACGAGTTGTTTATGACTTTGGTGAATTTAATATTCAATACTTGTTCTGTTGAATATTTTAAAGTTAATTTGACTATGGTAGCAACAGCCAACAGTCAAATTATTTTCAAAATAATTGCCACCTTATCTGTATTTAAGAAATTAGGTTCCATAGTTTCAAATCGATTTCAACATGTACTTAGTGTGTGGATCTTTGCAAGACATCAGAAGATGGCATATCATCACTCCTGGACCCAAATATTTCACTGGTCAGGAACTGGTAATTTGTAGCAGATATCACACATCTAGGGTTCAACCTATAGGTTAACTAAATTCAATCAAAATCTGACCAATAAATAAATAATAAATATTATGACTGGATACAGCGTTTGCTAGTCATTAAACTTATTCGATTATAATGGTAGGACCAAAGTGCTGTACTTACCTCGACAAAGCTTTTGGTGATAATTTAGCAGACACTAAGTGCTGTACTCACATCGACAAAGCTATTGGTTATAAGCTAGCCGACACTAAGTGCTGTAATCACCTCGACAAAGCTATTGGTGATAATCTAGCCGACACTAAGTGCTGTACTCACATCGATAAAGCTATTGGTGATAAGCTAGCCGACACTAAGTGCTGTAATCACCTCGACAAAGCTATTGGTGATAATCTAGCTGACACTAAGTGCTGTACTCACCTGGACAAAGCTATTGGTTATAAGCTAGCCGACACTAAGTGCTGTACTCACATCGACAAAGTCATTGGTGATAATCTAGCCGACACTAAGTGCTGTACTCACCTGGACAAAGCTATTGGTGATAATCTAGCCGACACTAAGTGCTGTACTCACCTGGACAAAGCTATTGGTGATAATCTAGCTGACATTAAGTGCTGTACTCACCTGGACAAAGCTATTGGTGATAATCTAGCCGACACTAAGTGCTGTACTCACCTGGACAAAGCTATTGGTGACAATCTAGCCGACACTAAGTGCTGTACTCACCTGGACAAAGTCATTGGTGATAATCTAGCCGACACTAAGTGCTGTACTCACCTGGACAAAGCTATTGGTGATAATCTAGCAGACACTAAGTGCTATACTCACCTGGACAAAGCTATTGGTGATAATCTAGCCGACACTAAGTGCTGTAATCACCTGGACAAAGCTATTGGTGATAATCTAGCCGACACTAAGTGTTGTAATCACCTGAACAAAGCTATTGGTGATAATCTAGCCGACACTAAGTGCTATACTCACCTCGACAAAGTCATTGGTGATAATCTAGCTGACACTAAGTGCTGTACTCACCTGGACAAAGCTATTGGTGATAATCTAGCCGACACTAAGTGCTGTACTCACCTGGACAAAGCTATTGGTGATAATCTAGCCGACATTAAGTGCTGTAATCACCTGGACAAAGCTATCGGTGATAATCTAGCCGACACTAAGTGCTGTACTCACCTGGACAAAGCTATTGGTGATAATCTAGCCGACACTAAGTGCTGTACTCACCTGGACAAAGCTATTGGTTATAAGCTAGCTGACACTAAGTGCTGTACTCACATTGACAAAGCTATTGGTGATAATCTAGCCGACACTAAGTGCTGTACTCACCTGGACAAAGCTTTTGGTGATAATCTAGCTGACACTAAGTGCTGTACTCACCTGGACAAAGCTTTTGGTGATAATCTAGCCGACACTAAGTGCTATATTTACCTCGACAAAGCTATTGGTGATAATCTGCTGATATTTTAACTTGACTTTAGTATCATTTGTTAAACTCCTGAAATTAGAAGCACACAACAAACAGTACCTCTTTAATTGCCGCGTTTGATCATTCTATTATTAGAAACACTGGCTTCATTATCTGGTAAACCTTCAAAAATACATCCACCAAAGAGATATATCACAACACCACTGCAAAGGTAATTTCTAGTCAGCCTAGCCATTAAATAGTTAACATAGGGCTTACTCGGATTAATCTATAGCTACTAATACTTTCAAACACCGGAATCTCGATTTCATGGCATCCATACAGGCGAGCTGTTAAACATTTTGAAACTAATTTGATTGGAAGCCATCGACTTTCGGCATCAATAAGAAAATTAGTTTCAAATTATGCCGCAGACTATTTGCGTCATAGAAATGTTATTGTAGCAGACATGCATGTAGGGATGCATGATTTTTCCACTATTTTGATATATAGTATAGCTCAGGAGTAACTTTAAATGTTTCCAAAGCAAAATAAAAATATACTATTGAATATTTTGAACATACTGTAGTTTCTTGAATAAAAGCTGCCCTCGAATATAGGTCGCAGACACAAATTTGACCAAAATCCTCCCAAGAAAACTTGTATTCAAGAATAATACGTTGTGAAATTTAGAAAAATGTACCTTTAAACAAGAGGCCCAAGGGCCTGTGGCGCTCACCTGGACCATTAGCATTTGAACCATTTACATTTAAATCGATATGATGGATCATTTCCGGAAAATCCAAGATGGCCACCCAAAGAATTGACCAATTAAAATTTTAAATAGATGTTCTAGAGTCTACCATGATAGGGTCATTCTAGCCAAATTTGGTTGAAATATGTCAAGCGACTAAGGAGAAGCAACGAATTGACAATTTCTGGTAAATCTTCGTAAAATCTAACCTTTTCTCCCAAAAATTTCTCAATCAAAATTCTGAATAGAATTTCTAGAGCCTACCACCATAGAAGCCATCTAGTGAAATTTGTTTGAAATATGCCAAGCAGCTATGGAGCAGTAGCATTTTGACCATTTCCGGTAAATTTCTTAAAACTGATCAATCAAAATTCTGAATATATTTTCTAGAGCCTATCACCATAGATTGCATCCAGTCAAATCTGGTTGAAATATGTCGAGCAGCTAAGGAGGGGTAGCACTTTGACTATTTCCGGTAGATTTTTCATAACATCTCAGACTTTCACCCAAAAAATTGATCAATCAAAATTCTGAAAAGATGTTCTAGAGCCTACCACCATAGAATGCAGCTAGCCAAATTTGGTTGAAATATGTCAAGCCGCTAAGGAGGAGTAGCATTTTGACCATTTCCGGTAGATTTGTCCTAAAATCTAAGATTTTCACTCAAAATATGTACGCAACAAAATTCTGAATGTAAGTTCTAGAGCCTATAACCATAGAATTCTTTCAGCCCAATTTGGTTGAAATCGGTCAAAATTCTAAGGAGAAAGAAGCAATTTGACAATTTCCGGTACATTTTTAATAAAATCTAAGTTTTTCACCCAAAATATTTACGAAAATCAACATTCTGAATGGAAGTTCTATAACCTATGACCATAAGACCCTTTCAGCCCAATTTGATCGAAATCGGTTTAAAAGGTAAGGAGAAGAAGCAATTTAACAATTTCCGGAAATTTTTTAATAAAATCTAAGATTTTGACCCAAAAAATTTATGAATCAAAATTCCAAATCGAAGTTCCGGATCCAAGCACAATAGCATCATTTGACCAAAATTTAGCTAAGATTCAGCTATTGGTTAAGGAGTAGCGTTTTAAAGCAACAGTTGACGGACGGTCGGCACGGCATAAGCTCACTTGGCCTTTCAGGCCATGTGAGCTAAAAATCGAAAATTGGTATAAAAAATTACTATCACTCAGCACTATGTTTAATGTAAGCATTAAAAATATCATGGTGGAAGTGAAATTATTAAATAGGACTGTCTAAATATCGCGCATATTCAATAAAGATCATTTATTACATTAAAATATATCAATCTAATTTTGACATAAAATGTCACGTCGAAAATATAGAAGTCACATGACATTAGGAATGTGGTAAGATGGTCAACAATTGTAATGCCGACCAACATCAAATGATCCAAAAAAGAACCAAGTACGACAAAAATTGTTTGAAAGTCTGGAAATTAAAATGAGATAGACCGCTTCTTATGTTTGTCAGCCGCTTGGAGGCGCTGTGTGCTCTTATGCGCTAATGGGAATCGGTTATCTGGCGAGTCACTGGCTCTTTTGCGATTGGAGGCGCTGTGTGATCTTATGCGCTAACGGAATTTCGTTATCAAACGGGTACAGGAACATTCAGTTCCTATTGCACTATGATAATATATATAGCAATTTCCGAGTCCAGAATATTTATATCCGAGTACTCTCTAAATAAAGATCTTTTGCGATTGGAGGCGAATCACATGATTTTTATCCTTTCTCGACGCCATTTTATGTCAAATTATGGACTCATTTAGATGTAATAAGTGATATTTATTAAAGAATAAGCAATATTTATGGCCCCCCCATCCCGCCAACCCCTAATTTAATAATTTTATGTCCGTGTGATGTTTTTGGAGTGTACATTAAACAGTCAGGCGCCGAAAATATTTTCTATTGTGAAATCTAGTTCAATTTCTGTGGTATAATTTTAAAATTTAGACCAAAAATGTGCTCAAAGAATGTGCTCGATTATAGGATGCACCACCTTCCTAAAACATGTACTTTGACAAAAAAGCTGCGTCCTTTAGTCGAGATTTTGCGGTAATTGTATTGGAAAACATAGTTGCCTACAACATATTCAAAATATACAACAAAACATTTCGTACATTGTGTTCAAAATTGTTTTTTGAAAACATGTCAACTTATTGATGAGCTCTACTCTATATAGCGACTTAATCAACAATTAGAATTTTTACGATGCTAATGTGAAACAAGAGGCCCAATGGCCTGTGACGCTCACCTGGACCATTCACATTTTAACAAATTGAATTTAAATAGTCATGATGAATAATTTTCAGAAAATCCAACACGACCGCCAATAAAATTCTCATTTGATTTCTTAAAGCCTATCGGCATAGGATCCTAACACACAAGTTTCGTTGTAGTGATTTAAACGCTTCTTGAAATTTTTTTTAAAGACCCAGAATGGCCGCCAAAAAATAAGATCAATCAAAATTCTGAATACAAGTTCTGGAGCTTACCGCCATAGGATTGTTCCAGTCAAATTTGATTAAATTCTGCCAAGTGGTTTAGGATTTCCTGACAATGTTCTGAAAATCCAAGATCGCTACCAAAATAATTTAGCAATCAAAATTGTTATATCCTATCAACATAGGATCGCTCCACATATGTTTCATTCAAATAGACCAATTGATTAGATAGTAGTCATTATTTAGAGGCCACTGGAAATTTTTCAGAAAAGCAAAGTAACACATGAATAAATGTGTTGAAACTAGGTTAGATTACAGGGCATAATTTATCTGGTATGGCATCTCAATTTGCTAACCATATATAGGCATTTGCTTGTATAGCATATTCTGTTGAATATTTTGAAATTAATATGGCTGGAACCCATTGCTGCCCTAGGCAGCAATGGATCCATTTATATTAATTTCAAAATATTCAACAGCTTTCCTGTTTGTTTGCTCTGAGATATTACAGGGAATTTATCCATGAAAGATTTAATTGCTATACATTTTGGCTGACAACCATACAATTTATAATTTGCATAGCAATACATGCTATGCAAATATCAAATTCAAAATTATGCCCGGGATTATTAAGTGTTGGAGTTTACTGGATTAACAAGTTATCTGAATCAATGTAGAGCACCGCACAATGTACATGTATTTCAAGCCAGCATTTAGGATGTGACTTCTGTGATTGCAGGGTGGACTGATGCTATAGACACCCCTCCCACATCTGTAAAAATCAGGCCAATATATTAGAACTTCTACAATTTTACAATATACTAAGACTCCATAGACACTCACATTACAGAAGCATCATCTACCAGAATATCACAAGAATGGGCTGCGCAGGAAATGGTCTGCCCCATACCCTCGTCCATGATCTTAGTTTTGAGGTACTCCGACCAGCATTGGGAGCAGAAACGGTGTCCACATTCCAAGCCAGTCATCATCTTGAAATGTAAAAAGATATGTGCAAAGTCTTGTATATTAGTTGAACACATGTACATGTAACAGATATGAGTGTACTGTGATATATATTATATACATGTATATATGTGGGAGGGGGTGAAGGCTCGGTGTTAGTGCTAACACTGATTATTAACACCAAGCAAGGTGTTAACACTGATCCTGTTAATGCTCACATTGCTTATGCTAATACTAATTGGTAGTGTTAACACTAACACAACCCACAAGTGTTTTGAGTTGGTGTTTACAAGCAGCAAACAGTAACACCAACACTTGACCTAAACACGGTGTTAACCTCTAGAGGTTAGCGTTAACACCTAACTAGATAGAACTGTTCATCATCACAGTACAGGTTAATGACTAATTCTTTAATAAGCTTTGTGAAAATGTAGGCAAAAACAGGCATGACAAGGAGTGGTATTAACACTAACACACAGTGCTAACACAAAATCCGGTGTTAACACTAACACAATGCTGAGGTTATGTTTTCGTGTTAGCTGGGTTTAACTTCGTCACCTACGCAGATGACTAGGTGCTGTGCCGTATCTGTGTTAACTGGTGCTGTGGACGGTGTTATAAATATGATCCGTTTTTTACATGTGACAGTTGTGAAGATTAAAGATTGAGAGGTAATGTGCAACTTTTGAATTTTGGTAGCAAAATCAAGCTATAACAAGAGGACGTATCAAACTGTTTATTGAGACATAATACGTAATAGTTTTCTGTAATGTTTATTTTCATTGTGTTAAAACAATTAAAAAATATATAAAAACTGGTGATGTTGCAATAGTGTTGTTAATTTTGGCATTAAACCCAGTTTTTCCTAAGTGGCGAATTAACCCCTCACCTGGGGTTATTTCACCACCCATGAAACATGACTCGTATCTTTGTCTGTAAACAGCCGATTATATTTTCAAAATATTATTTTCTTATTGAGTGGACCTCAAGTGCTCTAAACACCGGTATTCCAGTTATGTAAATGAAAACATAACTCGTGTGCACATGAAAAATGTCCTAAAACCTGCCGAAAGGGATACAAGTTCTTCCTTATGTGCCTGAGGATCCTGACAAAACTAACATTAGAAAAGAACTACATCAACTCCAACTACGCTGGATCCCATCTAAGGGATTAACCAACCATGCAACGTCGTGATTTAAACATCTGAGTTGTATATATCACGGCATAATTTATCTGGTATCGCATCTCAATTTGCTACACATATTTAGCCATTGGCTATACATTCTGCAACATGCATAGCTATATCTGCTATACAAAATTTGTATAGGATTACAATTTATTATTGATTTTCTTCTATTGTTAACCCTTTCAACGACAAAAACTGAAAAATTTAATACTTTACTATGTATATGTATAGCATATTCTTTCCTGTTTGTTCGCTCCGAGATTGAGATACAGGGAATATCCGTAAAAGGGTTAATTGCTATACATTTTTGCTGCCAACGATACAATTTATAATTTGCATAGCAATACATTCTATACAAATATCAAATTCTAAATTATGCCCTGTATATGATGTGTACTCTGATGTATACGTACAGACAATGGTCGTGCAGAATAACAGATTTCACAGTGCACTGCTGTATTGTTTGTTGATGTAGCAGACGAAGCTCTGGTTTTCTATGAAAAACAAAACACCATCAACTACAATATAAGTACATGTATGTAGCGCAGTATGTAACCTAGTGCAATTCTATCTCAAGTCTCCAATGGAGAGGTTCATTTCTAGCCATGTCCCGCCCACCACCCACCCACGCACTTTTCCAGCTAAGTTCCGCCCACCTTTTTAAATGTGTTGGAATCGATTTAAAGCATTCAAATATGAATTCACAAGACATACAATGGACCTTTCCATTTTTAGCTATGCCCCACCCACCTCTAGCTAAGCTCCACCCACACCTCGCTCGTGTTCGGATCGATCGATCTCTGTGAACTCCCTGACTATCGATCTCAAGAAAACTATACAGGTAAGCTGCTGAATATTTTGAAACTAATTTGACTGGGTGCTGTTGTTGCCTAAGGCAGCATGTTTCTTAAATAGCAAAGAATTACAAAGACACACAATTCATACGTGTCCGAGTATTTGAGATTTGGTGACGGTCTATATGGAACCCTTTGTGATGTAATGATTGTGATGTCATCATACACGCACTGAGATGATTACGACATCATATGAGGTCAGATGATGGGTGGATACTCTGGAAAGGTGAATGCCTACCTTCTGAGACAGATTTGTCGATTTCACCACAGAGCTACATATACAGTGTTTTACATGGCATCTAAATTTTGAGGTATGCTTGCGCAAAAATCTATAAAACTAAATACATATAGTATTTAAAAATCATACAAGATTTTCAGGGGTCCCATGAGGCCCTCTGCCACAACTTTTAGGGGTCCCACGTTGCATTTTGGGGAGGTTATTTCCCTCAAAAGGACCCTTATGAGAAACACAGCAGAGATATACGTCATCTTGATCGTGACGTCAGCTACCACGTGACATATCCATTATTCATATATGCGCACTGCGCGGACAGACTTCAACGATGCTTCCGAAATGAGCATCGACTAACACATATATGAAATGGAATTCATAAATCTTAAAATTATCATAGTGTGGCAGCTATTAAGCTATTAAATATCAATCCCTGTCATAACATACCCTAGATCTGTTGGAATCTCGTCTATGTGGACTAACGACGTGTGCCTCTAAAAATAGGCTATCTTGGTCACCATCATAATACCTGTAAAGAAATCATAAATCACTCATATTAACACTGTCACTGGCAAATCCCTCAAAAAGTATATTCTGTACGATATAAACCGTACTCTGTTGAATATTTTAAAATTAATTTGACTGGAAGACGTTGCTGCCTTAGCAGCAATGTCTTCCAGTCAAATTAATTTAAAATTAACTTCAAAATATTCAACAGTTTTCCTGTTATGGTGGTAGCGTGGAAAATAAGATATATGGTATTCAGGGGTGAAAGGGTAAATACTTTGTACTATAACGGGAAAAAACATGACAAAATGTGTAAGAAATATCCTGTTACAAATTGTGAATAGAAAATCGAATTGTTTACATATATGTATTTACAGCATTGTAACTGAGAATAAACATGTTAACCCCTGTTGTGTCAACAGCGTCTCAAAGCACTTAAAATACTACTGATAACTATTATCTCGCTAATCGTTAAGACTTTTAAAGAAAATTTAAATTCTACAGGCCATGAAGACTATTTTTGCAAACTTAACACACAAATTTACAAAACAGCTATGATGTGTGACGTCACAGTACATGTGTACATGTGTGACGTCAGACTATTAATGCTTTAAGTAATTTAGGGAACATGGATATGATGGGTTAATCCAGTATTACCATTTATTCCCATTTCATTGTCAATGTATTCCATACCTATGATCATGAAATAAATGTCTAACCAGATAGTTCCCAATTCATATGCTAATTAGGCTCCTGACTGTAACTGATTACCACAGAGTATAGAATTGTATGATCTGTCCTAGCAGTCTAAGTCCATCCTACTATGTAACTCGGTGAACTATTGATCGATCTAGTGTTTTTGAACTCGATGTCTGTATGGTAGACCAGGCATCAATATTACTTGAAATTAACATGAAATATTCATTGCACATGATTGGTGTCACATGATTGGTGTCATTATGATTGGAAAATAGCTAGTCTAGATTTTATTATATTTGTCAATTTAATTGTACAATTCTAACCTTTCTTGTATAATTATTTTTGAGATTCTATTTTCAAGTGAGTTTTAGCAAATTTTAATATGATAATATTGTCACCATCTTTACGCATTATACGAATGTCGCACATTTATACATCAAACCATGTGCTCATTCACCAACCACGTGACAGTGTTTTGGTGGGAAAATCGCCAACTGCCACTCATCGGTTCGAAACATATCTCTAAGCGGTTCACACGGCATCCATTCTCCCGCCG
Source organism: Chaetoderma sp. LZ-2023a (assembly GCA_034401795.1). Classification (NCBI taxonomy): domain Eukaryota; kingdom Metazoa; phylum Mollusca; class Caudofoveata; order Chaetodermatida; family Chaetodermatidae; genus Chaetoderma; species Chaetoderma sp. LZ-2023a. The sequence goes on along the minus strand of CM067360.1, from coordinate 99,874,723 downwards.
GCAGAGGGTTAATCTTCCGTGACGTCGTAACTCCAGACAGACCCTCTGCCACATAACTAGACAAAATCACGGCGCGCATGTTTGCTGCGCAACGTTTTAGCCAATCAACGTGCGTTGTTACTAAATTGAGCAACCGAATCAAAATCGTCGTTCTATCTACATTCCGGCGATATGACCGACTTGTCGGCACGAAGCCACGCCTCTTGTATCAGTGTAAATAAATGAGCGATGGATGTGTAGGCCTAGCGGCAATAGCAAGAGGTAATATTTGAGAACAATTCGTGAGATGCTAGTATATTTTAAGTAGTATACATATAATATAACCCTGTTTTCATGAAATAATATAAAATGCCTCAGCAGTGTCAAGCGCTTGATAATCGGTAATTAATGATGCGGCTAGTCGACCTGCTGTACAGTCACGCGATGACGCGATCATTGATAAATAGTTTATTTATTTTTCTGAGTTACTTTCTAAAGCGTTAGTTTGTTCGTTCTCTCTCCCCGTCGTCACAATTTATTTTTACTTTGTGATATTCACATACTGATAAACAGAATTGAACTAAGCGGGGTGCGTGTTTCACTTTCAGGGCCAGTCACTCCCACTCCAAGGTCGGTGTGCATGTGCGTGCGTGCATGTGTGTGTCAGAAAATTAGACAGCTTCTCACAGTATATTAAATTTAGTCTGCTTAATAATAAAATTATAAAATCCGGATTATTTCTATTGATTTAGAAAAATATGACCACATATTATTGAATACATATGTTAATCAATCAATCAATCATATTCCATTTCTGTGAGAAGGCTAAAAGCCTGTAATGACATACTCCTAATTTCCTATTTCAATTCGGTAATAAAGTACGGGATTTATATTGCCAGCTAAGTAGTTATAGTATAGGGATTGGTTATCACATAGTTTATCTAATTTTGTTTCAAATGATATCATAGTCAATGCCCCCAATCTCCTTTATTTTTTGTATGAAGGTGGGGGGGGGCTCTCCAATTTGACTTTCTTGTGTGAGGTCATAATCCCCAGGAAAGCCATTGAAATCTATAAAATATCTATGGAATTGTTGGAAAGGGTGTGGGTTGATATCCTATTTATAAATATAACCACAACCTTGGATAAAATGTCAAATGTCTAAATTACCTAGCACAATGTATCAAGAGTTAACCCTTCGTCTGCCATTTTCACAATAATATCCTGGGTGTTACAGTGGCTGAATGGGGCTGGTAAAGTACATTGAAAGGATGAAGAAAAAATAATGGCCACTGTGCCAGCAGCCGGGTTGAGTTAATTTTAAATGTTATAATTAATTAATTATAAGATTAAAAAATATATTGAGTAAAAATATGTTAATAATATATATATGGAGGCCATCCCATGTTGATGAATATTCTGACAATATGTTTGTAGGCTACTACACCCATTCTCAAATGTGACATACACTGAACTGAATGTGGATATCATCAGTATTTGCCACAATAGTGTACTATTCAGGAATCCATGTATTTGACATTTTCCATTTCAATGCAAAAACTACCAATTTTATTTTTTGTTTTTCAAACCATCCTAGCTTAGTTTTTCCCTATAAATCTAAGAAAAAAATAAAGCTGGAATTTTAAGGTATTATTTTTAACATTCTTTCCATCTAACAATTTTTGGCAACCAAGTCAGAAACACTTGGAATTCCTCAGAATTGTCTGTAACTCTTTGTTCTCTGTAGTTTTGTTAACCCTTTAATGGTCAAGCCGGTCATGAGAAATGTCGATTTGCAAACAAAACATTAAATTGGTCTGGCCTAACACAGGAAAGCTGCAGAATTTTTCAAGTAAATTATAAGTTGCCATTCCCCCTTGAACAAATTTCTGAATGAAACCATGACAATTTCATTTCAAAATATTCAGCAAAATAGGTATTCAATCATAAATTTTGCATACATTTTTGAAGGACTTAATTAAGCTCATAAAACCTTTCTACAATTGTTTTCCAATTCTTAAATTTTATAAACAGTCAAACTAGCTCCAAAACATTGAAACATGTCAGAGCCTAAACATGTAGTTGACACTAATTATAATTGGTAGTATAGGTAACACTATATATAATTGGGTGTTGGAGAATATACACACATTTATAGGGAGTAACAGTAGCCCAGGAAGCTGCACTGGCTACTTTGAAGGAATACATAAATGATTATAACGCAGGTGCAGTAAGTATAGATTAATACAATAATAACGATTAGTATGGCTAGTATTTAACTAGACATATAATTATCACTCTGGGTTTTCATGGTCTCTGGGGTTAGATTTAGGCTTAGTCAGTCTACAAACCTGACCATGAACTCTGTATCTGCTATCTTACTGCTGAATTTCTGCAGATCACATCTATTAGATAAAGCTTCGGATATGCTTTGGGGTTTCAAGGGTTAAAGGATCAATCTCATTCTCCTCTGGTGTAAGCAACATTTTGTTGAATTTTTTAACCCTTAACCCTTAAATTTGTTCAAGAAAATTTCAATTTTCTCAAAGAAAATGTCCATTTGCAGACCAAGAGAACTGTTTTTGAAAATTTACCACTGAAATAATTCCAGTGGTAAATTTTCAAAAATAGGCTTCTCTTGGTCTGCAAATGGACATTTCCAGGACCATGTATTGCAGAAACTGATTTTGGCCGATGTGAGTGCTAAAGGGTTAAGACAGTTTGAATGGTGGGGTGCTATCTACGACAACAGCAGCTTCCAGTCAGACTACCCCAAACCATTCAACCATGTCCGAAATGAGACAGATATAGTTGTTACTTTGTGGGTTTCAATGGTTAAAGAAGTAATCTCCATTCAATATATGAGTGTTTCGATAGGATGATTGTTTAATAATATTAAGCTTACACAATCCACAATCCAATGTTTTAGATCTTAATAAAAAGAACTAATTTTAACAATCTCACCACTACGTACCAGATACAACAACAGATCATTTATGATGTATGAGCTCAAGCATATTATGTTTAATGATTTGAAACTAATTTGACTGGAATGTGTTTTGCTACCTATAATTAAGCCAAACAGTTCAAGTCAAACTAGCTACCAAAGTACTAAAGACGTTACCTTTAATTATGTTGGGGCTTTCATAGCGTTTAGAGAGAAATACTATTTCAAATTACCGCATCAGCTGCAGTACGAAAATTGGTGTCTTGCAGTCTTATGCGATTGTTCAATCAGGATGTACACAAACGAACGCTTAGTGGAACAGGAACCATAAGATCGTCCAAAGTTAATTAGATGAAGAAAAAGCATTTAAAATTCGCGCACATTTTTGAAGCGACGATAGCCTCCACGGGTTATGTATGGGGTTTACGTTAGTGATAGACGACTGTCAAAATCGACCGAAAACCGTAACGTGCATTTTCATTGGTTGAGTGAAAACTACTTTCTGCGACTGCGAGCGGGCTTTTCCGGGAGAAAACAACCAGAGGTAACGTACGATGAATTACGATGTAATTAGTACGGTCCGATGGTGTTGCGAGAATGCACGACATCCAGGAGCCGCTTATTTCAAGAGTCCACGAACTCACCATGTAAAAATGTTAAAGTAATAGTGTGCCTGTGTTGTCTTGTCTTTGTCATCGTCTCAATGTGATCATCGTCATATCAGCCATCAGTCAATTTTATCTGACCAGTCATGTCCATCTCCCGGCCAAATCCCAAAGTGAGAGGAAACTCCATTGCCTCCTTTGGATGGGTAGTAGTCTAAATTCTCTGCCCGTGACATCATCAATCAAATCAGCTTCAGACCAAATCCCAAAGCAAGCGGAACCTGATGCCTTGCTTGGGTGGGTAGTAGTCTAAATTCTCTACCCGTGATGTCATCAATCTAATCACCTTCAGACCAAATCCCAAAGCAAGCGGAACCTGGTGCCTTGTTTGGGTAAGTAGAATTCTATCTTTTCTACCTGTGATGTCATGAATCTTGTCACCTTCATGACGCTTTCATCCTTCTGAAATGTTCAGACTTTATTAGCGACTGCTGTCATCTTTTCGATTCTCCGCCATCTTTCGGCCTCGGTCTTCTGTATCGGTAACTAAGCCAAGTTATCACACGAATCATCTGTGTTTTCGAGCTTCTCAGTTCAATATCTCAGATCATCTTAGTGCCTTCAACCTTATCGTTTGTATTTTGGAACACAGAACATTCTTCCGGATTTGTCATCCGTTTCTTCATGTGTGTTTTCACTCTCGGCGCCAGGCCAGATTGGACCTTCATCTGTTCGCCTTCATTCCGTGACCAGACTTCTGTATTCAGCATATTCAAAGTATCTAACTTTTAACTGTTATTTCTCAAAATTATTTACCATACACCCCGACCAACTCACGTGGTGCAGAGACTGTCCAGAATTTTACTTATGTAACCAAATTTCAAAATATTCTATAAGTAAATTTTCATACTTGTTATTGAAATATTTCTATTTAAATTGATTTAATATTTGTTTCGTTTTGTTATTATTACGTCACTTGTCCAAGTTCAAATAACTAACAATCATTCAGTAATCATCATGTACACGTAGTTTCTAGTTCCAAGGCCTGAGTAACCAATCAACCAATTCATAACGTAAGTTCTAGATTGGTTGAGTGGTTCATCAGTCTTTTGAATTACTTGGTAAATTTCATTATTATTATTATTCTACCCACGAGCGGTCAACTCGCTATTAAAATACCATTGAATTTGTCAAATTAATTATAAGTTTGCTATGCTATTTGGTGATTGCCGCTTTAATAAATTAACCCTTAATGAGAATTAAGGGCTGACTGATTAAAATTTCAATCATCAAATTTTCAAAAATAACTTTCTTTCTGCTTATTTATGTATTAATTTATTCAGTTGCTATATCCATGGCTGTAACGCATCACTGGCACTTTTAAAATGTAATAAATTATAGCATCAATTCACTACTCCATTCGTACTATATCGATATCAACTTACATACTCTGTTTTAGCTGTAATGAATGAATGATATATGGATGAAATTATCGATGAATTCGTGGAAACACCGACTAGAGGGTTCGTTATGTCAGTTGGAAGGACATTGCTCAAAAAACCTTGTGAGCGTTTAGAACTAAATCTAGTACTCAAGCAAAAGCCGACTTCCTAAACAAGGTTTCATGAGCTGTGAATCGATCGTCCAAGTAGTTTCGGAGAAGTTTCTCTGAATGTCGTTTCTAATAATACTACTAATAATATTATTACCTCTCCATCAGTTTCTCTTTGTCCCAGTTAAAATGGTTTAGAAGTATCCTCGTTGTTGTTGCTGATATCTGAAATACAGATTAAACATTATTATAGGAAGCTGTTAAACCATTTGCATTTGACAACAAACATGATGGATAATTTTCGGGAAGATCCAAGATGGCCACAAAAAATCCTCATTTGATGTTGAAGTCTAGATTGTACCACCACAGAATCACGGAAATTCCAAGATGGCCGATAAAAAAAATTGACCAATCAAAATTTTGAATAGAAATTGGTTCAAATTTGCCAAGCAGTTTAGGAAATACATCTTAAAGGATTACTGGATAATTTTCAAAAAATCCAAGATGGCAACCAAACCAATTCCAAGAGCAATCAAAATTATTGTCGGATATGTTGAAGCCTACAACAATAATATAGCTCCAAAGTAGTATATAAAATCAATCATCGATCACAAAAATAGTACCAATCTGGTAAATGGATAGATATCCATGTCTAGCTATCTATGCTCCGTCATTTCTAGCAAAGCACCAGCTGACCACTTTCTACAAGTGTTGGAATCAATTTGAAACTTACAAGCCTGAATTCTCAGGATCTAAATTTCAAGGCATAGTGCTGAAGCAATGATTGCTATCAAAACCATCCATATTAATAGATGTCACCATATATCACTGTCAGGGCGTTATATTTACATTTGGGCATACCACCTACATGTACATGTATCTGCTCTGTGACCCGTCAATGCTCCTAGAACCCACAGAATTTTGAAATCTGAGAGACTGATTTTGAGCCACTTTAGTTTTAATAGCACTGTAAGACCTCTGAATGGCCATAAAATGCCACAGCATCCATCTCTGAGTATTTAATTGACTGTAATTCAGTGAATTAGTGTTCATAGCAACCAGAAGGATTTTAATTTGGGCTCACTAATATTGGCCGATTTCATTTGGGCATGACTTGTAGAGTCATTGCTAAGGGGTAATCTAAAGCCCTGACTGTGTTCCGTGTAATGTCAGGAAACAGCAAATTTATATACGATGACAAGCTAGCTTTTTATTACAAATTGAGTTAAGAGCGTGCGATTGTAGCGGTTTATACCACATATAAACAAGCTTTCTGTAAGTATTGCTTTGGAATACTTGATCCCTACCTGGTGATATAAATCTTTAGAGATTGACAGTCAAAACCTCCATTAAAAATTTACAGAAGCAGCTGAAACTCGAACTTGACCTGTAACTTCTCATAACATAGCAATAAACCAAGTTTCAGTTATATATTGAAGAGCTCCGCAAACGGCGCATAATACCCCGCCATGATGACAAACCAATGAATGAGAGCTACCAGAAAATATTTATTTCTTCCTCAGACCCATCAGACCAGTCATCCTCATGAAGCGTCAGTGATCCGTTAAACGGTCAAGGAGGTATCGTCTGGAAACCAATTTTCAAGATGGCTGCCGCTGACTGGTGGCCATATTGGATTTTGGATTATTGTAAATTTTGATAAGTTTCTTCACCAGACATATTCCAATGACCCTAGGAAGTGATCCGATAAATGGTAACGGAGCTATCATCCAAAAAACTACTTTCAAGATGGCAACGCGTGGCTGGCGGCCATCTTGGAGTTCGGATCATCGCCAAATTCGAAAGGTATTTTCTCCAGACCTAGTCCAGCCACCCTATGAAGTTTCAAAGCGATCCAATAAACTGGAACAGAGTTTTCATCCGGAAACCAATTTTCAAGATGGTGGCCATCTTGGATTTCGGATCATTGTTCATTTCGATAGGTTCCTTCCTCAGACCTAGTTCAACCACTCTATGAAGTTTCAAAGCGATCCACTAAATGGTAACAGAGTTATCATCCGGAAACCAATTTTCAAGATGGCCACTGATGGATGGTGGCCATCTTGGATTTCGGATCAACGTCGATTTCGATAGGTTTCTTCCTCAGACTTAGTCCAACCACTCTATGAAGTTTCAAAGTGATCTGATAAATGGTAACTGAGTTATCGTCCAGAAACCAATTTTCAAGATGGCCACCGGTGGCTGGCAGCCATCTTGGATTTTGGATCATCGTCGATTTCGATAGGTTTCTTCCCCAGACCTACTTCAACCACTCCATGAAGTTTCAAAGCGATCCGATAAATGGTAACGGAGTAATCATCCGGAATGAAGGAAACTTCAATTTACCTTTCTCCGAGATCTAACAATACTTACCATTATATTAATCTTTGATAATACAGCTATAGCTGCCTCTCGGAATCTAGATTTAGAAAGCTTTACCGGCTCCTGGAACCGGGTACCCGGCTCCCAACAACCGGGTACCCGTCTGCCAGTGAGAATCAAATTGTTTGCATAGCTACCAAACAAGAGAATACCAATGGCTTGCCTCCATGGGACTGGGAGGCAGGGTCCGCAATACGGTTGAATTCCTCTCGCCTGACCAAATCTGTTCTTACTACTTAAACTGCTTTTCAAAGTACCCAAAAGGAGGAGAGCAGTGTGGCCATAAACATTCGTCTAAAGCGAGTGTATTGGCCGAGTCTGACATGTCCCTCATATAGTAATCTGTGAAAGAGGACTCAGTGCCATTGTGCAACAGCCATGATGTCCTCTAACGGGACACCATTGAATAGGGCGGTCGAGGGGGATATTCCTCTAACATCATGAGCCCTAGCACATTGCACCTGGTGCCCAGTCGCAATCTCGTGGGTAGTCTGAATGCATGCGACTACCCAACGAGAGATAGAATCCATGGATGCGGCGCCATATGGCTTCTTATGGCAGATCCACAGATGTCTACCGCAGAGTCCATCCGTTTCTTGTACTTAGTCAAAGCACGGACTGGACACCAGGCACTGGCATCATGATCAAACCTTGTTAGTTTTGATATAATGATCGGTTTGCTGGGATATTTCAAAGATTGATTCTTTGACATAAACTCTGCTCTTGGCAGCAATCGCAGACCCTCTCCGGAGACAATAAATCGGTCCCTGTCTGCTGAAAGCGCATTGATCTCACTGCGCCTTCGTGCTGAGGAAGCTGCCAATAAAAAAAATGCCTTTAGGGTCAGATGCTTTAGACTAGCTGAACCCAAAGGTTCGAAAGGGTACTTGGCCAGTACATTAAGCACCAAAGATAGACTCCAGGCGGGAATGACTACCGGTTGTCTCGGTCGGAGAATGCTCATTCCCTTCACCATCACGTTCAACTGGGCCACCTCTGAACCATCTCTGTTAGCTAGACAAGGGATAACTGATGCCAAAGCTGTCCTGTATCCAGAAATGGTGACAGGAGCCAGTCCTGTAAAGAACAGCTCACAGAGAAAGTCTGCTATTTGCTTAATAGTGGATTAAAAGGTATCAATACCCTCAGGTACGATCGCCTCCCTTCTTTGCGCCCTTTGAGGACTTACCCTTCCCCTTCCCGCCTCTCGGGCAATCAGGAGCAACATTGGGGAGGGTAGGAGCCTCCACAACCTTCTTGGCTTTCTTCGCCGGAGGCGGCTGAGAAAAGCCAGACGAAGCAGAAGCAAGCTTAGCTTTCGCCTGGCTTCTACTGCTTCTTAGAAGGTTGCATGTTCAGCGGCTTTGCTACAGCCCCTAGTGCGTGCGCTTGACGCACCAGCTCTAGCTGTAGGTTCACCGCCAACTGATTCTGCGCAATGCTAGCCGTGTCTTCTAAGATGGCTCGCGCTTGGCCACCGAAGATGCTAGGGCCTGTCAGGGGCGTCCCAAGAAGACGCTCCCTGACGGCCGTAGCTGGACGCATATGGTCAAGAACCATCTGCCTCCTAGACTTTGTAACACGCGCCTGCACCCTTGCCAATGCGTCCATAGACAGCACCAGGCCGTCATTGACGCACGAAAGTGCCACAGGTGGCACAGGATGGCCTGCCCCCGCTTCAGCCCACACCGACTGAAGAAGGCGATAAGAGTGGTTGACAGCACTCATAGCTGCCCTCACACCCACATCACAAAGGGACAGGACTTCATCGTGGTGTCCCTGGGATTTGTCCACCAGTGCCGGGGCGGGGCCACCCGCTCCAGCACTCTGGACACCCAGAACCCATCGGTCATCCTCGGTGACCGATGGTACAACACCATACCTGTCGTATTCCCCCCGTGAAATACGACACCTCGCCCGCACCTCCCTGGAGGCCGCAGGAAGCTGGCCCTTGGTCATGAGCTGCTTGCTATAAATAGCCTCCAGCAACTCAATAAACCACGGGCTGCGGGCAAGATCCCCGTCCTAATCGATGCCACCGATGGACGGGCCGCATCCTCCTCGGCCGTGGTCAAAACCACGGACGGGTCTACCCTGGCTAGCCAAGCTAGAGCCTCAGACCAGTCCGTCTCCGAGGAGGACACACCCGTGAACACGTCACCCGTTGACATGCTCACGGACCTACCAGCAACGGCCTCCCGGCTAGGAGCCGTTGCTGACACGCCAGGAACTCCGGTACCATACGGTTCCGCGGCCACCCCATGGAACACAGCGGAACCGTGGCCAAACACGGGCGCCAATGGCACCCCATGTTTGACCGCCGGACCAGGCGAGATAGGTGAGTACCACGCCTGGCCCGGCTCACCCGTCACCGTGTCGGTAAACCAACCATCACGGGACCGGTGCCCGGTACCAGATTGGCCTCAACCACGGGCGGAGCCGCTGCCAAGCCAGACAGATGGAGGGCGGTTCCGTCCAGGACGGAATCGACCTCCATATGCTCCACCTGCGGAACCACAGGCCGCAGCAACCTCTCCTCCTCGGCCTCCTCATCTTCAGACCCCGAAGAGTCGTCACTAGATGAGGAAACCGTGGAGCCGTCCTCGCGGACGGCTCCCATACCTGACGGAGGTGGCCACAGAAAGACAGAACCCGTCAGGCCGGAGCCCGACGGGACTGCCAGGGGAACGTAAGAGACGGCTCCCTCGGTGGCCAGTCCAGAACCCTGTCCAAGAACAGGGTCCGAACCAAGCATGGGGAGAGACTGCCCTACAGCTTTCGGCAGCAGTGACGACACCAGCGTGGGCAGAACGCTACGCAGGAAGCCCTGCATAGCCGGACCAAACCACACCAGCGGTGCCATCTCCGCCACCTCCGGCTGCAGACGTAGAGCGCCCCCAAGGGCCGAAATGGACGCTCCACGATTTGCTTTCGGTCCGCCTGACCCCACGTCAGATCCAGCCAAGTCCTTCTGGGCAAGGAACTTCAACATCATGTCAACCGACAACACTGCACATACATTATACCTATCATCAAGGTTACATTTGGTACACCGAAAGTAGACATGGTCCTTAAACAGGACCCGGACGAACTTGTGGCACTCGTCACATGATGGCAGGGCTGGCTTGGCCTATAAATAAGCACAAACCTACACTAAGCAAGCGGAAGGAAACACAGATGGAAGGCAGACAATTAATTTTCAAATATATTGACCATAAATTAACTGAAACCCTCCCGCACCCCGCCCTGCAACGTTACAGCAAAGATTGCATTGATTATGACGACAAGAACGAAGCGGACAATAATACACCCATACACTGATCCTCAAGAATGTATCACGGAACCAGGAATCATATCGCATAGCATTCGGGGTATATTTACCAATAAATAAAAATTTTACTCCTAACGAAAGCCAAAACGATATGACACATCTTAATCAAGAATTTTGAAACCACCGATCATTGCAAACAGATCGTGATAACACGCAAAACTTGAAAATTCCAAAGTTTTCTGGTACCATTTTAGTACGCAGCACCCAGAATCAGATGCGCGAATTAATGAATAAATATCCGAGACACCCGGGTGTGACGTCACCCGCTCAGATCTTACGGAGAACGACGTCAGCCGATATTCGTGTTCAAAATACTGTAGCTAACACCTATTTTCATATCTGCCGATCGCCTGTTGGGGTTTAAAGAAGGCGATCATCCGGCATATTTCGTTGTTAACACATGTCCCAGATTCTTTGGGGTTAGAAATTGAAACATGCGACACAGACAAAATTTTAGAGACTAAGTCTTTTAACTATGGAATAATAAGGAAATATACAACCTGGTTATCATCGGCGGCATCCATATTAATCCAAGAAATCCTTTGAGAATGCACAAGCTATCACAATTAATACAGACAAAAAGACTTAGGCTAAAACTCTTAAGATCTTTCCAACTGCAAAAAGCATGTATCCAGTGTTGCCCACAGCATCTGATTTTTGGGGGTCCCAAGGACCCCACACTCTCAGATTTGGGGGTCCCACTGTAAAATCTGGGGGTCCCATGGGGTCCTCATCTGAAATATGGGGGTCCCATGTTTTTTTCTTAAAATAAACACAACACTAATTATAGATCTAATTATAAAGCACTTTATTAAACATGTTGAAAGCACTAGTTATGACATTGTAAATACTGTTAATGTATATATAGAGTATATATAGAGAATATTAACTATGCATAGTTTATTAACCTTTAGCACTTAACACTTTTGGCCACCATTGTAGATCACCAAAATACCCATTTTTGAAAGTTTAACACTTGAATGACTGGCTCTAAACAGTGCCAGTCATTCCAGTGGTAAATTGTCAGAAATATGCTGCATTAGTTTTTCTATAAAACCCTAACTTGACTTTGGACGAATTGAAAAATTACGAGTATCTGGGACAAGTTTGCTCAAGGACAACTTGACCTACTTCGGTATAATGCGGGCAAATTTTTTATAATGTAACTGGAATGACTAAATATAGTGGAATACATAGGCTAAGATCAGACAAAACAATAATTTATCAAAAATAATCTGTATAAATCAGATTAAACTGCGTAATTAGTGAAAATATATCAGCCGGATATGTCTAATTCATAGGGAGTAACTATGTAACGCGATTGCTGATTGGCTGAAGCATAAATAACGCATTAGTGTGTATCCAATAAGGACTCTTGTATCGGGGAGCTTTGAGCTATACGCTGTTTGGAAAAAATCAATATTTTAACGTACGCCTACCTGTAGATCGACAATATCGTTGAACATCGCTGCTGGGATGAGCTTTTTACTCATCATATATACCGTCCTGATCTGGGCCTCATGGCTCTTCTTGTCCCGGCATAGCTGACGATCGAACTCTTCATTTGATGCAGCCACTGATTTTTCTAATCGAATCCGTAGTACGGAAGCAGTCTCTGTGTGATCTGTCCAATGTTCTGAGCTGTGAAAGGGTTAAGACGCCCAAACACGTTTGTATACGCTTGATCAGTTGTATTGGATTTCTCAAGCGTGAGTTCCTCTAGAGGGAGATTCCGCTGTTAAACAACGCAGTAAGTTCGTTTTTATTGAACACACAATACATTAGGTATATTTTTTAAAGTAAAAACATGCACAAATAAATATACACACACGATAATATAATCACTAATTAAGCACACGCAAAGTTACCAGTTTCCGTTACTCTTTTCCACTGCGTCCTCAGAGGGTTAATTTTTATGCGTCCCTCTGCCATTTTTATGCGTATATACGCGCAAAAGGACGCATATGGGCAACTCTGCATGTATCTCTTGTTGCTATGCACCCAACTGCCGAGTACCCGGTTCCAAGGAGTCGGTAAAGCTTTCTACGTCTATACTCCTAGAGCCAGCTGTCAGGGCCAGCTGTATATCAGAAGTAATAGAATGGTGAGTATTGATCGAAGGAGAACTGGTGTTCTCCCAGGCAGGGCCCCCCCACCCCTCCAGCGATGCATCCGTGTACTGGGGCGGGGTAGGTGAAGCGAAACTCCTACTAGGAGATTCTGATGCTCCTTCCACCATACAAGATGCGACATCATTGACTCCAAGACCACTCTGGTGAAAACCCTTGGGGCTGTCGACAGGCCGAATGGGAGGACTACAAACTCCCATACCTGATTCTGAAACGTGATTCTCAGAAACCTGTGACAACCACTGTTCATTGGAATGTGGAAATATGCATCTTTCAAATCGATTGACACACACCACATTCCTTTCCTCAATCCTGCCATTACCGATCTCGGAGCTTCCATCTGAATAGGAGGCGTATGGATAAACCAATTCAATGGCCTGAGATTGAGTATGGGTCTCCACCCCCCCCCCCCCCCCCTGTGCTCTTGGGGACAAGGAACATGTTTGAATAGAAGCCTGCAGTGGTCTGATTTGCTGGTTTTATTGGTCCCTTCAGAAGCAAACCTGACACTTCATTTTGAATGGCTTCTAACTTGTCTAGCTCCCTTGGTACTTGAGTCCAGACAGGTGTCAAAGACAGATTTTGTGGTGGAAAATCCCACCACTCTGACATGTACCCCTGAGATATCCATCCCAGGACCACTGTCTGATGTTACATCTCGCCAAGCCTTGATGAAATGCATGACCTTCCACCCACTATAGACGCATTGACTCCTAATGCGGGTGTCTGACTCGCGATCCGCTCCATCAACACCCCGCCCCCCGCCTCTTAACGAGAGAGTGAGAACCCTTTTGTTCTTGGCTTGACTGGTTTAACTGGTACCCCTGTTCCTGTCGCACTGACGTGGTCCAGGCAGATATGAAGGGAGCTACCATACCCTCAGGTACGATCAGCTGCCTTCTTTCCGCCCTTGGTGGACTTACCCTTCCCGCCTTTTGGGCGATCAGGAGCACCACTGGGGTGGACAGGCGTCTCCACAACCTTCGCCTTCTTAGCCGCAGGCGGCTGCGAATGCCTGGCAATAGAAGAAGCTGTCTTGGCTTTCGCCTTGCTCTTATGCTTTTTCTGTTTCATGCAGGAAGGTTGACCAGTTAACGGTTTAGCAACAACCCCTAGTTCATGTGCCTGGCGCACTAGTTCCAGCTGAAGGTTAACCGCTAACTGACTATGCGCTATGTTAGCAGTGTCCTCTAAGTTGGCCCGCGCTTGGCCACCAAAGATGCTAGGGCCGTTCAGGGCGTTCCAAGCAAACGCTCCCTGACAGCCGAAGCCGGACGCATATGGTCAAGGACCAGCTGCCTCCTGGCCTTCGTAACACGCGCTTGCACCCTGGCTTACATCCTTGCAGCAAAGCGTCCATCGACAGCACCAGGCCGTCATTTACGCAAGACAGCCGTCATTTACGCAAGACAGCGCCACAGGTGGCACACCCCAGCTTCAGCCCACACCAACTGAAGCAAGCGATAAGAGTGATTGACAGCATTCATTGCTGCCCTCACCACACAGGGACAGGACTTCCTCAATGTGTGCTTGAGATCTGTCCACAAGTACCTGAGCGGGACCACCCGCTCCAGCACTCTGAACCCCAAGAACCCAATGGTCATCCTCAGTGACTGTTGGTACCACACCATAGTGCTCGTACTCCCCTCTGGGAATACAGCACCTTGCCCACACCTCCCTAGACGCCGCAGAGCTAGCTCTTGGTCAAGAGTTGCCTGCTATAAATAGCATCGAGCAACTCCTTGAACTGCGGATCCAGCCCAATGGACTGGATCCAAGCTGCGGGCAATACACCCGTCCGAATCGACGCAACCGATGGATGGGGCATGTCTTCTTCGGCCATGGTCAAGCCAAGCCAAAGACTCAGACCAGTCCGTCTCCGAAGAACCCAACCCCGTGAATACATCATCCGTCGATTCACGGGTCTACCAGCAGCGGCCTCACGGCAAGGAACCACTTCTGGCAAGCCAGTAACACCAGTACCGCATGGTTCCGCCGCCACCTCATGAAACAAACTGTTCCATGGAGTAGGCCCACACAGAAAACCGTGCAGACCGGTAGTGGTTATGGAACCGTGGCCATACACGGGCGCCAATGGCACCCATGTGTGGCCACTGGACCAGGCGAGATAGGCGTGTACCAAGCCTGGCCAGCAACACCCGTCACCATGTCAGTTGGTGGCAAACCTACCAGCACTGGATGGGTGCCCGGTACCGGTGTGGCCTCAACCACGGGTGGAGCTTGTGCCATGGCTTGCGCCAAGCCAGACAGATGGAGGGAGGTTCCGTCCAGGACGGAATCAACCTCCATGCTCTCCACCCGCAGTATCTCAGGCCGCAACCTCTCCTCTTCGGCCGCCTCATCCCCCGAAGAGTCATCACCGGATGAGGAAACACGAGCCATCCTGGTTAATGGCTCCCATGCCTGAGGTGGCCGCAGAGAAGTACCCGCCAGGGAGACATATGAGATGGCCGCCTCGGTAACCAGTCCAGAACCACGCTGGAAGTGCCACCTCCGAATCTTCCGACTGCAGACGAGGAGCGCCCACAAGGGTCAAAACAGACGCTCCCTGATTTGTTTTTGCACCACCTGACCCCCGCGTCAGACCCAGCCACGTCCTTCTGGGCAAGGAACTCAACTACTAACTCATCCGGCCACACTGTACAAACATTACATCTATTGTCAACATTACACTTGGAGCATCTAAAACAGACATGGTCCTTATAGGCAACCTTAACACATTTGTGGCATTCAGAGCAAGATGGCGGGGTAGGCTTGGCCTAAAAATAAGCACAAAACCTAAAATAAGCAAGCGGAACGAAACAGGAATGGAAGGCAGACATATAGTTTTCAAATATTTGAACATAAATTAAATGTTAACCCTCCAGCACCCCACACCAGCAACATTACAACAAAGATCGCGTAAGCTGGCGATAAGAATGATAGCCGGCCACTAATAAACCCATAAATTGATCTTGAAGGATCCAGGAACCATATCGAATTGCATTCGCGATATATTTAAGAATAAATTTCTAAATTATACTACTCAATGGAAGGCCAAAACAATACGTGAAGGAAACACGCTATAGTGTAGCATTAAACAAACTGCTACCGCAGAACACACATCTTTAATCAAGAATTTTTAAACCATCGATCAAATGCAAACAGATCATGATTAGCATGCAAAACGTGACATAATTCTAAAGTTTCTGGTACAAAAACGAACGCAGCACCAAGAATAAGATGGCACCTAGGTAGATGGTCTTGAGGATCCGTTCATTGGCACCCCACTTTGTTCCTGCCAGCTTCCTTATGATGTTTAGCTTTCTTCTGGCCTTTGCCTCTGCGTTCTGTATGTGCTCCTTCTATATGCAAAAAGCATGTATTGCTCTTGCTGCTATGCAAACAAGAATGAGTCTCACTGGCAGACGGATACCTGGTTGTTGGGAGCCGGGTACCTGGTTCCAGTAAAGCTTTCTAAATCTGGATTCTTAGCGGCAGCTAGCTGTATTACAAAGAGTAATATAATGGTAAGTATCGATCGAAGGGGAAACCAATTTTCAAGATGGCCACCGGCGGCGGGCAGCCATCTTGGATTTAGGATCATCGTCGATTTCGATAGGTTTCTTCCCCAGCCCTAGCCCAACCACCCTATCAAGTTTCAAGACGATCCGACAAACGGTAACGGAGTTATCATCTGGAAACCAATTTTCAAGATGGCCGTTGATGGCTGGTGGCCATCTTGGATTTCGGATCATCGTTTGACTTCGGTAGGTTTCTTCCCAAAACCTAGTCCAACCACCCTATAAAGTTTCAATGCGATCCGACAAACGGTAACAGAGTTATCATCCGGAAACCACTCTGCCACCTGCACGCGCGCCTGCACCTAGGGTTTGCTTTGAAACACTGCGATCGATTTTTTTTTTGAAATCGTGATTTTCGATTAAATCGTGGGTCTAAATTCCCAAAAATATAACCAGGGTAACGTGACTTGTTTCTAGAAAACGTTGAAATAAATGATACAAAAATATCATGAAATTAGAACACATTTTCATGCGACGAATTCTTACCATCCTACGTCTATGTTTAATGTATACATTATATCCATCATCGCGGGAGTGAAATTATTAATTGGGACTGCTTAAATATTGCGTATAGTTTAATAAACATTAAGACTCAGGGTCTTCAGCGAAAGAAAGAAAATTATATGGTGATTCAACGGAGTAACTAGCTGGTTTTCTCAATGACAAAGGTGTTACCTCGCTATTGTTAGCTGGTTTATTGTAGCGCTTTGTGTTCTGATTAGTAATTATTCGACACGTGCATGGCACGGCGGGATATAAACACAAGGAACACAGACGTGAATCGATTATAATTGTACTCATGTACTGATAAAATGCAACGGAAAAGTACACACTTTTTAAAAATAAAAATATAGTTTTTGGCAGGGTATAAAAAGTATTGAAAGCTGATATGTTTGTACTTCATACGGTGAAAGGGGACATAACTCCATCAAAAATTGACACAAATGCCTGACCTCTTTCTTGCACTGTAATTTCATTTTCTCCTAACAATGCAATGTACCAATTCTCGGTTGAATATCGGGAAGGGCTGTGAAAAAAATTGTGAACAACTAATGTTTTTTTGTATTTCATAAGTCGAAAGGGGCATGTAATTCCATTGACAATTTATGAAAATATCTGAACCTCGAACTTGCTCTGTAACTCCCTATAATAAAGCAACATACGAATTCTCAGCCGAATATCTTGAAAGACTGCGAAAAAAAGTGAGTAAAATCAACTGCGACAGACGGAGTGCAAACCTATAGTCTCCAACCCCGCCCCCCACTCCACATTTTTTTGGAAAATCCAAAATGCCCATCAAAAAAGATTGACCGATCAAGATTCTCATTTATTATGTTGAAGTCTACCGTCATAGGATCGTTCCACCCCAGTTTTGTTGAAATCTGGCTATTGATTGAAGGAGTATCGTTTTTTAAATGGTTCAGGAAAACTTTCAGAAAATCAGAGATGGCTTCCAAAACATTGACATATCAAAATTCTGAATAAATTTCTAGAGGCTACGACAATAGGATCTTTTGGCAGGAAAATGATCCAAGATGCCCGCCAAATGATTTATCCGACAGTTTCGAAAATTGCAGATTTGAGATCAGAATACCCAAAAACATATATAAAACCAATTTCGGCGTCAAAATTCATCAAATATGGCGGCCAAACGCGCTATATTTTGATTGGCCCCCACAGTGGCCATGTTTTTTTATGGATCAACTTCTCTTGAGCGAACTTTAATGGCCCCTCCTAGTCCCTAATCTTATCTGCCAAATTTCAGCCTGATCCCTTCAGCGATTCTGGAGAAGTAATTTTCGCTAAAACTAGGTCAGCCAAGATGGCCGTCGGACGATTTGACCAATCAAGTTCCCTTCAACAAAGTTGGTTCAGCTCTTGCCCTAGATCATATTTCATGAGGTTTGCTTCAATCCCTCAGGTTGTTTCGGAGATTTTTTAGACGTTTCTAAAAATTGACCAAAATTCAAGATGAATGCCTGCCAAAATGGCTGATCGGCTTTGTTTCAACAAACTTGGAGCCCTATGCCCTACGGATGCTTCCTGCTAAATGACCTATTGAACAAACCTAATGGCCCGTAGTGCCTAATTATACCTTCCAAATTTCAGCCCGATCTGTTTAGAGGTTCTGGAGTTGTTTTCACGAAAACTTGCCCATCCAAGAGGCCGCTGAGGCATTTGGCCAATCAAGTTCACTTGAACAAATTTGGTTTGGCTGTTGCCCTAGATGATCTTTCGCGTGTTTTGAATCGACCCCAAGCGGTTTCGGAGATTTTGAATGACGTTTCTAAAAATCGACCAAAATCAAAGATGGTCGCCGACCAAATTGGCCGATCAGCTTTGTATGAACAAACTTGGATCTCTATGCCATAAGGATGCATCCTGCATAATATAATCGAAATGCAGGGTTTGTATACCTTTCTGTGTTTCATTCCATGACTTTTCCAGACCAAAATTAACAAATTCCAACAATTAATATTTAGAAGGTTTGTGTCTACGTATCTACATAAATTATGATCCGAGTTATTCTACAAAATGTCTGAATATAGTGTCTTGCAACAACCAAGTCAAAGCCATAGTAGTTGCCGTAATTTGTAATGCATAGAGATAACAGCGGAAATCTATGCCAACAGATTTCTTTTATTTTGCATGATTACCATTTTCCATGACTTTTCATAACCTATGATAGATGCCGATTTTTATAACTGAAATTTAATTATCAAATTCCACGACTGCTGGGAATTGTCCCAGTGGTTCTTGAGAGGAGATGGACAGACAGAGGCAATTGTGCACATTATCCCCTTCCGAACTGATTAAACGATCCTGTGATAGTTTGTTCCAGTCCCTTATCACACTGGGAACAAATCTGAATTTTAAAATTTCAGTTCTCGGATAAATTTCGTTGCAGTTGTGTTTTCAGAATTGGCGTCTGTAGACTGTTGAACAATAGTAACTTTGTATTAAGGCTTAGATTGGACCACAGGCCTTTGAATTTTCATCCATCCATCCATCCCTCTACCACATATTCCCCCTACTATATATATAAATATACACAAGGTGTGAAACCTTCATATGTGGGCACCATTGTCAGGAAGCTGATTGGTTGGTTTGTGGTCAAAATCCGCTGACATCACGTTTCTGACTATAAACCACTACAAACAAACCAATCAGCTTTCTGACAATGGTGCCCACAGATGAAGATTTCATACCGTGTGTATATTATATATAGTAGGAGGGATATGTGGTAGAGGGATGGATGGACGAAAATTCAAAGGCCTGTGATTGGACATACAAAATCCGGTCAACAAAGAGCCTGTTCTTGGAAATATTTAGACTTGGGAGACTTACTAAAATTTCTGGCAAATTGTTACAGCTATTGGTAATACAATTCATAAATAAGTTTTACAATCTTATGGCTTTATGTTACAATCTTATGGCTTTAAAAGAACAATATTTATTTAGTTTCAGGCTGTGGCGAGGTTATGCTTTTACTGAAAAGATTTGCTCATCCGTAGAAGGACCACCTATCTAAAAGGAGCACTTTTGCTTGGTTCACCAGATAGTCTTTATAGACAGGTTTGACTGTGTTTACAAACAGCTTATATGCATATATGACCCAGTTCAGTGACACACATGCTGCCTCTCGTCTTCAAGGATGTGCATAATCAAGATGATTGGGTATTGTACCATAAACCAAATTATGTGTGCGATCTAAGTGAATCATAGACCAAGAAGACCATATTACTTACTTCTTCATCATCTCATAACTTAAGCCTAAGTTTATTTGAACATAAATTCACTGTAAGTGTAACCATGAGAAATTGATAATTACCTGTACAACAGCATTAACTTCTTTTATACAGTCTACCATAAATTGTACTATATCTTCTACTGATAAAACTTCATGTGGGTAATCCTCGGCATCATGTCTGTCCTGGTTCGTAGTACCAGCATCCGTATCTACAACCATATCCACAAAATCATCATCATCATCATCATTTTCACTAGAATTATTGTCTGATTCTGCATCGAATAGCATATCATCGTCACTGCCATCCATAATGTTATAAAAAAAACTACACGTCTTGATAAAATGTCGTATATGTTTAACAAGGAAAAGTATTTATAAACGAACTGTATGACGAAACCTATTTTCGTGTGTGACGTCAACTTTGAGGACTCTCGACAGACGTTGATAGTTTACATTTGCACATGATGATGATGAGCGCTGCAAATGTTCAACAGTATGAAGGCATAGGGTCTTGTCTTGATACCACTTCATTAGCTTTGTGCCAATTCGGAAGCGAGATGATAGAACATCTGATTCTGACAAGTTATTGTGATCTAAATAATATCCCTGCCACTACTTTTCAATGTTTTTATTCGTGATGAACCCTGGGAATGATCATTGTCAAAATCAGTTTTTAGCCTTTAAAAGCGAAGAGTTTTAAAGATTGGTTTACGGTCAACCGGTGCCTGGTCACGGCAGGATAGGACTGAAACGCGGATTTAACAGAATGACGGACTGTGGACATATATCCTCCTCCTCCTCCTCCTCTTCCTCCTTCTCCTCCTCCTCCTCCTCCTTATCATAGTAACATAGTTGCATAGTCCTCTTCTGCTTGTTAAGCTATGCAGCCTGTAGCAGGTCTTCACTGGGGAGCATTCTTGGACAAGGAAAGGGGGGATTGAAGGGAGGGTGCTCATTCTCCTACTTTTCCTGTAGCTTGTTACTATGGTAATTGAAATTATTATTGGATATATTAGCAAGTGGAATCATCTAGTCATATTCTAGTAGTAGTAGTAGTAGTAGTAGTAGTAGTAGTAGTAGTAGTAGTAGTAGTAGTAGTACATGTAGTAGTAGTAGTAGTAGTAGTAGTAGTAGTAGTAGTAGTAGTAGTAGTAGTAGTAGTAGTAGTAGTAGTAGTAGTAGTAGTAGTAGTAGTAGTACTACATGTAGTAGTACATGTAGTAGTAGTAGTAGTAGTAGTAGTAGTAGTAGTAGTAGTAGTAGTAGTAGTAGTACATGTAGTAGTAGTAGTAGTAGTAGTAGTAGTAGTAGTAGTAGTAGTAGTAGTAGTAGTAGTAGTAGTAGTAGTAGTAGTAGTAGTAGTAGTAGTAGTGGTGGTAGTAGTAGTAGTAATAGTGGTAGTAGCAGTAGCAGAAGTAGCATCAGCAGTAGTAGTAGTAGGAAGTCAACAGTTTTTCAAAAGAAGAAAAGAAG